>CM031238.1:189707062-190307062 GCA_018340775.1 Taxus wallichiana var. yunnanensis
GATTTATAATAGAAGATAAACTCCAAAAGCCTAAAACAAAAACAAAAAAACTGAGCTTTTACCTCTCAAAGCAAACTCCACCTATCAAAAGCCCCTTCAAATCTTATTAAAATTACTTCATGGCAACTAAAAATGATCAAATGTAATTTAGCATGAAAGAGCAGAGCACTGCACAACCGAAAAGTAAATGAAAAAGTGAAAAAGATGCTTTTTTGAGCGGCTGTTATTAGATAGCAATTGGTAAGTTTCCTGCACAGATTCACAAGTACTCACGAGTCCGTGTAAGAAACTCAGCAAGCAAGTTACTTGCCCTGAACAATGACTTGCAAGTTTGGCGAGTTTTCAGTGGTTTTTCATGGGTTTTGTAGCTATGTATTCACCATTTCTCCCCCTTACTAACAAGCACTTTAAGGTGCTTGTGTGCTAAGTGAGTCCCCTTGCCTTGTGATTATTACCAACAAACATGAGGAAAAATGTCATTAGTGTAATGACTACTCATGGAGGTCATCTTGAGATGACTTAAAACACATGAATCAAATTCAACAAAAATATAACTCTAACTAAAATTGGTTGTGGAAGGCTTTAATTACTTAACACACACATTATTGGGTTGTAATTGGATTAATCCCATGTTGGTAAGAATTGTGAGACAATGTGAGTTTAAGGCATTACATGCTCCAAAAGCTTTGTCAATGGAAAATGAGGCTAGAGGGTGAGAAGCCCAAAGTGGTGGATTACATTTGCATTTCCTCTTTCTACTAACAAATGTTTTAAGATGCTTGTGTGTTAAGTGGGTCGCCTTGCTTTGTGAAATAAATATTACCAACATACCTGATAAAAAATGTCATTAGTGTAATGACTACTCATTGAGGTCATCTTGAGTTGACTTAAACACACAGTCAAATCCTAGAAAATAAAAATTTAACAAAAAATGCATGTTGAGGCCTTCAATTATATTGGGCATAGTCGCAAGGAAATGAGACCCACAAAGTACACAAGCACCTCTGAGCAATGTTAAATAGTACATGTTTAATTCTGAGATTAGTTTCTTCCAATTGTGAAGATGAGTATGATTCTTCTGGATCAAATTATGTAACAATGTTTGTGTCCAATGTTTTGGATCTCACTACTAGATTCCTTTAGGGAAATGAAGAAATAAGGACACGTTAGTTTCAAATTATCCAGTGCTGCTTTCACATTGGAAACATGTAAACCAGCTTGGAAAAATCCAAATTAAACTTTTTTAGTTGAATCCAGCTGATTTGAGGTCACAGTAAATGCTGTAATGCGCACAAGTAGTGGAAAACCACCGAGAGGACAAATATAATGATTTGAGGTGCCTGAACCTCTATCTGTACATCTATTTGAGAGGGAAAATATTACTATGGATTCCATTTGACCCGAATCATCATGGCCTTTGTGGCTTGCTTCACAAGCTAGCTGCTGAGGAGAGCTTCTCCTGCAAGCTAAGCGGGATCCATTCTTATAAACTGGAACACTCTGGCCCTTTCATTACTTTGACTTGGCTTTTCTCTTAATTTCAAATTAACCTTCCTATGTTTCCTGTAACATTTTTTCTTCCTTTGCATGTAAATTGGCAGCTGTTGTCTTCAAGCCTGAAATGAACTGTTTTCCTTTTTTTGCATGAAAAGAGTTTGCTGCCTATCACAATTCCAAAGTAGTTTATCTAGATGTGGAGAGCCATAGATTGTACAGTGTAGCCATCCTATGCAAACTCCCGGTATGAAATAAGGATTTTATAAACGTATAAATGATTGTTGGTAGTTTCTTGATGGTCGTTGAGAGCTAGGAGTTACTTATACTCATTCTACTTACATTGACATGGAGACAATAAACCTAGTTGGCTCTCTTTGGATCAGTACCTTTTCCCCGTTATTTGTCATGGGTTCTTTGTATCGTGACTATCATTGACGCATGAAGCACTGCATATGAATGCACAATTGTTCTAGGTATGGCGTTTAAAGAAATTATTTCTATGCAAATAAAATATCTTCTGCAAACTCCCTCTTCATTTAATGTTTGGTTATAAAAGCGACAAATTATTTTATATGCGACAGTGGTATATATAACAAGCTCTTTTCCCTTGTGCTTGGAGAGATTCCTTGTAATCATATCATTTACATATTTTTTACAAGTGCTTGCTTAAATCTTAAGCTTTAAACTATCATTATCTAGCCTTTTAACATGTTAATACTTGGAACATGTTACATTATGGCAGCCATACCACTAGTAGTGATTTGTACTGCTTGACAGTTTAGTGCAGCGTATTGTACAGTGTACATTTTTAAAATTTCATTCTCTTCTACTTCTGGCAGCTAAAATCTTGCCTGTGGTAAGAAAACAAGATTTATTGCTGTGCACTCTTCTCATATGCAATGCCCTTGCCATGGAAGTATGTAACTCTTTCTTGTACCTTTGGTGTTTTAGCATGTCACTGAGCAACATGCAATTACAGTCAAGTGTTACAGAACCTATGAAAACTTATTTCAATAAAGTAAATATTACTTCTTATTTTATCTCACTTACCTTATGCTTCCAGGCACTTCCTATATTTTTAAATTCACTCAGGTCAGATTGGGGTTCTATTCTCGTATCTGTGAGTCTTATACTTCTGTTCGGAGAAGTAAGTTAAGGCTTTGCTGCTTCTGCTTTTGTTTATACTGTCAACTCTAAACTATCTTTGTTATGTTTAACTTCATGCATTGCGGTTTTATTTCTTTTCTTTGTGATGTCGTTAGAATGGGATGGTCAAGTTTTACTGTCAATCAATAATCTACTGTCTTTGGGGAAATCAGATTGTCCCACAATCTATTTGTACACATTATGGTTTAGCAGTTGGGGCAACAATGGCCCCCATGGTTTGTGGACTTGTTTGGATTTTCTTTCCAATTGCCTTTCCAATAAGCAAGGTATGATTTCTTTGTCATCTATCTATCTTATAGGCAAAGCTTCAATTCTGTGTTATTTTTTTATTTCTTATTGGCTTATCTTTAATCAACACACTAGACTGCATGTAATAGGCCAGTGATTTCAACTCTCGTTGAGTCACACTATCACACCATAGTATTATAGGTGCTTGACATTTGTAATTGTGATCCTTGGCTCTTATAAATTCCAATTTCCCAAGTTTATTATGGTTTCCACCTCCATAAATACTCGTGTTTATTTACAGTCAGATATGAATATAAAGATAGATACTAGAATAAAATAGATAACTGGAAACTTATAGAAATTTTTTCTGTCCAAGCTAATGGACCTATATATTGATTCTGGATTATTTATTGGGGGATAGTCATGTTGTTCTTTTCGCAGAGCTGAGTTGCAGGCTCGTGTGATGATGCATGGGAATGAGGTAGGCAATGTTTAGAGGTCATTGATCAGTATACTTGTGGTCCCATCTTGTAGACTTACTCAGGTTGATGCTAATTTGGAGTTCTATAATTTTTATGCAAACGAAGGGAATAAAATGCAATTCAACCAAGTGATCTACCCATGCAATTTGTGGTTGATATCAGTAGTTTCTGGTGCAACAGATTGCATCTGTTCCTAAAGTCTGATCAAGTAGATGAGATTATGGTTTCATGACTTGGGCAAAAAATCAAGTTTCATGGCTATATATTGCAATATTTGAACTCAAAACAGAAAGGAGCCTAGAAACAACTATATTGTAATTTAAGTCTGTAAATGAAACAAATTTAATAAATAGTTGCAGGCTTGCAGCTGTTGCTGTAAGCTATGAATCAGTGGCTTATATGTATGTGCCGTTTAAAAATCAGTTCAGGAATTGAATTTGCCAGATACAGTTACACCTTTCCACCTTTTCTGCCTAGTTATTTCATACACCATTCGGTAGATCTACTATAAAGTTTGTGAGAATTGTTTTGCATTACTTGTATTGATTTGTTTTTGGGTGGTTTGAAAATTGTTTGCCATTATAAAACAATAATATTTTGGTTGGGAAGACAATAAATTTTATCTCCTGTTGTTCACATTCCAGGCTGGAAAAGGTGGAGAATTATTGCGTCAAGAAACTTCAATTATTTCTGGAGCATTGAAGTTGGCTGAAAAAACAGCAGTGATTGCAATGACTCCAATTTCAAAAACATTCTCTCTTGATATTGATGAAACTCTTGATAGGTATGGCATTCCTTCCAAATATTTTTTGTGGATTTATTTATAAGGATTTTTACCACGGACATTTATTTTCTTTCTCATTTGGACTGTTTTTCTGTTTAGATATTCTCTGATTCAGGAAAAAGATTACTATGATACTAGAGAAAGGACACAGCAGAGTGCCTGTGTTTCTTGGACAACCAACAAATATCATTGGACTAATTTTAGTAAGCATGCCCTATCTGCTATCCATTGTGTTTGATTAAAAAAATTTCTTATCTTGGAACACTAGAATTAGCAGACATGGAATCTTTTTCAGCTGTTCCCTTGTCTTCAGTCTGAAGTGAAAAAGAAAAAGAAAGTAGCTTTATCGTAAATTTGATTTATATGTTCTAAAATCCTCATTATATTCAACACAAACTTTTTGTTCATTAGAAGACTCGCAAAATTTAGATCAATGCTTGTTTGATGAAAAATAGAGGTATACCATTTTTTTTTGTATGGATTGTATTCCTTTATCTCTTTGATGTAGTTGACAGAAAACAATATTTCAATTCAAACAAATCTTCCCTCTTATAAGTGGCTTTCGTTACAAGTCACTTCTCTAGACCTGGTAAAATATGCAGGGAAGAATTATTTTGTTAGCATGCAATAGAAACCTGCTGTCAACTCCATTGATCCAATGATTAAGCACTAAGTTGCTTATGGTCTTAGTGCTCTTCTCAAATTTCTTGAGCTCCTCGGTGTAATGTCCCCTTCTCAAGATTAATCTTGGAGAAGACCCTTAGCCTATCCAATATTTTCCCGTGGGCTAATGGGGTGGAAAAAGGGAAATAAATTAATAATTTAAATTAAGTGCAAAAGTAACTTTAATTATAAGCACTTATGTTTTATTATTAATTAAAAAAATGACTTTATAAGATAAAATTAAAATAAAAGCACTACTTTATTGAAATAAAATAAAGTATTATTTTATTTTAAATAAATTAAAACGCCAAAGTGGTGCATCCCATTTGGGGACTTTGTATTGAGATATGAGCCATGAAAAAACATAAAAGGAGGTTGCTTGGGGTCATTTGGGATATCTTTTTGGCCATTATCATAATTTTTATGAAGGGTTTGAGCTGCTGCTTGAACTTTTGCATTAGAGGATGGAAACCCTCTTGTGTATTCAACTATTGAAGACGGAAACCCTCCAATCTGCCAGGGTATCTCCATTCAGGGGTTACAATTGAGCTTCACATCAGTTTGACAGAGCCATTTCAGCTAGGGCAACGTTGGGCTTCAAATCTACATCAACATCAACTTTTAGAGTGACAGAATAATTAGGGCATCATTCAAAATTCAGATCTTCATCAAAATCAGTCAAGGAAATATCAGATTTTCAGCTGTTACAGTGTCGCTACAGTAAATTAGGGAAGATTGAAGTCATTTTCAGCTTGTTACAGTGTTGCTACAGTAAATTATGGAAGATTTCAACTTGCTACAGTAAACTATGGAAGATTTCAGCTTGCTACAATGTCGCTACAATAAATTATGGAAGATTTCAGCTTGTAGAGGATTAAATTCCAGTTTCAGTGTGGCTGAAGATTGCTATCAAATCTGGCAAAAATCTCATCTATACTGTCAGCTGTATTTTCTGATTTTCAGTGTTGAAAAATAAATAAAAAAATCTGATTTCAGTGTTTATGTGATTGTATTTGATTCCAACATTTTTTATATGATATATTTGAGGGTTTTCAGTGATTTCCAGTCTTTGGTGCTTTACTATTGAAGAGTTGCTGTAATAAATGTAAAAAAATCAGCTTGCTGTCTTTTTGCATAAGTGTTTGGGGGAAAACCCAAATTTCTTTAATTTATTGCCCTAAGGGGCCATTCCACTTTGCCACGCAACACCTCGCCCCACTTGCACATCCTTGTAGTTTGCCTGCGCACATGTGCGCTGCCTTGTGGCATACCACACGACACTCTACCGCCTCGTAGAACTCTCGAACTCCGTAGCCCTGTGACAGCTCTGCATTGCTCCTTGGCATGACAAGTGAGACTTTCTAGGCTCATGCCATGGCATAGTACATGTCAGCATACCACGATGTCAGAAGTCCAACCTACACACTTGTAAGAAGAAGAACCGTCAATCATGCAAAAGACATTGTTTCGTAACCGTCCTCTTCTATAACTGTCATTTGTTATCACTGTCTTGTGTGTGTGTGTGTGTGTGTGTGTGTATGCAAGTCGTTTGACCCTAAAGGGCAATGACCATAGACCATATAGTATGTGCTAGTGTGTCCTGTGAATCGAGAGGCAAATAAGTAGGAAGTGTCTTGCCTCTTTTGATCACGAGGATCTTCAGAATGTAGCCTCGTTGAACATTGTACACCATGATACTTTACACTATTCTTTCTCATTGAATAGAAATTGCACTATTATGCAAATACTTCCACATTCAAATGTGTTTTGGTTTGCTTTTGTAATAGTTCTCTGTTGCATGTTTTATAACTTGTAGTTTTTAGCCAAGCTATAGGATTGTCCCCACACCAACATTGTGGGCCCCTCATGCGGATAATTGGTATCAAAGCAATTGCTTTCATATGCATGCAAAAATGCGTGCACAACAACAAAATTGACACTTAAATCTGTTTCAGTGTATCCAAAAGAATGTCAGAATAAGATGGCTAACACCCAAAAGCGATTCTTTGAGGCATTCCCAGATGTCCAAAACTCATTCAGGACACCCTTAAGAAGTGGATCAAACTTCGGTCATTTCTACAAACTCATGATGTAACTTGATCCAACAACGTTTCATTCCTTTGCATAACCTATGCATCAACAGATCCAACATCAAAGCCCTTTCAAGTTCCAAGTCAATCTCGACATTCGAATGTTCGAAGGAAAAATCGACGCCCCAACACTAGATAGTTGAATTTGACACCTTGAGGCTTGCTTCTCGGTCAATCACTTCAGCGACTTGGAGAAGATCACCTTCCCAATGTTGAAGATGTCAATTTCAGTTTCCCACCAGTGGAAAACCTATAGTGTGCAGTGTGAGAAACACTTTCAGCCTTTTGAGACTTGGAGTTCATTTTTTAATGCTATGCAAAAATAGTATTACTTGCCTAAACACTATGAGAACGAGTATACAAAGTTCTAGCATTTGCTTTTGCATAAGGATTAGTCAGTTGAAAACTATACCAATGAATTCCATGCCTACACTGCAATTCTGCGCTAAGACTTGCTGAAGCAATGTAAGTTGATGAAGCACATCAGTGAACTCTCACCTTATATTCACATGAAGATGGAGTTCTTGACTCTTGACACATTGGGAAAGCATACCGTGACACTGCCAAGATCGAAGCCAAGGAAAAGATAAAGCAAAAGTTTTCTTCATCCAGTCCCGCACTCAAGAGCCAACCCATGCAAAGTACACCATCTCACCTTCCTACGGTAAAACAAAACATGCTGCAAAAGGGAGAGCTTCCTAAGAAGGCTGCACGATAGTAGAAGGTGCCACTGAGACTACAAAAGCTCACACATCGGTTCCATATGTCGCACACGGCAATCCTTGATTGTGCAATCTACATCCTTGCTCAAGTAGATGACACTGATCCATATACAACCTATCTGAGTGCCTACACCTTACTGCCAACACTTTGGAGGAACGAGAATGTGTCTTTCACACCAAGTGTTGGGTAAAGGTTCAGCCCTCTCATGTCATCATCGATGAGTGGAAGTCACAAGAACATCATTACACAAGAGGTTGTCAACGGACGTGTCTTACCATCGACGCACATCCTTGATCGCTCTCTTGAATAGCTCCAACAAGGGAAAGATATTCAAATTTGACGATAGGCACTTTCAAGTATGCAATCGAACCTATGGAGGACATAGTCACTTGTGATGCCATGACACTAGAAGTTTGTGACATCTTACTTGGAAGATTGTATGTGAATGATTGTGATGCTACGTATCACGCTAAGTCAGCAGTGAAAGATTGTCCATGTTAAAGATCATTTCTTCAACCTTTGGGAGTTACCTCCAACGAGCAAAATCACTTTGGTGTCAACCAAACAATCTTTGCAAGATCATTTCACACACAATGTTCGTGCTACTCATGGTCTATCTAGATGCACTTGTGAACCGAGTAAGCAAGCATTGGAAGCACGCCAAGCCTTGCCATTAGTAATGCAACAACAATAATCACAAGTTATTGTAATAATATAAATATGTCTTTGAAGATCTAGAAGGCCTCTCGACACATTGTGTAGTAAGACATTAGATAGCTTTGGTCCTTGGATCCCCTCTTCCAAATAGCCTATTGTAGTGTAGGTTCATTTGAGAGAATGATGAAGCTTAGCACCGAGATAAAAGAGTTTCTTGATGAAGGCAAGATCGGGGCAAACTCTTCTCCTCTTGTGGTAACTCAATAGTACTTGTGCATAAGAACAATGACACGTGGCGCTTGTGCATTGAATTTGCACACTCAACAAGATAATGATGAAGAATCGATATCCATTGATGCTTATTGATGATCTTTTGTACAAGCTCGAGGTGCACAATGCTTCTCCAAGTTTTACGTGAAGTTAGGTTACAATCATGTACTAGTCCATTCTTAAGACATCTAGGAGACAAATTTCAAGAGAAAGAAAGGATTATGTGAATGGTTGGTTATGCCCTTCGACTTGACCAATGCACAACAATATTCATGTTCTTGATGAACGGCATACTTTTGTCATTCGACTCTGTCGTTATTGTCTGGCTTGGATGGCATGCTCATCTACAACAAGACTTGGGAGTAAAGATGTCTCTGTGTGTCTTAAACACATTTCAAAAACACAAGTTGAAGCCAAGAGTACAATCGACATGGCGTATATTCAATATCTTTCCCATATCATTGATTGTGCAAATTCAAGATTGGCCAACCCCATGCAATCTCATCAAGTTTAGTAGTTGTCTTGGCATTGGAAAGTTCTATTGCAAGTTTGTCATTGGTTTCTTGCACATATCATAGCCCCTCTGCGAGATCATGCATGCCAAAACAACCTTCTACTAGACACCTTTGCAATAATGTGGCTTAGAGGAGCTCAAACAATGCCTATGCGCGACATTGTTTTGGTGATGCTCGACATTGTCCAACCCTTTGAGATTTAAAGTGGTGCATCTTATTATGCACTTAATAGTATTCATACAACATGGACATTTTTTCGTATACCACTATGAGACAACGCTACCCCACCTATGAGAAAGAGTTGTACATGATCTTGCAAGTACTTAAGCAATGATGCCACTACATCTCGCATAAGGAGACAATCGTTGATTTTGATCATAAGTCGCTCAGCTTCTTGCATAGAAAAAGCAATGCAAATAATGCACGCCACATGAAGTGGATCACTTATATGTAATAGTTCCATCTCATGATCAAGCATAAGAAATGTAGACAATAAGGTACAATATTTGCCTTAACCGCCTCCAATGCAAGTGCTCATTACGGTGCATGGACACAACTTTTCTAATTGGGTATTTCTATAATCACTAGACTGTGATTTTCCATAAGTATATATTGCCCTTGTGCACAGGTGAACATGCTTGCGAATTCCACATGTTTGGAAAGCTTCTTGACAAGCTTGAACATCTATGTGTTCTTGATGGTGCATCTCGCCAAAGAGTCATTTGGGAGACACTATGCCATGACAACAAGACACTTCGGCATTACCAAGGCACTTTGATGTTACTGTATACACACTAGCAACACTTCAACAAAATTTTTATCGGCCTCACATGTGCACAAACATTGAGGGCGTCATCAAGTCTTGCATTCCATGTTGCATCACCAAGGGCATAGACATGAAGCTAGAACTTTACACACTTTTTGATGCCACTCAAGCCTTGAAAAGCTATAAACATGGATTTCATGATTGGATTACTGACGAGGAAGCAACATAATGACTCTAATTTTGTTGTAGTGGATAAGTTTCCAAAGATGGCCATCACGATTGCTTGCTTAAGAAGAGCATCACCGCACAACACATTGCATACTTAATTTCAGCCATGTTTGGGTCCATTTTGGACTACCAACATCCATTGTGTTTGTTCACAATCTACTATTTGTTAGTCATTTTTGGCATGCCTAGCGGGAAATAATGGATACACAAGTATAATGTCCACAAAAGTTAATCCTTACGTTGTTGGACAAACAAAATTTGTCAATCACACACTTGCTCATTTGTTGTGCATGCACATGAGTGCACAACCATGCATTTGGGACGGCAATTTCCTCTACATCCAACATGCCTATAAAAGAGCTCGCATAGTTCTATGAGATATAGTCCATTCGAAACATGCCTTGGGTTCCCACCAAGGACACTCCTAGATATATTGTATTGTGCACCATCCGGAATAGAGTTGTGTACATAGGGAAAGGAAGTGGACAAGGCTAAAAAGTTTTTAGAACACATCCATGTTGTTCACCAATAGGTTTTATAAATACCGCTGCCTTCGCATTATATGCACAAAGAGTGCCATGACACGCATCGCACACCTCATGTGTTCAATGTCGGTAAAATCCAGTTACATTTAGAAGGAAGGCTTGAGGGTTTGCATTGAAAGATCAAATCTTTATGCTATGGTCCTTACACCATACCGTGTAGAATCGGAGAGAACACATTCATCCTTGATTTGCCATGCTACTGGGTCTACATCTTTTATTCAATGTGGAGTCCCTAAAGTCATTTTTTTCACCTTTGCTTGAGCCATCAATTCAACATCCTTTCAAATGGAACTTGAACATTCACAGCAACATCGAAGGAGTGAACCATAAAAGTCACCACAACATGCACTCACTAGGGCACACACTAGCTGTTCCATGTGGTCTAGGCAAGGCAATACGCTGATCAAGCTAAGTCGTATAACCTTCAACAACTTCACATACTGTTCCACAAGTGACCAAATATGCAATGAGGACTATTGCTCCTTAAGGAGGGTGAATGATTTGAGCGCAATTACACCCACTTTGTGCTCTTCTTGTAAACCTTAGCTCATTGGTTGTGGGACACCTTGTGCCACTTACACAACCCTGCGGTATCCTTGCGCTTACTCGCAACGCCTGTGGCATGTTGTGCAACACTCTACCTTTGTGCAAGACTGCAAAGCTCTATGGTCTTGTGGTACCTTTGTGCTGTTTTCGGCACACCAAACGACACTTTCCGGCCTCGCGCTATGCTTTGGATCACCTATCAACATACTACAACACCATGAAGTCTAACACGCTACATGTGTAGAAAGACAAACCATCACTTGTGTAGAAGATACATGGTTTCTTAACCCTCATATGTAGCCATTGCTTGTTGTAATTGACTTGTAATGATGTATATATATATATATATATATATATATATACATATTTAAGTTATTCAACCCCAAGGACGACCATAGATCGATAGTAGTGTGTTAGCATGCTCTAAGTATCTAGCATTACATTTGCATTGTATCTACTATCCACATTCGAGTCCGAAAAATCGGTAGGAAGTGTTTTCCCCAATCGATGACGAGAATATCTATTCCTAGCCTTCCTAAACATTGTACAACATTGTTCAAGACCTTATTCTTTCTCATTGAATAGAAGTTGTACTATTTTGTAAAAACCATAATTACCAAGTCCTGGAAATCCAAATCCAGATCTGTTTGTAAGGGCAAATAATATGGAAATCCAGAATTCTTGAAAATGTTCTAAAAAGGATGGGGTGAAATACGAGGACAATTTTATATATATGCAAAAATTGACCAATACAATGAAAATAATTAATATCATAATATAAAATGGTAATATATTTAATATTGAATGATATATAAGGTAGTCGGGTGCTTTTTTCCCAAAAGAATTTAAGAAATTTCTTTGTAAGAAAAAGGCGTGACCTGCACAAACTTATTTGAGCTTCTTTAAAAATCTCGATCGGCCAAATTTTGTGTAGATCCGGATTTGGTAACTATGGTAAATACTTCCGTATTCATACGTGCTTTTGTTTCTTCTTGTAATAGTTCTCCATTGCATGTTCTATAACCCGTAGTTTGCTAGCCAAGTAAGGGGTTGTTCTTCGTACTCAACATATCGGCCCCTTGGTGCGCAGATCTTAAGTTATAACATTTGGCGTTATGTACTCTTTTGTGATTGCTTAATTTGGTGATGAGAAGAATAGATGCGTCATATGTAACAAGTATTGGACCCCTTGAAGAAGAGAAAATTACTTTTGAATATGAACAAATATGATTTCGCATCATCGATTCTGTTATAACTTGGATTTGTGGTGGTGGAGAGTGAGAAGTGATGTACCCAAGATAAAAGCCTTGTTGAAGTAGCCAAAACCCACTAATGTAATTGTAGTGGCCAAGATTGTGCACTTATTTTGTTCCTTTAGGTTCGAGAAGAAGAGAAGCAAAGATCCATGATGATTGTTGGATTCTAATGATACATTGATTTTGGATTTATGTTTGTTTAATAAGGGTGATAATTGAAATATTGTATTGAATTTGTGTGCTTCTAGTGTTCTTTATTGGGCATTTACTTAGAAAATTCGATTAGAAGGCAAAAGCTTGAATTCAAATATTATTTGAGTGTTTATCCTCTCGCAACATTATACCGACCCGATGGTGATGATCATAAGTTAAAACATTTTCCACTATTTAGACTCTTTTATGATTGCTTACTTTTGATGTACTCATCTTTAGCAGTAGATGAGAAGAATAGATGTGTCATTTGTAACAAGTGTTGGAACCCTCGAGGAAGAGCAAACTACTTTCAAACCCGAACAAATATGAATTTTTCCAGCAATACGTGGTTGGTGGGGGAGAGTTGAGAATTGATGCGGCCAAGATAAAAGCCATATGGAAGTGGCCAAAATCAGTTAGAGTAGGTATTTACCTTAGCTCATGTTCATCTAGGTACTTTATTTACCTTTATCAGTATTTATCCTCACCCACTTATGTGTGTGGATATTTCTTTATATTATTTAGATATTATGAAATATTATCTAGTTGTTAGGTATAGTTCTTTCCTTGATCTATGGTATTGACTAGCTCTTTCCTTGATCTATGGTATTAACTATATTCTTGATGTCTAGTTCTCTCTTAAATCTATGGTCTTGACTAGTTCTTTGATGACTAGTTATTTCCTTGATTTATGGCTTGATCTACGACCTTGATTGGTTCTTAGATTGTTATTCCTTGCCTATTTAAGCAAGGCCCATTCTCAATGTATTGCATCGAGTTCCATAATAATATATGATATTCTTTGCTCATTTGTTTGCAAAGGTTTTATGTAAAGTTATTCGGTGAATTACTTTCATCTTATTGATCGTGGTGTTTGATTAACATCTGTGTTCTTGGCTTGGTACGATCTGACTATCAGAATGGTATTAGAGTTGGAGATTGCTATTGACATCCATCTGTAAGTTTTATTTTGCAAATAAATTGTGTGTATTCATATATTTGGGATTTGGTCGTATTTTGTCGCTACGTGCATAAAATCCTTAGCCCTTGGTCATATGAGGGCTTAAAGATTGTGATTCCTACTAGTAGGTGCTTAATTTCAGCCTTCTTTAATTTTATTTGTGTGGTGAAGGCAACAACAATTTATTTTGTTTCAGTGCCAACTAAAATAAATAACAGAGCAAAATATTAAAAACTTGTATCTCTTGATCGGTAACTTGGTTTTGAGTGCCGTTTTTTGCAAAAGTTCTTATTTTTTCGTGCTTTTTCCATTGGAGTTATTTATTTTGAGACTTGCACTATAATTATAAAGTGCCAAACATGGAGGAGTGTTGTAATCAATTGTGGATGCAATTTCGGTGAGCTCGACGCCCTAAATTTTTGGGAGTTCGTAATTTGTACATATCATGGATTCTGAGAATGATATGCTTTTCTCTGAAGTATGTGGACTTTAAGAGGATATTGTAAAATTTGTGGAAGAAAATAGATCGCTCAAGAAGCGAAATTCTCTTCTACAATCACTCATTTACAATAAAGATACAATAATACACTTCCATGCAGAACAAACTTGCTAGCCAGAACATCACCATCATATTGTGGACAACCATATCTATGCTTCTAGCCCACTGCGCATTGTTGCTGCTTGTACCCACCGACATTGATCCGCCGGTCTTTGAGCCCGAACTCGCTTTTGATGCTTCTAAATTTGCGAGGCTTGTTATTGCATGCTCTTCCACATCTCGTGCCTATTACAGTACCACATGTGTATCCCGCTTTTGCTCATTTGCATGGCTTTTTTTTAAGAAACATACCACCGCATCGGTTCTCGCATGCTTCGTTCTATGTGTCTCACCAGAGGAGTCATTAGTAGACATTCAGTGGTATTGTTTCCTCTATTCCACATGTTAAGTGGAATTCTCGTCATGACATTGGTTTTTGAGCGCAGATACTTCATTGGGATCACACATCGACAGAGCTCTTTTTTGTTCGCTTGACTTTTCGAGGATCATGAGCAACACATGAGTTCTGCATCTTGATCGAGCTTGAGAAACTCCGAGATTTCGGTTGTCAAACATGATCAACCCGACACACATTCTGATGTTCTTTTGCATGCACCCATTGTGCATTTTGCACCAAGTCATATAAATGCATCTTCTTCATCCATCCGTGTTGATTTGGGGTGGATATCTGATCACTCGTGGAGGCAACATAGGCATTCATTGAGAGGATTCTACAGGCGTGGCTCCTCCACCATTTGGCCTCTTGCTCCACTTTCTATACCTTATGCATTGTGATGCTTCTTGTTTTGAGCATTTTTCTTTAGCAAGTGTAGTATATCTCTCTTGTTTGTTGAGAGATTTTGTATCTGTATTTTCAACACTTTTGGCATGTCGGTCTCTCTTGTGGGGGAACTATTGGTGGAGCCTAGTGTTAGTTTGTGTCGTTGTTCGAGTAGTTGTTTTGCCAACTCATATAGATCAGTAGGCGTCACTCCACCCATTCAACAATATGGGAGGGTGTTGTGTTGATCCTGCTTCTTCGGGTTTCGTGTCCTTACCTTGGTACCTTGGCTTTTCTTGGATCATGACACTCTGGAGTTTGTGTCCTTGCCTTGTTGCTTTGGTTATTGTTCTTGGATCGTGGCACACCTATTTGCAGCAGTTGGTCGAATTATGTTTGGTGTTTTTTTGCACTTTCGACATCACTCCATTGACAGTCTCCTTGTATGGAGCTATTTTGGTGAAGCCCAGTGTCAGTTGTTTTTGAGTTCTATGATCGAGCAGTGGATTTAGACCAAACTTCTTCAGATTGTATGAGTTTTTTGAGCTGAGCTTCTTGGGATGCCTTGGAGCGGGTTTTTACTCTCTTTACTTTGTTGTTACTAGTTTAGGGTACCTTGCGGTGTCCCTTTTTCCCAATTATTGTACATGAGTACCTCATCAGGCCTAGTTGTCGGGACTCATACTGTGGACATGCCACTTCTATTTTGGCCCCTAGCTTCACTTGAGGGGGGGTGTTAGAGTAGACATTTACCTTAGCTCATGTTCACCTAGGTATTTTATTTACCTTTATTGTATTTATTGTCACCCACTTATGTGTGTGGATATTTCTTTTATATTATTTAGATATTAGGAGATATTATCTAATTGTTAGGTATAGTTCTTTCCTTGATCTATGGTATTGACTAGTTTTTTCCTTGATTTATGGTATTGACTATATCCTTGATGTTTAGTTCTCTCCTAAATCTATGGTCTTGACTAGTTCTTTGATGAGTAGTTATTTTCTTGATTTATGGTTTGATCTACGACCTTGACCTGGTTCTTAGATTGTTATTCCTCGCCTATTTAAGCAAGGCTCATTCTCAATGTATTGCATTGAGTTTCATAATAATATATGATATTGCTACTCATTTGTTTGCAAAGGTTTTATTTAAAGTTATTCCGTGAATTACTTTCATCTTATTGATCGTGGTGTTTGATTATCCGTGTTTTTGGTTTGGTACGATCTGGTTATCGCTCCTTTCAAAAACTCACTAATGTAATGGTAGTGGCCATGACCGTGCATGCATTTTGGTTTTGGGTTAAAGAAGAGGAGCGGCTAGCATTGATGATGATTGTTAGATGTTAATGATACATTTATTTTGGTTTTGATTTTGTTTGAGAAGGTTGAAAAGTGAAATATTATATTGAATGTGTGTTTCTACTTTTGCTTGTTAGTATTTAATGAGAAAATTCCATTAGAGGGAAAAAGCTTGAATTGAAATTATCAATTGAGTGGTTGTCCTAATTCATTACTTAGTTTGGTCAGCAATATGCGCTTGCTACCCAAATTGGGATTTTGGCCTATATTTTTGTATTTTTTTGGTTTCAGAAATTAAATTGGATGCAACAATGAATTTTAATTGTTGGAATCAGGCCACGACGTTGGATATTGTCCTCTTATTTGTTCAACCACTGATTTTATTGGACTTGTTAGGCTGATCTTTGCATTTTTAATGCAAATTTAGGCAATTGACTAGAAAAGTTGTAATTGAAGTTTGATAGCATGCCACCAAATATTTTCAACTTGAGACAAATGGTATGATTGTTTACTTAAGAGTCCTTTTGATCAACTTACATCCCATATTTTTTCATCTTGCAACCAAACCCTTTTTGATAAATTCCATTTTCATTAATATATGAAGCCCTAGTACATAAAACATATACAGCATCAGATTCCAAAAAGGGCCTCAAATGGCCAGCCATATGGGAAAAAAATTACCTGGATGATACTGGATATGCTTGTAATTAGCTGGTCAGACATAGGCCAGGAAACTTGTTGCATGGCACAGAATAAATAGTTTAAAACAAAATCAAAACTAGATATATGTCTAGGCTATAGAAGCTACCTTTGGAAAAGGATGATGCAAAGGCAAAACAATTTGCAGTATTCATATCATTCTGCTTCATTTTCTATGTTGTTGAGCTTGAGCAGATTCTCTTTGAAGGCTTAGGTTCCTTAATAGAGTGTGCTATATATAAGCTATGGGTTATAATGATGATAACTCTTTATGTTTGATTTTTTTAGTATTACAAAATTATATTTCAAATCGCTTAGCGCCAAATTTATAAATCACTTACATATCCAATGACAATTTTTTTAAAGCTCCTTGTACATATATTTCTTTTCTAAATTGAAAATATTGCATAAAGATGATATTTTCGTATCCATGCACTCTGATCAGGTACATTTGCAGTAATGGCTTTTATCTATATGGTAAAATGAAAATGTTTTGTCACATCTAGACTTTCAAGGAAAGTAATATTTCTTAATAGCACTGAAGCATAACATTTTAAGCTATTTGAATGATCTTATTAATCCCAACGAAAGGGATTAATAAGCTCTCAAATCATACAATCCTATCTTTCTTTTATGATTTCAAACGTTCATCTTTATACCTCCAACTAGCACCTATTTTTGTGCTAGCGCTCACTCTTATAGTACATGCTCTTTGCTTTGGATTAGTTTTGTTTCAAAAAATTGTTTTAATATTGATTTGTTTGTTCTAATACACTTAATAATCGTGCCCCTATTGAAAATTTTAGGTAAAAACTTGCTGGCACTGGATCCTACAAAGGAAGTATATATCCGGAATGTGACTATTCGAAAAATTCCTAGGTATGTTTATCTTGTTCACTGTAATTTCTATTCACTTCTATATCAAAGTATCTTTATGATAAATTGAATCTAGATGCAAGTCCTTGGTTGAATTGGTTATCAATAGTGCCATGTTTTTGTTCATGACAAAATAAGCCATTAATTAGTAGTGTTGATGCACATGGTTGATAAAAACAAAACTATCATTCTATTATGTTGATATTCTGTTAAAAATCTCATTAGTCTTTTCATGTTTATTGTAGAGCATGTTTTTGGTCATCGTTGTATGTACCATGGTAAGACATAAAAATACAAGAATGGCATAATCTTTCTATGAGATGATGCACCTAAGTAAATTATTTTTTGAGTTCTGAGGTGATTAGAAGCCAGAAGGATTCAGGGACATGCTTTGCACAGCTTTATGGAAAAAATAAAACATCTAAAAGAAAAATTGAAATGTAAGAGCAAACCAGTTTTTGGAAACCTTTTTCAGAAAATAACAGCAAACAAGCAGAAAATTGCGCACGTCCAAAAACATATTCATTAAGAAGGATTTGCCTGAGTCTTGGCAACTTAAGAACAAGGTCTCATCCATAGCCCTAACATTTCCCAGCAGCAGAAGGAACAATGCTTGTGGTAACGTTCAAGAGAACAATGGGTCAAGTATGGTGACTAAAATACAAACATTTTCCACAAATCATCCTAAAACAGGAAACATATTAATGTTGTCCAGATTAAAAAAGATGATGGGTCCTTTATCATGCACCACAAGCTCATTTTGAGTCATGCCACAGCTCATTTTTAGTAGCTCCTTATAGATGATGTAAATTGTGTGCAGAAGAATCAAGCCCAGAGTGCTCTAACTCAACAGATCTCACAATTCATCAACGACGAGGACAATAGGATTATTGTGAGGCCACTTATGGAAGAGGGATTAAAATCTATTGTTTTCTCTTTTCAAAAATATAAAGCACCTGGGTCAGATGGTTTTTTGATTTTCTTGTATCAAAATTTATTGATATCATAAAAATTTATATGCCAATTCTTGTGGAAGAATCATGGGAAAAAGGACTTTATTTAGAAATTTAAATTACACAAAGCTCCCTTGTATTATTCTGTCGTTGGCTATGCCCAGTAGATTGGCACCCAAACAATTAACTATGCTGAACTTCATGCGCTACACACAGGATTTCATTTGGCTATTGAAAATTGTATTAACAGTATCATGACTGAAAGAGATTATCAGGTGGTTATCCAAAATATAAAAGAGGTTTGGCTCCACAACACAGTTGAGGCGTTCAAAGAAAACATCATTGGCGGATGAAAAATTTGATTTCATAAATTGTATCCAAATTGCATTGAATCAAGGATGTAATCCATGAGTGTTAGAAGATAAATTATAATGGAGTGGAAAAGAGACGTACAAATTATGCTTAGAGCAATTAAGTGACTAGAAATTCCACTCTTTCTCAGGTACTTCAAATTTACTTACTCAATCCAAAACTAGCGGCTTTAGAGAAACCACACCCCAGTACTAGAAATTCCACTCTTTCTCAGGTACTTCAAATTTACTTACTCAATCCAAAACTAGTGGCCTTAGAGAAATCACACCCCAGTAGTAGCACCCATGGTTAAATACATGCATAAGCACATAGGTGCCGTGTATTCTTTTTGTGAAAACTGGTCAAAATTGCCACATATATTAACTTCCCACATACAAAGAATAGACTATCCCCTTGGACAACCGGCAGTCACATCATCACCTTTAAAATTAAAAAAAAAAACAAGTAAAACTTTATATAATGTGCCTAAAAAGATACAACAAAGGACACCTTTAGAGATCAGGTCATCCAACTTCAAACCAAACAAAAGCGAGACAAAAACATGGAGATCATAGAAAGAATGGAAATTAAGAACAAGAACAAAAGAAAGTACTCACACTACAGTGCTTCATTGCACAATGTATTTGCATCGCCCAAGTGAAATAGGCAGCTTCAAAGTAATTAGAGAGTTCAGTTATCATGTCTTATTGTAAACAGGAAGCCTTCCTTGTGGGGGAAGCGAGCAGCCCACATTTGGTTGAGGACAAGGCCAGATTTGTGCGATTTGCTGGTCTCCATTCATTATCCTTGTTCTTATTTTCGGTATGGACCTCTGTAGATGTGGCTTGCCTCTTTGTTTGACTGATTCGGTGAGGATTATGGCATTTACAATATCCATTGTTTTTTTGTACTTGACCACAATTTTATTCAAATTCTCAGCACACTGGAGGGTTTCAATTATGTCATTCTGAGTCACTGTGGTTTCAATTATGTCATTCTGAGTCACTGTGGTTTCAATTATGTCATTCTGAGTCACTGTGAATTGAAGCAGCGTGACAAGGGAAATCTCCATGTAGGGTTTATGGATGCCTTTTTACTCTATGATTTTCCCAAGATTTTTTTATCATAGCAGAAATAATTGTCATGGCCTGTAGAAGGTCCTCATTCTTGGATGGTCTTAGAGGATGAAGGATAGCTGAGATTTTCCATGATGTGACTGAAATGTAGTGATAATGTAATGGTTTAATTTTGACATGGTAAAAGAACGGGCTTGAAAGTTCCTCCTTCAAGGGCAATTTGGGGAATTTTAGCATGAGGGAGACTCTGAGAGGGAACAGTCAAGCATATTGGCCCGTGAATGTTGGTCATGTCTGGGTTGAGGCCAAGTCTTTTGAAGGATGGGTTAACAGCTGATGGGATTTTATTCGTTTTTGGCTGTAAACTTCTCCTGAAAGAACCTGCACTATCTGAGGAGTATTAGGAGGAATAAGAGATTTATTTATATTAGAGAACTGTGCATAGGTAGGGGTGGAGTCCATTACTTTGGTCAGTCCATTGACTGAGGCTAGTTATGCCAAGTATATGGATGAAAACCCTGTTTGGTGTTATCTTTGTTAAAGTTGTCACCCTGTGTGTTGGTTACTTCATAATCATCAACATGGATTGACATTTACTAATTGTTCTTCATTCTTTGATTCTGCTGCTGTGTAATGATCACTGGATTTGCCGAAAATGATTTCTCCTTCTTTCTCTTTTGAATACTTTGAGCACTTTGCTGTTTTTGCTTTCCCCAATATTTGCACAATGCTTTCTCTATTTATAATTCTAGAGGGTCACCTTTTTCTGGTTCCTAGCTTGCTGACACCCGTGAGGTTGAGATGAATTTTGCAAGAATGGTCTTACTTGGATTGCATAAGGCCATATAAATTTGGCATATCGCAGACACTGGCCTATCCAAATTTATTGCTGTAGTGAGAATAACTTAATAGAGAGGTTGTTTAGCAATTTTGCTTACGAGATTGCTCGAGTGGCATACAGTTAATGGCCTGATATCCAAACATTTACCTTTTCTGTCACTATTATACTTCTCACCAACTCCTCTGAGAATAAACAGGTAGTCCTGCTCTGTTTCCCACACCTCCTAATAGGCTGTATCTGTTGTATGAAGAAACTTCAATTGGGACTGAATGAAATCCTTGTTAGGTGGTCGGTGATCAAAAGACAATAATAAACATTCTTATAAGCAGAGAAATTGCAGCTCGCAATTGTGCCTTGTGAGATGTCCCTGGGAGAGCACCAGGTATAGGTAGACAATATTTTGGAGGAAATTGGCTGTGCCATGCGTAATTTTGACTGCTGTGAGCGGGTTTTGACATTTATAAAGGTCTGGGATATCTTAGAATTGATGCAATAATGAAAACTAAAAGCCTTGGAGGACATCGAATGACAAGACCGGTGATGTAGGCCCGACCCATGGCAATGTCAATGGGCACGGGATTCGAGACAGAGCTCCAGGGGAGGAGGACAACAAAATTGTATAAAAGAAGAACTTTATCTTTTGACGTTAGGGAAGTAGGGGACAAAAGGAATATGGGTCCATAATATGGGTTGTGGGAGTGAAGAAAGTAAGAGGGGGCATAACAAGTAAAAACAAAAGGATTTGAGGAGTGTGGTATATGTTTAAAAATTATAATTCCAAGTCAGACCTTTACACATATGATCTGTTTCCACATCAGGATTCACTGAGAGAGCTTAAAGAAAGCAGTCAGCACTGATATCCATTTTTGTTATGCATCTGATTGAGTGCCCTTGTTAGTTTGCTCTAAGTCTACCAGTTGCATTATATGTTTAGAAAAAGGGTCCGGAGCAATGAAGAGTTGGGGTTTCTTTGTTATTGATGTGATGCAATAGCCAAATTTTCCATTTTTCTGCCCCTGTTGCCTTTCGTTGTCCAATGTTGAAAAATTGTTTTATCAAATGTCTGAATTTTGTCCTGTATGTTTTGGATAATACTCGACATCTTCCAGTTGATAAAGGTATTGAGTGTGCCCTGTTGGTTTGGGTGGGATTGAAATGCCCTGGAAAGCATATTAAGTATGATTTGTGAATCTCCCTGTATAATTAGATTTTGAACGGGAGACAAGCTCACTATCTGGATTCCATACTGACATGCGAGGAGTTCGGTATGGTTGTTAGTTTGAGACTCCATGTGTTTTGCATAAGCTTGACAGTAATATCCCTATCCATCTCTGACGATTCCTCCAATCCCTGCATGACCACAAATTGTTTTGGTTGTTCCATCAAAGTTAAGTTTGTGCCAACCTATTGGTGGATGTTGCCAATTGACTTTAGCATTTATTGTAATCCATTTCATTTTGAAGTGATACAAATATTCCATTTCTTGGCTGTGCAACAACCTTCCATACATGAAGAAATCACATTGCCATCTTTTTCCTTTCGATAACATAGAACAGTACTACGAATGTTAGCTTTCAGTGTTCTGAGAATGAGCGTAATAGTTCTCTTTTTTAAGCAACGACACAGGAGTTTCTTTCATTCCATAACTGCCAGGGAATATGACTTAGAGCTATTTGTGTCAGGTATCTGATCATAAGCATATCCAGGGGCAATTGTGACCATTTGTGCTGTGCTTGTTAGATAGTATTGATTGGCTTTCCCTGCCGATGAAACCAAGAATCCGCCTAGCCCCTAATTGCTACAGCCATTTTGCATGGAATGAAGAGATGCTGGATTGTTTTGGCAGCTTGATTACAATTGGGACATTTGGAGGGGTCAAAAATCACCATTACTGAAGGTTTTTGTCGCGATTTTGTTTTAATGTTTGACAAGCCATAAGAATGATTTTATTTTTGGCCAATTCCTTATGTCCCTGAGGGGGTTTTGTTTTGTGCTATAATTATTATTGTGTTGATTCAACACCTGGTAGGCTGAGGCCATTGTTACCTCTCATGTTGGTGTATGGCCATATTCATTTGTCTGGTTTGTCTGTAGGAATGGTTGAGCGTTGAAGAAGTTCCTCAAGTAGCTGTGCACTCTGCCTTTGATATTTCTTGTAGCAATTGCTGCTAGGAATGAAATGCTCCATTCTCTATTCTGATATACAGTAGTTTACCACAGTTATATACACTTTGACTTGAAGAATATCTAGAAAAGTGTGAGCATTGTTGATGGAGAGGGAGGCAATCCATTCCAACTAGAATTCCAAAATAGGGTAGTTGTCCCATTTTCTATTGGCCAACTGAGGAATGATTGAGCTTTTGAATTTTCTTATAGATATGTTTAAATGTTTTAGCCATTCTCTTAGGTGGCTATATTTACGGTAAAAGGGGTGTTGCATGCACATTCTGATTTTCTTTCCAGATTTTTGGGAATTTGTTGGACCACCTTGTGTAACAAGATGGTACCAAACTCCTATGATGCACAATTTTCCATCCTTAAACTGATGGACAAACAGAAGTAGTAAATAGGACTTTGGTATAGATGATAAGAGGTTACAATAGCAATTATCAAAGACTTTGGATAAGTCTTTGGCATATACCAAGTACTCATACAACGGGGTAGTACATACATTCACACATAAGTCAGTCACCTTTCAAAGCATGTTTGGGTTACTTGTGTACTAACCCACTTGATGTTGCAATGCAATAGCGAATAAAAGTGGAAGAACAAGATTCAGGGTTGACAAGAGCAGTAAAGTTCATCAAGAGGATTAGGAAAATCCATCTGAAAGTAAATGAATAGTTTGAGAAGTCTCAAGCCAAGTTACAAGGCCCGACATCGCCAACACCAAAAGGAGCATACACTCAAAATGGAAGTAAGATATGGTTGTACTTGAGTAAGGAGATACTTTAGGGGCAAGGAAGGAAGCTCAAACCTCCAAGGGATGGGCCATTCACCAGCTTAGATAAGGTTGGAGAAAATGCTTGCAGCTTGATCTTCCCCATTCATGGCGATGCACTTGGTAGTGAATGTGATAACGTGCACCTATATGAGCCATCCATGTTGGATGAAGAGGAAGATGGACAATTGCTACTCTCTATAGAAGACTTTGTCATTGATGCACAAAGGAGAGTTGGAGGAGGATGTAGTGTTGTGGTAGAAAGGCAAAGAGACTCGAAGGTGGTCACATGAATCTTGGCAAGTTGGCATCAAAGCAAGACACCAACACAAGCAAGATGATGCCTTAAGGAGAAAGAGAATTGTTCTCACATCTCTTTTCCCACTAATATTTTGTGAAACAAAATCCCTCAAGAAGGAAGGTATATCCATAGGGATTAGGAAAATCAATCCACTTCATCCAACCAGATAAACCCAATTTCAGTCAACAATACGGCTTCAATGAAGCCTTTTTTTGTATGGTGGTGAAACTATTACTTCTAGAAAGCAGTCACTAGGGAACAATCTGCGGTAATGTCACATCCCACAAGGATTCCCTAGCTTTGATGGTCAAGTAATTGTCAAGAAGTGGGTTTGCCGATCAAAAAATAACACTAGGAAAAAATTGAATATCTTGTGCTTTCGAGCTAGCTGAGTTACAATGAATGAAAGCTTGATTTTAATATTACCCGGTGGGTGGTTAAGCATAGGAAGGTAACATTATTACCACATCAAGTGAGAACACTTTGCAATTGTATAACACATTATACTTGATTGTTACTAATCCTCGTGTACGGATTTTGCTTGTAAAGAGTGACATGCAATTGTATGGTATTATTATTTATTTAAATTGTTATGAGCATTAGGCTACACGAGAGTTAATGACTTGGAGATGTTAGTCTCGCTCGTCACTTAAAAAGGAAAATTGTCACTATTGCATCCTTTCAACAAGTTATGTTTCACGAATGTCGGCTTAGGGAGGTAATATTGCATACCTCAATTCTACTTATCCAATACTTGGCATCTTAATGGACCGTTCTACTATGATATCCCTTTAGTGAATGATAGCTTATAAATGATTGTAATTAATTTTCCTAATGAGCCTAACACTAGGTATTGTTGTGATATCATTTGGGCCACAATTATAGATTTTGATTGTTGTGTGATCAACTTGTGGGAATTAGGAGATTCTTTTGTCTTGGATGTAATTGGTGACTACTTAACAATTAGTTATGAATACCTGTTTTTAACTAATATTCACAATGTTTTAATAGTTTCCATCTTGGACCCCACTTTTTGAGTATTATGGCTTTAGAGAACTCTAGATCCTCGATATTAATATTACCTCGAAATTCTAGAAAATGATGAAAAATCCTTTAGGGTAGTATCATTATTTACTCACATAATGTTAATAATTCATTTTGAGAGGATATAAGATTAATTTCATTAAAATGTTTTTGAGGATGTCTTCACAAGATGGTCTAGTCAAAGTCGGGGTGATCGGACACCTCTCGAATGACATTTTGGGCAATTTATGTTTTGTCTCGAGGGGATTTTCTCTTTGCCGGTTACACGACCGCAACGGCATTACTGCAACCATTGGTTTGCATTAAGTGGCGGTCCTATAACTTACGGTCAGAAACACGGATCTCAACAATTGCAAATGTTTGAGCTTCCCAATCGGTTCGTTTCGCCTTTCCACACCTCCCTAAGTGGAGCATCTATAAATACAAGTGTTTCCAAGGATTCAAGCAAGTGTTTTGGGTGAAATCTAAGTGTGAGAAAAGTTGGATTCTTGTTTGTTCATTTGAAGAGTTCTTATTGTTTGAGAGAATTGAGAGCAAGTAGATATAATTAGGAGTTCATCTTTCTTGAAGGCCAACTAACGAAGAAGTTGTATCATTTTGAGATTACATAGTGAAGGGGAGCTAATTTTCTCACCCATTGGAGTTTTTCCCACCTCAGGTTTCTCCAAGATAAATCTTGTCTCGTTCTTGTCTCTTCTCCTTTCAATTTGCAGTTTTAATTGTGGTTAATATTGCACAATAATTGGTTTAATAAAGAACTTATATATTTCATTCATATTCACGAGCATAGTGATCTGTTAATTGTTAAAGTTAGGCAGTTTACGGATCAGATTGGTATCAGAGCAGTTAAGATTTCAGTCTTTTGTGTGGTTAACTTGTGTTGAGATTGCAATTAGATGCCCCTTACCCAAAAGGGAAAAGAAAGTGGTGAAGGTAGCCTTATTCCTTTTGAAGCAAATATTTCTACAAGGAAGTGGAAGCAAGGAATTCGAGAGATGGCTCGAAGAGATGATGCAAAGGATAACGGTGAAGAGCATTTCTACAAGTTGGAGGCTAATGTGGCAAGTTTGTCCAAAGATGTGGGCGTATTTCCTTGTCCATCGGGAAATTGGAGTCCATCATGGGACTACTCATGGAGAAACTTGGTGTTTCACATGAGACACGGGAAGAACGTGAAGAAGAACCGTCCCATGCCATTTCCATACCTCCTCCATTCAAAGTGGAGGCCAAAATTGAAATTGAGCCTTATGATGGAGACGTGAATGTTGAGAAGCTAGACCATTGGCTAGCTCAATTGAAGGTATATTTCAGTTTGCATCAAAATAATGAAAGTAAGGAGATTTCCTTTGCTCGGTTAAAATTAACCAAATATGCTTTAACTTGGTTTGAAAGTTATGTTCATACCTTGGTTGTTAAGAAGCTTCCTCCGATTACTAAATGGGATGTTTTTAAGAAGCTAATCCAAAAGCGTTTTATCCTATTTGTTATGAGGAAGAGAGGTCCATGTATTGGCAATATCTTAGGCAGAAACAAGGCCGGGCTGCAAGGGGAGTATACCAATGAGTTTGGAAGAGAACTATTTAGATGGGAAAGGATGTAGCAAACCGGGACTTGTTGATGAAATATATTGGTGGACTCCATAGCCATTTGAGGAGACCCGTTCTCTTGGCCAAGCCTGCGGATGTAGATGAAGCTTGTATGCAAGCTCACTATTTAGAGATGGACAAGAAAAAGAGTTCATCTACCTCTCAAAGCATGCTTCAAACAAACAAGGTGACACCAAGCAGAAGGACAAAGGAAAAGGAAAGGGTAAGAAAAATGCTACTTCTATTTCTAAAAAGGATACTAAAATTCATTGTGGGCACTGTGATGTTGACACTCATTCCAAGGAGAAATGTTGGAAGCTCCACCCGGAATTACATCCCTTCAAGAACAAGAAGAATAAGAAGAAGGCTATGGTTGCCCTCCGGGAGAGGAAGTATTTTGCAGCGAAGAGGTGGATGAGACTATGTGTTGTGCCTCCGTCCGTAGAGAGGTATGTTTGGGTAGTAATAATGTTGCTTAGGAAAATGAACTAACAAAGATTTTTCATTTAAAGATTCAAGTAAAGAAAACTAAGGTGGATGCTCTTTTTGATACATGTTCTCAAGCTAATTTGATCAATAAAGAGCTAGTGGACAGGTTGAAGTTGGAAACTTACAGTCACCTAAGTCCATATTCTTTGGGTTGGGTAAAGAAAGGTGTAGACATCAAGGTAACAAAGCAGTGTAAGATCACTTTTGGTATTGACAAAAAGTTTATTGATGAGGTTATTGTGGATGTTGTTCCCCTTGATGTGTGTGGTGTAGTTTTGGTAGCCCATATCGTATGTTAGGGATGCTATCTTCGTAAGGAGAGCCAATCAATACCTTGTTTGGTAAAGGATGGTAAGAGCTACATCATTTCAGCCTATTCGGAGATTCAAAGATATCTTTGGTAAGTGCCAACGAAGCCCGAAGCTCATTAATGCTAGTGGTAAATTTGCATTACTTATGTTGAGGGATATGCTAGATGATGAGGTTGTTACATCTAAAACCACTGGTAGCATGTTTTCTAACAAAGACCAGTACATATAGCAGAGTTGGTTCAGCACTTCAAGGAGGTCTTTCAAGAACCTACAGGGCTGCCCCTAGTAAGGGCAATTGAGCACGAGATCCACTTGCTACCCGATAGTCCGCTTCCGAACTTGGGATTGTATAGGCAATCTTTGAAAGATGCCAATGAGGTAAAACAACAATTATAGTCTTTTGATGAACAAGGTATAATCCATCCTATCACTTCTCCATGTGGTTCTATTGTTGTAGTACCTAAGAGAGATGGTTCATGGAGAATGTGTGTGATCATAGGGCTTTAAAAAAATAACCATTAAGAATCGGTACCCTCTCCCTCACATTGATGATTTATTAGATCAGTTACAACATGCTAAATATTTTACTTAAGCTCGTTTGAAGTTGGATATCATCAAGTGCGGATTAAGGAAGAGAACATCCGGAAGCCATCGTTCAAGACCAGTGCAAGGGTTATATGAAATTTTGGTATTATTGTTCGGGCTATGCAATGCACCAACTACCTTCATGAGGTTGATGGATGAGGTAATGAGGCCGTTTATTGATTACTTTGTTATTGTGTACTTAGATGACATTCTGGTTTTTAGTAGAACTTATAAAGAGCATATTGATCATTTGCGTCAAGTTTTGCAAGTACTTAAGGAGAACCGGCTTGTGTTGAATGAAAAGAAATGCGAGTTTGCACAATAGTCGCTTGTCTTTTTGGGACATGTGATTGGAGATGGGGAGTTAAGGATTGATCCAGAAAAGATAGAGGCCATTTAGAATTGGCCTACACCATCAAGTTTGACAGAGACCAGGAGTTTTGTTGGAGCAGTTCAATATTTACAGAAGTTCATTAAGAACTTCTCTTCCATAGCAGTGCCACTACACTCAGTGACAATAGGGGTAAGACATTTGATTGGGGTAAGGAACAACAAAGTGCTTTTGATTCTTTTAAGTATAAAATTAGTCATGCTCTAGTTTTGGCCTTACTTACTTACAACTGCCTTTTGAAGTGGGAACCGATGCCAATGACTATGTTATGGGGTTGTCCTTCTTTAGGGAGGTAGGCCGGTATGTTATTACTCTGAGTTGTTTCACGGTGCAATTCTGAATTATTGTACTTATGATAAGGAATTGTATGCTCTTGTTCAAGAAGTTAAGAAATGGAAACATTATTTGATGGGTAAGGAAACTATCATTCATACGGATCATCAACCTCTCCAATATCTTCAGCTCAGAATAAACTTCAGCAAGCTAGGCACTATAAATGGATGGGTTTCTTACAACAGTTTCATTTGATTATTAAATATAAAAATGTGTGACTAAAAAATTAGTTGACATGTTATCTATACCTCCTTTGATTTTAGTTGTGGGCATGTTAACTCTTCTTGAGCCTTTTGTGTGTGAAGCATATTAGGAAGGCTATGAGTAGGATCCAAACTTTGCTAGAGATATTTTAGCAGAAACCTCCAAGTGAGGGATTTGCACCTACAAGGGGAATACCATTTCCAGGACGGTTTGCTCTACAAGAATGGGAAACTTTGTGTGCCTAGGAGGGAAAGAGTGCAGTTGATGAGAGAAGCACACACTTCCATGGTAGCTGGTCACTTTGGTGTGACAAAGACTGTAGCGCACTTGCAAAGGTATGTGTATTGGCCAAACATGCAAGCTAAAGTTGCTAAATTCATCAGGGGTTGTGTTTTATGCAATATAAACAAGCCTAATAATAGGAAGTTGGGGTTATATATGCCGTTACTAGTTCCTTCCGACCATGGGAAAGTATCTCCATGGATTTTGTGGGTGGTTTGCCTACCACCAAAAAAGGGCATGATTATATATTTGTGATTGTAGACCGATTTAGTAAAATGTGTATTCTTATTCCTTACAAAAAGACCATTAAAGCCAGTGATGCAACTGAGTTATTTTTTGCTAATGTGTGGGTTCACTTTGGTTTGCCTAGTTCTATTGTGTGGTCGACAGGAGTCATGGTTCGTGGAAATTTTGGTCTACTTTGTAGGAAAAGTGGATGTGAAGTCAAGAGGTCTTGCCTTTCATCCATAGACAAATGGGCAAACAAAGGTGGTGAACCGTACCTTGGTCCAGCTCTTGAGAGGGTATAACAAGAAACATCCGAGGACCTAGGATGAGAACTTGGTGTATATCCAACATTCTTATAATAGGGAAGTTCATGCTTCGACTAATAGAACTCCTTTTGAAACATGTTTTGGTTATTTGCCTAAGAGTGCTTTTGATGTTGTTTTGAGATTACCATGCAGAGACAATGGGAAAGTGGAACTGGAGGTCCATAAAGTGAGAGAAGTTTATTGAAAAGATTCAGCAAATACACCTTTAGGTACAAAAGAGGTTGACAGAGTCACATGCTAAGTACAAAACACGACATGATCAACATAGGACTGAGCATTCCTTCCTTGTTGGAGATAGGGTATGGTTGTATTTGAGCCGGGATAGACTACAGGGAAAAGCTAAGAAACTCAAACCTCTTTGTTATGGCCCATTTGAAATTTTAGAAAAAGTGGGTAAGAATGCATTTCGCTTGGATTTGCCTCCTTATATGAAGATTTATTCAGTTGTGAATGTTGAAAACTTACGTCTTTTTGAGCCCTCCATGTTGGATGATGAAGGAGGAGTATTGCTTCCGTCTATTGAGGATCTTGCTCCTGGACGATCTAGAATTGGAGGAAGATGTGGTTTTGCAGTGGAAAGAAAGAACAACACAAAGAGGAGTGCAAGACAGGTGGTTGATTGGGTTGAAAGGACAATTGCCTACCAAAGCCAAGTGGTATTCCAGAGAAGATGTGGGGAAGAAATTTCCTCACCTCATCAGTCCTTGAAGCTTTTAGGGACTTAAAAGCCTCAAATTGGGGAGGTATGATCCAAAAATGGATCAAGAATAGCCCAATTCTATGTATTCTCTATATTTGATACTTGCTCTACAGGATCTCAACTCATTATGTCTTCACAAGATGGTCTAGTCAAGTGGGGGTGATCCAGACACCTCCGAATGACATTTTGGGCCATTTATGTTCTGTCTTGGGGATTTTCTATTGTCGGTTACACGACCGCCCGATAGTTACTTAACCGCCGCTCTGTGCAGAGCGGCGGATCTGCAATTGCCCGTCTGCATTAAGCAACAGTCTTGTAACTTACGATCCAGAAATGCGGGATCTCAGCACAGATTCTGCTGTTTGAGCTTCCCAATCGGTTCGTTTCGCCTTTCCATGCCTCCCTGAGCTGAGCATCTATAAATACAAGCCTTTCCAAGGATTCAAGCAAGTGTTTTGGGTGAAATCTAAGTGTGAGCAAAGTTGGAGAGTTGGATTCTTGTTTGTTCATTTGAAGAGTTCTTGTTGTTTGAGAGAATTGAGAGCAAGTAGATACAATTAGAAGGAGTTCATATTTCTTGAAGGCCAATTGGCTAGTAAGTTGTATCATTTTGAGATTACATAGTGAAGGGGAGCTAATTTGCTCACACACTAGAGTTTTTCCGACCTCGGGTTTCTCCAGGATAAATTGTCTCGTTCTTGTCTCTTCTCCTTTCAATTTGCAGTTTAATTGTGGTTAATATTGCACAATAACTGGTTTAATAAAGAACTTATATGTTTCATTCATATTCACGAGCATAGTGATCTGTTAATTGTTAAAGTTAGGCAGTTTACGGATCATTTTACCATTGTGGGAACCATACATAGGTTCAGGAAAGAGGTTAGTAATCATTTCGAAAATGTCGTTCATGATTGGGTTTTAATTAACATCCAATTGTAATAAGTAAGGCTAATTAATGCTGAAAACTCACTCTAAAAATGTGTTGATGATTGCAAAAACTGCTCATTACTTGAAAATAATCTCTGAATACAATTTTTGGGTTTAGTTCACCACAAACTCATCTTTCTGAAACATTATAGAATTCTATAATTTTGTTTTAAAATGCAAAAGTTATTACTTTTTCACTACTGTTGTAGTATTAAGGGCAAAACTGGTAACGTAAGGAATTTAACAACACCATCATAACTATACTTGCAGTTGTTCAGTAGATTTATGCCTGAGATGGACCTAAATCATTTTTATTAAATCTTTCTAACTGACTTGATTAGTTCTCACTTGATCACCTTCGAGTCTTATAGGTTTAAGATTTGATTGTTTGGTCGGAACATCGTTAGCAAGGTTTGAACCTAGTTCCTAATAGGAAGAGTGTGCCTTATTCGAGTTGATATTTGATATATTATTTCAATAATACAGTGACCTCTTCCCTGAATATATGGCTTGCATCAAGAGCTGAGGTAAGTGTTTTAATTCGTATGGTAGAGTATTCCGATATGAGGAGAGGAACATCTCAAATTCATCATCATGTAGGTTTCATGATTGTCCACTTGGTTTCTCCTTCTGGATTTTCTCCTTCAAGGATCCTTGTACTTTTTTAACCATCCCGAGGCCTAATTGGGCATATAGGATAAAGAAGCTTGAATAAATTAAAGTAGAAGATTGGATGTTTTTAGATTGTGACTATCACTGGTTACATGAGGAAAGGTTACCTTGAATTATCTTGAACCTATTTGCTTGATAATGATTTCCCAAGATATTGACTTTAATATTAAAGTTTACTTTTGGATCGAATGCTAATAGGGAAAAGAGTATCCTCAATACCAGTTATATATTTGATGGACTCCTTGTTTGAGTAGGATTATTGTGGGAGGATAACAAAAGTGTGTAACTTCTAAGAAAACTATTTTCATCGTATTTGGGTGCGAATACAATGGAACGTCCTTAGCCTCTTGATCAGTAATTAGTTATTTCTTCTTAACGACGTATTAGTGGTCACTCATTGATATTGTTATATGCCTATAATCAAACAATTATGGAGTGACATGTATAATGGTTCTCGAAATGTTTATTATAATCCATTTACCCCATAACTACACCTAATATGGAGTTCCGTGGTGAAGCGAATACAATGTTAACTATAGTGAGTAAATTTATTTAGTATTGTGAAGTAAGTCTAAGCTATTGTTTTCCTCGGTTAGGGTAAAATGCTAAATAAAAGCATTAGACCTGTGACTTCATGTACTTTTGGATATATTTTCTCAAACCCCAAAGTTAAGAAACTTTAGTTGTTTAAGTGCGGAATTCAATTCATTATGACGACTTCTTTCTAATAACGGATTTTAGATTAGAGAACCTAACCCGAGCTAAGGATGAAAGGAAGCATTTTTAAGGGCCTAAGAGTGGGTTCTTAACTTTTGATATTTGCTACCCACCTTCATCTGTGGTGTAATTCAAGCACCATATTAGGAGTTATTTCTCTCTTGGTTCACACAGTATTACTGTAAATGAAGAGCTGGAAATGAGCATTACTAATATGAATCATATGGTATCTACTATCTACTACTTTATCTAATTTTTATCATTGAATATGTGTTAATATTAATGTTTATGAACTTTCTAGAACAGGCAATCTTAACCAGTATAGTTTCCTTTTAAGGAAAATCGGCATACACAAGTAGTTAATCAGAAGAGTTATTTCCAACTATGTGCATGTGTATGTAATTGAATCTTTGAGGTTCATACACCTTAATTGCATGGTTGTGGAAAACGTAATGAAAGAAAAGAGCATGTGATTAAGATAAGCCTAAATGCCGATCCTGAAGTCAATGTAGTATATTGATGTTTTAACAATGAAGTATGATAAGGATTTGAGACCACAAATTGGAAGGGATTCTTGTAACAAAAATATGGTGGGAAAAGTTAAAAAACCTATTGGTGGATAATTATAATTTGAGTATCTAGAAAAAAAAAATCATTTTCAGGTGTTTTCCGAAGGGGTTCTTACAGGTAATTCCAAAATTCCTGTTTGTAATTACTGAAAGTTTTGCTTGAATTGTTTGCTCGCGTACAGTAATGGTAGAGGATATTGTCTATTTGATTCCCAAGATAGCTGGGAGTCCTTGAGTGGATGAGAGGACATTCCTGAGCATGTAATGTAGTAGACACGCATTCAATAGAGGGGATTGGAGCGTGAGAGTGACATGGTTGGTGTTTAGGTGGTTGTAGAAGAAGGAAAAAGGAGAAGAGGAACTGGGTGAGCAAGATAACATGATTCTGCTGTACTTGTAGTATTGATCTTTTTGTAATCCGTCTTTGGCCATACGAAGATTGGGAAGCTGGGAAGTGCCACTTCCAACTAGTTTTTCCCATCTGGGGCTTTTCTAGATCAATATCCTCGTGTCCTTTATTGTTCATGGTTAATTACATTCATGTTTCAGTTCTGCAAGTTGTTTTTATGTTTTCCACATCACTCTACACGAATTTTTAAGTTCCCAAAACATTCCAAACTATTAATTTGAAGCAATTTCAAGGTAGGAAAGCGTATTGTGAATCTATAAGTTTTATCAAGAAATCTTTCTTAGGAGTTCGTAGATAAGCTGAACCCTATGACATAAGGTGATTAGGTTATTTGCTTCTTGTTTTCAAAGTGAAATGGAACAGTATGCTTTAAATGGCCTGAGCACAGCTTCAGATTGTTTTGGAAACACAAACTACATTTTTGGACTGTTTCCGAGCAGGACCTAGAAAATTGACAATTCCAATATGTGCCCAGATAGAGATCCCACCCAAATTGTATTTGTACTTGTACAAGGTGGCCAGTAACACATGTTATATGTCATGGGATTTGTAGGTGTTGATTCTCTTCTCATCAAAATCTGTATTTAAGTTTTTGGTGCCTTGTTTTTGTGCCCAAGCATGGGGAGATTGAAGATCATTTCAAACCACATATGAACTACTACTCAATTCAATATATGTATTATTTTCATGGATTATTCTCTGAGGTATATCCAGATCAATGTTGGCATTGTTATAAAGAGTCTTTCATAAAGTTTGGTAAGACTTGTAGTCAAATCTCCAACAAAGTTTCGTACCATAAGCTCTCTATTGATGTAGGAACCGTCCAATGTAAAATAAAATGAATGTCAATATCTTCGTAGGTTTGTATTGGCAATCATTGTACAATGTTAATCACGAGGATCCTTCAACATTGAGGATTTTCATTCTAGCTGAAAGTCAAATGTTTTGATTAACTCTTCTAATCCTTAAACATTGTGGACCAAACATGACCAAAATTTCATTTATAATCATTTGAATTTCTTGGTCCAACATGTGATGTTTACATTTTACTTTTTGCTCATATTCACCCTTATTGTTTAGAAGCCTTCTCTTTGATCATCTTTAATTTCCTTCAATCTAATTTCACCCTTGATTTCTTCCCATCTCAACTATGGCAAGCTATGGAGTGGTTTATTTATAGTTCGTGCAATTGGCTTTCCCCATTTTTGCCCATAAATAGTCTTTATTATTGAGCAAGGCTACTTGTTCATTGTTGTTAATACTAAGAAAATACCGTTTTGCGGATCCCATAGTCGCTAGTTTCACTATGGATCAATATTATGTGGGGATGCGTCTCTCGAGATTTTGGTGATGTCCTAGATGTCTTGAATGTTTTGGGGACTTGTGGACTTGGATGGGACTTCCTATTTTTTTATTTTTATTTTTGTAACATTTTTAGTATTTACTTTTAAAAATATGCTATTTAACCAAAATCATTGAAACCTAATACCAAAAGTGCCCAAAAATTAAATAAAGTTTAAACCCCTAAATTTCATTGAAAAAAGTTAAATATTTAAATATTAACTTTTATATCTTATTTTAATAGATGTCTCCCCACTTTGTTCCCAAAATTTGGGGATTTTTGTTGTCCCGAAACTCTATTCCTCTGCCCCCTTGTCTCTCTGTCCTGAGACTTAGGTAACTATGCTATGGATTGAGCCCAAAAATGGAATTACCAAGCCATGAACTTGGAGTTGGAAACTATGAGTAGAAGCCTAGTAGAGTTCCCTTAAAATTTATAGCGGAGGAAGAAATGCTAACTTTATCACCAATCATGATTTCTAATAAACTTGATCTTAGTTTCATGCTTGTATGCATATCAGAATTGTCGTTTATTTTTTAAATTGTTGGCTATTTTCGTCATCTATATGATGCATATTATTGCGATCCCAACATACTGGAAGTATGCTTCAATCTATAGGATTGTTTCAGTTCGAGGTGTTAAACATGTTGGCTTTGTAACATTATAAATTTCTGAATACCTTATTACACTTTTGAGTGATGTATTACATTTTGTGGTTGATTGAGGTATCCCAAGTTCTGATATCCATTTCAATTTTCATTTTCCTTTTTGCTTCTACTTTTTACTAAAATTCTTGAAATAAGTTTTGTAGGTTTGGTATTTAAGGAATGTGTTCTATATGATTGGTATTTGAGAATCTAGTCATAGCAAGGTCCATCTTGTTGCTTGAAAACTCGTTAGTTTGAAAATAGTTATCGCATATCTTGTGTAGGTTGGAAATACAAGATTTTGATATTATATTGTGAAATCATGGAATTGTGTTTCAGAGTTTCCTCAGATATTCCTTTGTATGATATTTTGAACGAGTTTCGGAAAGGTCATAGCCACATGGCCGTGGTTGTGAATTTTCCTGGAAAAAAGGGGCAAACATCGGAAAGCGCCATTGATGTAAATGCCAAGATAAACGGAAGCCCAAGCAAAGAACAAGAAGTGTTACCAAAAGGTAGAATTTATTTCTTGGTTTGTAAACCTTATATGGGATATTTGATAATTTTAATTGTGACAGATTTTAGATCAATTCATGTTGGTAGTTATAAACAAACATATAATGGAGAATGCTGTTATTTTACTGCATCTTCAACATTTGTGATTTGTGACATCATTTCTTGTTTTATGAAGTTTTTTCCTTATGCATATGCAATTGTTGGGGAATTTTGTTGGCTTTTATCTGCATATCCAGACACGTAACTAGTGAGTTTAGAGTTTAGAAGAGCACAATATTGGTTGTAATTATTCATTATGATATCTAACTTACTTTATTATTCTCAAGAACATGTGAACCTCCATGTTGTCAATAGTGACTCATCACAAGACGTTCATGACATTAAAAACCAAAACACCACATTTTACGTGCGAAAATTCATCCAATGCTTCTCTATCAGCTAAAACAATACAAAGATCAAAGAGATGGTCAGAAACTGTATCAGAGGACAGTCTTCAAATTACCGATGAACCACTTCAAACATTTGCAGAAGATGAAAAGGTTGTGGGCATAATAACTATGGAGGATGTCATTGAGGAGATTTTACAGGTCCATACTATTCTCTTTCTTTGCATGATATTCTTTTTTCAACATGGTTAGTTGAACTTTCTTCATCATAATTGTCCATTCCCCAATTTTGATAATATTAAAATCAAATATAGACAATAAGACTACCTAACCAGTGATTCGGATCTTTGTATGTACTAGTACTACTATGAGCATTGTTTACAGGACCTACAAATGCTTTACCTGGACCCTATGAATTTCATGCTAGAGCTTCTGTTCAAATGACTTTTTATGCATATAAGTATTAAAAAGTAACATTTGCATATAGAAATGCATTGATGACACATCATAATCTTAGATGCAGACTTTAAGTTGAGACTTTATAACGCCATTATCTTTGAACATAAGAGGATATGTCATGCACGCCATAAATTCCTTCACATATTCCATATATGCAATTTTAAATTCAAAATTTTAATTATAATATTGTAAGACACAAGGTTGGGGTTTTACAAATAATAGAAGCAATAATCTGAAAGGATGATCTTGATGTTTGATCCTTGTCACCTTGTGTGTGGCATTTAATGAATAGAAGAATATCAACAAATATCGGTTTAAACCATTGAAATCAATAGCATGTGTAACTCAGGTCTTTATTAGGATAGTCATTAGGGATATACATTACGATAAATGCGATTTGAAACTTTTTCATAAGCAATTTGTTTATCTTAAAGGGATTGTAAACAAATTATTCATCCTTCGAGTAGATTGATCCTCTCTAGAGTCACAAACACAACAAATGTTCCTCATCGCAAATGCATGTTTCATGATAGTAACATAACTAAATTTAGAGAGGAGTATTTATAGGTCATTTCCTAATAATCTGATTGTTAACTTGACATTTATTCTATTTGCTATTCCCAATGGCCGCTAGTGGAAAAAGAGGACCTGTCATGTCCCCTTTTGGAGACTAGCGGATTTGAAGACCTTAACCCATTTTTCCTCCCGTGGGTTTAAGGAAGGAAGCAAGGGGAAGACTTGGATGACATTTTCTAAGTAGATATTTTCATTATTATCATGTATTCCTATTGGGAAGCCAAGCGCTCCAATAAAACTTATTTAGTTAGAAAATAAAGTATTTTGAGCATGTAGGCTCCAAATACAAATTAAATAATTAAAAAGTACTTTTTATTTGGGTTGGCCATCATTTGAAATGTAGCACCCCTTATTGTTATAAAAGGAGGTTGCTTGGCCATTTGATAAATATGTGAATTCTATTATTTTAGAAAGATTGCTTGTGAAGCATCTCTCTCCCTCTCCTAAGGACGAAAACCCTTGGAGAGCCTTGTGTGAGGACGAAACCCTTCACCAAGACCAGGAAGACTTCAACACGAGAGTCTCCACCCCCTTGAGGGATTTCTTTGCTTTTATCTTAATTCTAGCCCTAGGCGAGTTGCCCTAAGGAGCTCTTTGGGTCAAATATTGAAGATATTGCTTTCCTTTTGTTATTGATGCAAAATTGGCTCCCTTCAAAGTGGAGTGACTCATTTGTGGAGTGATTTGGTACATTATTTGGCTGTTCTAAAAAGGCGACCAACATTGAATGGTGTTTTGAAGTACTCAAGGGTCTTCTATGTGTTTGGATTACATCATCTCATTGCATATAATTTATAAGGGTGAAATCTGGTTTTACATTGAAATTTGGAGGGTTTTGGCATGCATAATCAGATCTGAAAATATTTATTTATTTCTGCAGCAACTAGGGTTTGAAGGAAATTCATTCCAGCATTCCTAGGCTTCCAAAAATTATAATTCCTTCACCAATTGATTGCTGAGTTTGAATAATAATTTTTGAATATATTTGGAGTGATCTTGCATGGTTTCTAGGGCATTTCCAAGAGGGGCGAATTGCTTGTAGGGCAGGTTTGGCATGTTTGGGTGGATGTTTGGGCAAGCTGATTTGATATTTGCATTCTTCATATTTTTAAACCCCAAGATCCCAAGTTTCGTGAATTTTGGAGCTTCCTAGGCAAAGTTATGAATTTTTGAAGTGATACATAAATTTTGCAGATAGAGGGTTTATAGAAAATTCATATCTTCATTTCTAGGGCACTAAAAATCAGTTTTCCTTCATATTTTGATTGCTGGTAATTAATCAGAATTTTTGAGCTTGATTGGGTGTATTGTCAGCAAGTATTTGGTATACAAAGGTGAGTGGGAGCTCCCAAAACAGGTCGCTGCCCTATGAAGGGAAAATTCCAGGTTTCAGTATGCAGTTTCTGTCATTTCCAGCCCTTTGAAATCTGATTACAGCCATCTGAAAATTGATTTCAGTTATCTCACTTACAGCCCTAGCTATTTCCGGAAGTCCCCCAAAAGGGACATTACAGTACCTGTCTAGATTTAGATGGCCATGTTATAAACTAAATTCTGGTTTCCAATTTGATCCTAACCACAACATTAAAATGCACAGAAGTTGAAACACCACAAAAGTTATACAAGTATTAATTGTTTGTTTCTTGTAGTATTTTCCTCTAAATCTCAAAATAGGTTTAGGGATTATTTTGATAGGTAGGGTTTGGGCCTCTACTCAGGGGGTCAATAATTGTAAACTATTCAAAATACTTGCATTGAATGGCTTCTGAAAAGTCTACTTTTTTGAAAATGTACCAGCCTGTACTCTTAGCCTCCGACCCTGTATGGTAAAGTACCCTAGTTAACTAATTAAATCTTTTTATAACAGTCATCATAATGAAAATCGTTAATTTTAGTTATTTTACATCTTGATTATTAAATTCAGAAAAGAGCTGTGTGCCCTTTAAATGTATTAACAAATAATTTATGTGAGTATTTATTTACCCCACTGCCTTTATAACGTATTTTCTGCTGGCCTACTAAGTTTGCCTTGAAATAATTTTATTTCCTACCTTCATCCTTATTAGAAGATGATGCAAATTAATGGGGAAAATCTCCCACATCACTAAAATTAGAGCTCAACATATTGCGCTTCTCTCGTCCCCTTTTGTAACATTCACCATGATAAAAATAATTAATGTTAGTTATTTTTCCTGTCGATTACTAGATTAAGAAAAGAGCTGTCTGCCCTTTAAATCTATTAACACAATCTGCATGGATTTAATTACCCCTCCAATCTGTGTAGATTTAGTCACCAGAGAGAGAGGGAGAGGGAGAGGTAGAGGGAGAGAGGATTGAAGAATCAGAGGAAGGGGATTAATAATACTATCTTTCGGAAGGGGATGCTAAAAATATCGTATGTCATGGAGGCTGATCCATGTTTTTCTTTGTATGATTAGGTGAAGAAGTGCGCTTATGAAGTTGTGTCACACATGCATAGGTGCACTATTACTTTGAGCACTTGAGCGGCCATCCTGGAGACTAAATAAAGTTATAGTTCTATTTTCTTATACATAATGGCCCTCTCTTGTCTGTGGTTGCTGTCAATTGGGAGGGAGGAGCGAGGGACAGTGGGGGTGGGGAAGAGACAGAGGGCGAGAGAGAGAGAGTTGACCAGAGTTATTATGTATTCATTCGACCTGTAACCCATACGTCTTTTGTCAAGTTCGTGTTTCCTTTGCTGTGTCAAGAAGCTGCAGTTTATAGCTTGCAATCTTCTACTTCTTACGCTAGATGGTTTATCCTATGAACCAAGCTATTCTATATTCTTACTTCCTCTAGTTTGTGTTAAGTTATTTGCAAATGCTTTGGCTTGATTTTATTGCATGTACCATTGTATACATCTTGATGTAAAGTGCTAAAAGTGTAAATTTGATCAGCATCCTTCATGTTTCCTTTTGTGTCATGAAGCTGCGATCTTCTACTTTGCAGGCCAACTGATTTATTCTACGAACCATATGCATTCTATATCCTGAGTTCCTGTAGTTTGTGTTAAGTTATTTGCAAATGCTTTGGCTTGCTTTTATTGCATGTACCACTGTATTTTATGTTAATTTCACAACTTCTTTTGAGTTGATTGAAGCATTATGTATAAGATAAGATAAGATAAATATATTAATGTCCAACGAATGACCACAAAAGTAGGTCAATGGGACTGCAGCCCAAACAATATACAAAGTGTGAGCGGGACAACTCAAAACGAGTTCCCAAAAAACAGAAAAAATGAGAAAAGACAAAGCAGAAAGGAAACCTGAAGCCAATACCCCCACAAAGCGGGGCAATGGAGCAAGCGGGGGAGAAAGATGAGAGAAGTAAAGAAGGGAATGAGGGGGAAATAAGGACCAATGGTCTACTTAGGAATGGTAGCCACATCCCTCCTATCATTAAAGGCCGACGAGAAGAAGCTCCCGATAGACGGGCTCAAGAGGGGGCAAGAGCCTCCTCCTGCCGAGATCTCGAGACTCGACATGACCGCCGGGGGACAAATGGAGCTAGACTGCCCTCGGTACGTGTGTGCATCCGATTCTGCTAGCGGTGATCGAGGGAAGTGTGAAGGTCCAACCGGGAACGAACTGATCTATGCACTGTAGTTGGGTCGAAAGGCTCTGTCGTTTAGTTCCTCCACCTGTGGGTAGAATCGAAAAGAAGGTTGTAATTCGTCTCGTGGGGATGACTCTCGGAGGGGGATGAAGAATCTGGTCTCGGAACAACAAAGACTCACGGATGTAGAGGGCAAGACACCGTTGGTCAATATATCTGAAGAAGACCGGGAGAGTCTGAATCCCTCTTAAAAGACAGTGAAATCGTCCTCTGATCTCATAGTATATGGGGCAACAGAAGATGAAATGAGTCTCGGTCTCCACCTCTTGAAGGCTACAGAGCCTACAAAGTTTGTCCTCCCGATCAATGTGGTGATCAGTCTCGCACCGAAGTCTGTGGGAGCCGACTTGAAACTGACCCAGAGGTATAAGAAGGGCATGCACCCAGTGACGAGAGGTGTACTGATGGCAGATGATGAGTCCATCTCTGATTTCAAGAAAGTGCTCTGCATAAAGGGACATCTTAGGGCGCAAACCACCAGGAGGGTTCACCCAAGTAGTCTGAATGAAGCTCCTGTAGATATCCTCCCGGATGGACCTGTTCAACACTTGCTTGGTGGGCAAGAGATGACTAGGAGCATTCAGGGAATACTGGAAAGGGGGGAGACGATCAATCTGGATACCAACTGAGTCCAACAAGGTAGAAGTCTCGGCAAACCAACAATGACCCACAGCTTGGGCAATACTCACAAAGGAAGGCAAGAAGTGAGATACGAATACTGTCCCGCTCACCGGAGAGATCACCAAACCTCCTGATATGGTAAAGAAAGGTTGACATGTCAAATATAGTCTCCGTAAGAAGGAAAGGTCGGGCTCTGAACTCTGCCAAAATAATATGTTGGGGGTCCGTCTTTTGCATCTGATTAAGCGGCGAAGGAGGAGAGTTTGAATCCTCTCAGTAGAAGCCCAATCTGTGTCCAAAAGGGAGGGCCCCTAGACAACAAACCCATAGAGAATCAGTGGGGCGGATGAGGGAGTTCATAAGAAACATCTTGGAGGAGATGTCCTAGAAGTGGTGCCGAAAACACTGTCTCTCGAGAATGGCAAGAGACCCATACCCTTTATTCACCCTCGACTCAAGAGCATGCCTCATATTGAATCTAGGCCCTGAGAACTGGACTCCCAGGTAGGTGTATGTATTAGTAATTTCAACCTCCTGCCCCTTGAAGAAGAAATGGAGGTGTGATATCCTCAACGTGTTGAAGACCATGACCTTGGTCTTACCCAGATTGACCGTCAAATGTTGAAAATCATAGAATAAAGCAAGTGCATCAAGTTGTCTCTAAAGCCCCTCAGGAGAAGAGGCGAGTAAAACAATATCGTCGGCAAATAGGAGAATAGAAATCAAGACGTGGTGAAGAAGGCAACCATCCCCTTCCTGAATGTGATCCCAAAGAAAAGATTCTAGCTCATCAATGTAAATGCCAAAGAGGGTAGGAGACAGGGGGCACCCCTGTTTAACCCCAATGGTGCTCCTGATGAGATCGGGACAATCCGTGTGCCGCACGAAGACAACCAAGGATGGACTCATAGAGAGGCGCTGATGGCGATAATAAGAATCTCGAAATACCAATGTCTCAAAGTCGCTTTGGAAGAGGGCATGCGAGGTACGGACTCGAAGCTTTTGAAAGTCTACAAAACAACAATAGACTTTCGAAGAGCGGTGATGAGCCTCCTCAATAATAGCTCGAAGGGTGAAGATGTGGTCGATGGTGTGGTGTCGGGGCTAAAACTAGCTTGACCTTGGCTCGAAGCCGCTTCGCTCCAAAATCTCGGACAACAACCTGTGGAGGACAGTAGCATAGAGTTTGGAGAATGTATGTCCCACCATGATAGTCCTGTAGTTGTTCGGATCAAAAATGGACCCAACTTTATGGATCGGGTGAATGATATGATGAGACCAGGTAGGAGGGAAGCCCACGCTAACTACCTAATTGAAAAGATCTATCAAATAGTTACCGAAAACCTCAAAATCCTACTCAAGAACTCGGCTCGGAAACCGTCCACATAGCTGCCTTCTACTGGTTCAAAGTCCTTATTGCCTCTTTGATATTACGGTAAGTGAAGGGATTACTAGGTGGTGGGATGCCAATCTGGGTAGACTGTTGCCCTGGAACATCGTAAAGGACAGAGGTGTGGGAAAAAAATGGAGAAAGGATCAATTGTTGTGGAGGAGGGGGAGTGGCGGGGAAGACAGATGCAGGAAGGACCGGGGTTAGTCCTAGGGAGGTGGAAAGCAGCTCGTTTGTTAGGACATTATAAAATTCTATTCCTTTTATGCATTCACTTTTAAGTATAGAGGTTAGGGTGGATTAATGAGATCAAAATGATTGAGTTTGGCTAGTTTACACAGTATAGCTCGTCTGTTAGGACAGAGTGCATAGAGGACTTGAGGAAGACATGGAAATGAGAGACAAACAAGGGTGGATAAATAGATTAAAGGCAAAATAAATGGAAAAGTGAGATGCTTTGAGTGTTGTGAGCAATGATCAATAAGATTGCAAATGAACATAACTAATGATTATCGGTTATGTGATTTTTAAAAGGTTACACAAGGACACATATACCCCATGTCTCGTGTGTCTTGGATATGAGGGAACAAGCTAGAAATGTCCTCACTCGTTGTACACGAAATGCAAAGGACACGTCTACCCCAAACCGTTGACATGTGAGGGATGTTTTCCTAGTGAACTACATATTGGGTGATGCCTAGGTGTACCTTTGCCCATAGGGACTCTTCCAGTCATCTCTCGGCCCGTCCCTTCGAGAAAAAAAAAAAAAAACAAGCTGTTTTAAAAGTCGAACCCAAATAATGCATTTTGGAAATAATGAAAATAAGTCTAAAAATTATTGAAATTAATTTATTGGTGATTGTGAATACTTGCATTAGAGCCAAGCTTTAGGGAATTTATTGTTTGTGTTAACGGAGATGATATTTGTTCTTTAGGCATAGAGACCACAATGGCAGATATAGGACACTTTCATCGCGTGTCAATTTGTGTTTGTCAAAGATATAACCTTGAAAGTTCTAGTTAAAAAGTCAGCACCTTACCTTTGGTGTAAAAATAAGTTGTTGGAAATTTAACCATGGCATTTTTATGCTTTGGTACACATTGCTTTTGTAGGATTTGTTGGCCCTTGTTTGATTTTATGCGCAAGGGTTCCCTGTATGCACTTGTGTATTTGGTTCAAATTGCTTTTGTAGGAGATTTCACATCCCTTGTGTTACCCCCTAGAATTTGGCGGGTGTCTAGCTGTCGTGAAATCTGTTCATGTACCAAAAAGTTGGTGTAACATTAAATTTTGTCAATTGAAATGACTAACTAGTGATGAGGGGACTCAACAAAAGATTATATTTCTTATTTTAAAAAATTGGGAAAAAAGAATAAAATTGGGAACAATATTGATTCTTGGCGAATTGGTTCTATTACGAGCATAATTCATTTATATACAAATTCTGGCTGGACAACTTTAATTCAGTATAATATATACAAACTTTAGGATTAAAAATGCACATAGAAACTCGACATATTTGCAATATTTATGTTGTATTGGTTTTGCAAAAAAATGGCCATTTGATTCAGGTCACAGTTTGGGACAATGTTTTTGCTAAAATGCCGAATAACTACCAGGTCATCTTTTTTTGGGTGTTGTTTTTTCACCCACGCTTGGAATTTAAGATCATAAATTGCTATGGGAAATCTTATGCTGTGCTCTTGATATTGTTGCCCAAAATGGTTGCCAAAGGCTTGCATTTCGGTCATTGACATTTCAATCACATATATTGCTTTGAGGAGCCTGAGAGTCACGAAATAAGAAAATGCTGAAATTTTTGAAAATTTCAGTTTTGCAAATTTTTGTGCTTTGATGAGTTTCTTGTCATGATAGGTCATCTACTCATTTCTCGAGGGGACACTTGCCACATAAATTTTCAGATTTGAGGAGAAACACATCATAATCTAGAATCTAGATAGTCTCTTCATTTCTTGCTGAATAGTTATCTCCGATGAAAGGAATATCCATCATTAGAGATTAAATATTAATCAATTTTTCCACTTGGCTTTTGAACAAGGATTAGCAATTACAATCCCTTATCCTCTTTGCTAGGAATTACTTCCCATGGTATATTGTACTTTTTGAGGGTTTCTTCTGCACATATCTCTAAACATAGATGTTAGAAGAGTCTTGTCCAATATGCTTCAAGAATTGATCCATTAATGCTTTGGATCCAAGGAGGTCCGGAGGACAATCCTTTAAATGAGGATTTAGATGTGTTATATGCTTATATAAAAGCAATATTAGCAAGATTCAGAGATACAAAAACAATAGAACTGGAACAATTTTTTTATTAATTTGTGTTTTGTATGTGGCATACTCTGGACGGAGTTGTGTGTTTTCTCATCTTCTCCTTCTTGATTACTATCTATTGCTACAATACTCTATATGAGGATTTAGAAGTGTTATATGCTTATATAAAAGCAATATGAGCAAGATTCAGAGATATAGAAAACAGTAGAACTGGACAATTGTTTTATTAATCTGTATTTTGTACATGGCATACTCTGGAGGGAGTTGTATGTTTTCTTATCTTCTCCTTCTTGTTAACTATCTATTGCTACAAATAATTATATACAAATCTGCGAAGGCATAAAAAGCTGTTATGGAAGTTGAATCGCTTGGGCTTCCTTGTTGGGCTCTTCACCTTTTGATTGTAACATGGTTTGACTATTGGGTACACGGTATGCCGACAAAAGCTCTAGCTTAACAAGATCCTTGGAATTGGCACTTGGCATGGCACAACATGGCACGAAGTGTTCTCATTTATTCTATTTTTCTTCCTTTCAAGTATAAATGTACATCTCTTTATAATTTCGGTGATTTAATTTCTTTTGGCTTTCTAAGCCAAAGAGAAATGACCATTTGATGTTTTACCAATTTCGTTTGCTTCTTATATTGCTTGTTCCTTGTGCTTTCTTTGTTTATAGCTTGAACCCTTAGAGTGAAGGAGGAGTTTACATTTGTTGCTTCCTCGTTCTCGCAATTTGTTGCTTCCTCATTCTCAATTTAGTCTAGGGTCTTTCATTTCTCGTGGAATCCTTGTTTTTATGGTTACGAGAATGAATGAGAAACATATACTTGCCCACTTCTTGTTTTACCGTCTATGTTTGAATATTTCTTTCTTTGGGTTGCTTAGATGTAGAACTTATCTCCCTCTCGCTCTTAATTTTCCTTGGAGTATCCAAGTTCCCTTTTAATGCCTTGGCCTTTCACCAAGTGACCTTACCTTTAAAGGGAGCGAGAAGCCACCACGTGGCACCGCCTTGATACCTTATTTGCTAAGAGTGTTTTGATTGTACTATCTCTGTTGTGTTTATGTATACCTTAGAGTGAGCGAGATGGTGACATGTGTCACCTATTTCCGAGTCTCACGCTTTCTCACAATGGAACATTTGCCTGGATCTCATTCTCTTCAAGTGCTTCGAGTGAACGAGAGGTTGACACATGTTGATCTCTTGCTCGATATTTGGCTCAGATGGTTTTTGAAAAGGCTATAGCGCCTCAAGATTTCTTTCCTTCATGGTAGCGAGATCTTGACACTTGTCATGATCGCATCGTACCTTTGTGTTAACCTTGCATGCTTAATGTTTATTCCATGTTTTTGAATTTGATTGTGGGTATTTTCGAGGTGTTCCTCCTTGTTGATTTGCAATGATCCTCGGCCCATTTTTGAACTCTCGGGGTTGCTCACTTTGATTTAGTACTTGGATCACTTGATTGTGTATGGAAATCTTTTCATTGTTTAAAATCGCGAGTTTTGATTTAAAGGCTTGACATGTTAAAGTATTTTCACTAGTGTTTAATGTTTTCCGTGGGTTGTTTTATTCAATCTTAAAGTTTGTTTGCCTTTGATTTAAGGTACACTGACGGTGTAAAGTGAATGTTGAACTCTATGAGGGGATCGAATGTGATTTCATTTTTCTTTTTCTAAATATTTGTTCGTAAAAAGAAGGGAATAAGATTTTTCGGCCAAACAAATATTTATTTTATTTGAGTGAAGTGTTATGGCCAATTTGAGAGATCAAAGATGAAAATGAGAAAGAGAAAATACGGGGAAGAAATCTAGCAAAAACTATAACCATATAAGTTTTAATTAATTTGTTGAATTTTAATACAAAAGGAAAAAATGACCTAGAAAGGAAGTGGATGTTAAAGAGACAGGTCAAAACCTATGTCACAAGGTTCCCAAATTTTTGGCTTAGAACTCAAAATTTGCCGTATCTTTTAGGTGTTAGAAAAGTTCGGCTAATTTTGCTAAGTTCACCCAAGAAAACAAAGCTAAAACATGCCCCCTACGGTAGAAGTGAACATACTTGGGCAATGGTGGGAGGATGTCCTAACAAAGTTCTAGGAAGTGCAAGGACATGCAACAACGATCCTTTGATACAAGGGGTAGTTAGCATCACATCGTTTCAATCAAGAAAGGAAAGTGGCTGGCATTTGATTGAGCGTCTAAAGATTCTCCCTCCATTCTCAATTGTGATGGCAACATGCATGAAATGGAACTTGCATAAATGAAACGAATCATGTGTTCGATGTTTGACTCGATGAACTGTATGCATTGGGGGCCACCCTTAGATGAACTAGGCAGGTTTTAATTTTTATGTTGTGTTTGATTTGTATTTGTTTTGTTTTTTAAATTTATTTTAATTTTTGACCGATGTTTGTTAAAGTTAGTTTTTAATTTTTGAGTTTACTTATATACATTTTAAATTTGTAGTTTATATTTTATTTTGAATGTATATTTTAATATTTTTGTGTTTACTTTTTATCTTTTTAATTATAATTTTTAAATTTATAGCTTATATTTTAATTTTGAATGTATATTTTAATAATAAAAAGATTCTATTGGTCAAATTTAATGGCGATTTTTTTCTTGAACTTCATTCACAATGAACTTGAACCTTGTGGACGTAGGTCAAAACCATTCGGTTCACATTATTTATTCCACTTTGTGCTTGAACCTATAAATATGTAATATAAATTCAAATATGAATATAAAATACACAACAAAATGTGATGTACACTAATAGATTATTCTATTTAGCACACGTTTTTTCTCAAAATCAAGGAAAATTTAGCTTGGTGTTTTGTGGGAAAAATGTGTGGAGCATGCTTTGGTATGGTTCAATTTGTGTCAAATTGATTGACCCTTTGACTGTTTTGAGCGACAAAAATTCGGAGAACTTGGTATTTTGGTCCAACACGAATTGCATCGAGAGAACTTTCATTGGCTTTTTAAGTTTTGGATATGTCAAATTTGACATTTAATGGGATTTTCTTTCCATCGGCGTTTGAGTCAAATTAAATAATTTTTTGAACTTTAAATTGCAACTTTCATTTGAAATTAATTCAAATTTGATACCCTAATAATCGTAAGAAAACAATAGAAATTTTTTTCTGAAATTAGGATAATTAATTACATTATTGTTATAGTTGTCATTTACAAAGCAATGGATGATGGGAGTTGGTTGCGATGATCATTGAATCTTTAATTGGGTGGGGAGGGTGCATCGATGAAGTCACACCTCTTTTTTTCTGATTCAAACATATGGTTTAGACTCAATTTGGAGAATCTTTGGAAGGAGAAAGGAGGAAATATACAAATGTTGTGAAGGTTACAAATTGTAGAGATAGTTGTGAAAGTAAGCCCTTGTCATTTAGTCCCCCGATATCAATAGTTGTTTTGTGCAAAAGCATAAGACCTTGCACTTTGTGGATTGAAAGAGCCGAAGCCATTTTGAGGGGAAGCTTCGTGCGGTTCCCTCAAGAGACAAGGGAGACATGCACATGATTTTTTAGACTAAAACCATATGCTTGTAATTTCAATAACAACAATGTTTTGTCAGCTTCTTTAGTTATAAGAGAACACAAAAGGTTGTGGGACTCATCTTCGATCTTGCATAATTTCTATGAATTTAGTGAAGAAAGAAGTGACAACTCATCAGGGTTGTAATATCCCCTTGTTGGTCGAAGGCCCTTAGCCCATTCATTGTTTTCTGATGGCTAAGGATAATGAATTAATCATAAAGTGCATCATAAAATATTATTATAAGCACTTTTATTAATTTATTAATGACAAAGTTAAAAAAGAAAAGAAAAGTGACAAAATGAAATTAGAAAAAGAAAGGGTCACTTTATTTTATTTTCCCCAAGGAAAAATGTGACCCATGTGGAGGAGAAAAAAGGTAAAGAAAAATATTAAATGCGGGGAAAGAAATCTGATTGGTGGTTGTGGGTGGCTAAAAGGCCAAAATTTGTTATAAAAAAACAAGTCGACTTGCGAGGAAGGATATCTTTTTTACATCATATCAATTCAGAATTTTGGTCTAAGCTTGCATGCTTTCCAATTCAACTCCAAAGGACGAAAACCCTATGTAATTATGCTTGAGAGGACAAAAACCCTCTTTAAGCTCGGGGAGAAGAAGAAGAGTGTAGCTGATTTTTGGCATGCATTTCCAGCTAGATCTAGGGTTATCTACACCCTTGTGAGTGGAGTTTGACACATTCTAGGGCACAACTGATCCGGATCTCATCTCCATCTTCATTGCCATATTTTTAGAGGTCATTTCCAACTTGTATGCATCTGATTTGGGCTTTGGAAACATTTTTTCCAGCCTTGTCTATAAGCTGATTTTTTACGGACTTTGAATAAAATTACAACTCTTCTTCTTGGTCTGAAAATTATATTTTTGGTGTTTTTGCATCTATAATAAATTCTGAATTGTTTGGTTAAAGATTTGGATGATTTTCAATCAGTTTTGAGTATCAATCATCTCCAAGGCAAGTTGCATTTCCTTGTAGAAATTCAGATCTGCATTATTTTTGTCAAGTGTACCTTCTATAAATTGCTGTTATAGATCGGATTTGCAGCTGTTCCGTTTGGGGGCATAATTTGTTCAATTGGGGACATTTCACAAGGGAGACATACACATGATTTTTCAGACTAAAACCTTATGCCGTAATTTCGATAACAATGTTTTGTCGGCTTCTTTGGTTATGCAAGAACACAAAAGGTTGTGGAACTCATCTTCGGCCTCACATAATGTAATGTCCCTCTTTCTCGAATAGTTCGGTCAAAGACCTTTGGCCTATTTTGTCTACCCGATGGCCAAAGGGGTGTTTTCAAGGGTGACTTCGGTTTATTAATTTTATTATATGGTGCTCAAAATAAAGTAAAATATCATTAAAGCACATATAATGAATTAATAGACTGTTTGAGTGACTTTGACTTAGGAAAGTGCATTTAAATAAATTAATAAATTATTTAAATTGCCTTCCTAGCCAAAAATGCGACTTGTTTGGGTAATGATCAAATAAACCCAAAAATGCGACTTGCTTAGTGAAGCAAAATAATTAATTAAATATTAATTATATGGTTTTAGCCAAAAAGTGCGACTTGCATCTTTGGAAGGTTTTTGGCTATATGGGGAAAAATGCGACTTGGGGAAAGGCATTGTAACATTATTATTTTCACACAATGAGCTTAGCATGCACCTTTTGCGCAGACAGAATCCAAGGATGGAAACCCTCTAGATTATTCCTCTTGCGGACGGAAACCCCAGAGCAGTGAGAGAAGCTTCCATCCAGGAATCTTCATTGTTTACACCAGTTATTCAAACATTCCGTGATTTTAGAGAAAAGAATAAATTGCAGCAGTGGGCATTTGCACATCTATCTGAGTGGGGCGGCTTCTTCTACAGTTATTTATTGCTGTATCAGAGGTATTTTTCATGATAGATATTTATTGTAATTCCCAACAGCAAATATATCAAATCGGCTAGGGTTTTGATTCATTTACTGTGGGTTTTTGGACAATCTCTGTTATTAAATCTTTCTGCAGTTTTATATCTGTATTGCTGTAATATTTAGCTTCATAAATCATTATTAAATACACAGCTGAAATATTTATAAAGAAATCTGCCAGTTAAACCCTAGGCGCCTATTCTGTATTCGCCCGGTTTGCGGGGTTTGCTGTATTTAAATTATCTATGCAGTTTCAGTGTGATGTTTCATGAATTCCTTTGATATTATCGGTTCAGATTTGAGCCGAGCATTATATATATATAAAAATCAGACAAAAACGGGTTTGGGATCTTTCACATAATTTCTATGAATCTAGTGAAGAAAGAAGTGACAACTTATTAGGGCCTTTGCCATCACATAGTGACAAATTCGTTGGCTAAAAATTTGAGAATTTGCGTCTTGGATTAACTTTCCAATGAAGTCTCATGCATGGCACGAGGTGTGCACAATGCGAGTGGATGTGAATGGTATCTAACAAGAGAAACAAAGGGAGATGGTTAGCCTTGGTTGACAACCACCAAGAGCTCAAATCCCTCTTCCATTTCTCAAAGACCATGTAAACACATAATCCTCAAGAGAATGCATAACGTGCAAACATATAAATGGGAGTTGTGCATGTACACTTAACAATTAAAAATAAATCTTCAAAGTTCGTAAGAAAAACAATTTTAGCTTATTTAGTTTTAAAATCTATCAAACTTTACGAATAAAATATAAGTTTAAAAACACAAAAGATGAAGACACAAACATATCAAATCAAAAGAGGTATATCAATAATAAATTAATGCGTGTCAACAAACCAATAATAAAAAATAAATCAAATCGTAAATTGGACAAACAATTGAATTAATCATGACCATCGCTCTATTGTCTTAGTCATCTTATAATAAAATTGAATATAAATTTTGTTTTAATCACCACTCAACCGTATGCATGAGTTTTAAAAATAAAAAAACATCCAATATTGCTGGAAAAATGCATAAAAAGCAACAAAAACGTAAACACAACCTTGAAATAATTAAAAAAAAAGAAAATAAAAAAATGCAAAAAAATTCACGTTTACATTGTAATAGACTTAGAAAACTTCACGTCTTTATTTCCATTCTAGTTGGCCATTCTTGGCCTCATGTGGAAACTAATTTGTAGATTGAGATTATATCGTATTTCTTTGCCGTTACAAGCTTACATATTAATAATTACTATAAATGATTGTCCTATTTAATGCAATGTTTGGTAAGTATTAAATCGGTCTCGAACGACAACCTAAAATGCCCTACTTTTTAATGGGTTTATTAAGTTTTATGATTAGCGCAATTACATTATTATGTGTTTTAATAACATTAACATTGAACTAATTCAAAATTTGTAAACGTAATGAAAATAGAAGATACTTGAACATAAAAAAACATGGTGTATTAAGAATAAATTTCAACACATATTATAAGAGTCGCATGACGAATTTTGACACATGTTGACCATGATGGTGGTGCACTGTCGGAACAACAAACATTCCATCAACCAAGTTGGTGTCCACGATAGGAGGGGGTCATGTGGATGCATTTGCAGAGTCTTCTTCACCACCACTTGTAGATAGGGAAGCTTGCATATGTCCGAATCCCTCATGCTTGTCGTTGCCCACCACACCCTCCAACATGTCTCGCACCTTCATCTTGTAAAGCCATGCACATGAATGAATTCCCAACTAAGAACAATGAAAGTAGCAAATTTATGAGAAAAATAAAGAATATGTTGTGTTGTACCTAGATAACAATGATCATCCCCTCGTCCTCTAGCTTACCCTCTCCGTTAAGTTTATTTAATTTTGGGTGAAAATTGTGAACGAAACAAGGAATTCTTGCAAAAGAGAACTAGATAATGCACAACATAGAGGTCATTGTTGTAAAAAGATGCATAGTTTTGACACTTCAATTATAGTCATACAATACTTGTGACAATCAACCGATTCAACAATCAATGGAGTGAACATTGTTGTGACAATCCGATGAGGAGAGTGGAGAGTCCCAAACTCCAATGCTTAGTATTATAGTTCCATAATATTCCAAATCTCCGATTATAATCATATAGTGCCCACGTAACACCAATAATACAAGTGCTAATGCATACGGATTGGATGCCACTTGACTGGATGAGAGGATCAACCGGTGCAGGAGATAAGCGATGACAACAATCGGCAGTGGCTGGAGAGTAGCATCAGACTATAGCATGGTGGCCAATGAAAATCACTTGAATCCAAATATTAGTTGCCCTAACCCCACGACTGAAAGGTAAATAAGATTGAAATTTCACAAATTGAGTCTAAAAGCATCAAAATATGGACACATGGGACATGGTCCCTCAATCTAGATATTCTACAACATGCTTCATTTATGATAGTTTAAATGTATTAATGGCATTTGATTCATTGAGAAGGTGAAAGGTCAGTCTTGGTGATTTTCAAGGCACACATTCAAAACATTAAAACAAATGCTTGTTTCACTATCTTTGCATTTAACCTCTTTGTTTTCTTTTCTCCTTTCATCCTACTTTATGTAAAAAAATGGAATGCCATGCTTTTCCTTCATTTAATAAAGCGTAAAGGTAAGGAATTACGATTCTTCCTCTATGTCTCTTTCGGTATAACAATGCCCCCTTATTTGGTTGTCATCCTCTCTGGGTGGGTCTGTGGCCGTCCATCATTTGGAGTTTTGTGTCCTTTGCCCCTCTCCACCACCTTAAATTCAAACTCTCTCCTCATTACAACTTCCCCAATCTTTCTCAAATCTAGGCCTGCATTATTGTCCCTCTAGTATTTCTGTCCCGAAACCCCTTTTTCTTTCAAGAGAATAGGAAAAGATTGTGGGCATCCTGCTCTAGCTTAGGAAACCTATTTTCTTGGTTCCTGCTCAATAATGATCTTCTTATCATTATTAACCAAATTGCTTGTATCTATATAATTGGTTGTTTCATCTTGGTTAGAATCTAATTGCTTGTAAGAGAGAATACAATCAGATCAAGTGTTGTTGCCCATGATGCTGATTACCTATTATATCCATATGGATATGGGTGTTGTTATGGGCATGGGTATCTTGGGGACCAAAACCTTGTTCATGAAGAGATGTTCCATAGAGAATTTTATAGTGATGACTCCATCTTTAGCAACAATAATAATACTAGTTGTTTCATATTCTATCTGCTTCCTTCAACCCCTTAGAATATTCCCGTGTAGGAAGTCGAGCAGGGGCAGGGGTAGATAAAAGTTTTGGCGAGTAAGTGTTGGACAATTGTAGGTGTCGTCGAGCAGACATTCCCAGTCAGAGGAGCAGCAAAATCAGAACCAAAATGAGAATCCAATAATTGATGAAAGGAAGGACAGACAGATGTTCTCCAACAAAGAATTGGCATGATGATCTTGAATGAGGAAGAAGAAAAACCTGGACAAGCTCTGTGCTGAGGTGGCACACATGTGAGTGAGAACAAGAAACTGCTGAGCAGATTTGAGATTGTATCGCGCAGAGACATCTGAATTTTAGAAGAAAATCGCATCCTGAAATCCAATGCTTCCATTTAAACTCCCAATGCTTTGATTTAAAAAGTTGAGGTCTGACGATTCATATACATGCTGTTGTGAGGTCTGATTGATAGGATTTATTTCATCAACGCTTTAATGTACAAAGTTAATGATTGTCGTTGATTTTGATTGATAGATTGACCCATCTGTAATAGGGAATGCATATCGGGATAGAATCAAAGTGCATAACAAATATTTTCAACATACGAAAGACACCAACAATATGATAAAACAAATTTCCTTAATAAATAATTATTTCAACACATAATATTGACATTCCACTAAAATAATAAACAAAATCATCGAAGTGTTATATTGTTGAGTGGTAATGATAACATGTACTTGAATGAACGAGTAGTCAAATGGAGTCACCATATCAAACTTTTGTAATTATTGTGATAAAGGGTTTATAAGCATTATCATTGTTAATAAAGTTTCGAGGGTAGCCATCATTATTATCAAATAGTATTAATTACAGAACGCATCAAAGTAATTTTTAATTTTTAGAAAAAGCATTGTCATTGTCATCATCATCATCATCGTAGACATTGTCGTCATCATTGTCACTGCGATCATCTTTCTCGCGTGATCCTCTTCCTCATCTTTCTCATCGTAACTCATTGCCTACAAAATATACAGATCATAAATCAAGTTTTGAACCAAAAACAATTAATTGAAACATAATAATAATATTTTTCGTATCCCTTGGGTTGTATTGTCAAAGCAAAACATTTGTATATGTGCAACGCAAGTTCAAATCCCACTTGCGGCTAGGTGACCTACAACAAGTGGCACCTAATATCTGCAAGATGTATAGATTGCTGGTGAACATGTGTACTAGAACAGGGACTAGTGCCCCTTGTTAGTCAATCGAAAATAATCCTTCTAATCATAAATGAAACTATTAACTACAATTGAACATCAAACCTAACCTCAGATATGTATTGAATTTGAGTAACAACCTTGTTGGTTACAAGAAGTTGATTAAAAAAGGCTCCAAAAATTTAAAAACTACCCTTTTTAAATAAAATTAGTTTTAAAGGAATTTACAATTAAAAAATGATTTGATAAGATTCAAAATATCTAAATACTTACTAAATAATAGAACTAAAATTACCTAAAAGAATAAAGTAGTATAAATAACAGATTATTTATTTACAGTCCTACAATATCAATGCCTTACAGGAATGTTGTTCAACCTTCTATCTTTACCGCCTCTTTATTTTATGGTTGTGGTTCTTCAAAGGCTGTTTGCTGAAAACAAAACAGGGTATTACATTTAGAAAAAGTTAAGAATGAACCAGAAAAGGTGTAAACTATGACTAAACAAGTTTTTTTGTAAGAAGTGGCCTTATCTTGGAGAAAAACATGATATATATTTAGACAAAATAACATAAATAAAAACATGAAAACAGAAGAAAAGGGAATACTAGGGCTTTATTTTTTAAAAATCTTGGGTTGAACGTTAAAAAATGCGGACATAAGTTTTGATGAATGGATTGTCCAATTTTTTTAATGAAAGCCCCGTTTCATTTGATAGAAAGCAAAACAAAGAATGAGATAAGAAACTTGAAATGTTTGTCTTCCTCTTCTTCTCGTGTCTTTTGGATTTTCTTTTCAAATCAATCATCTTTGTATTTTGGTTTTTGTCTTTGTCTTTTCACTTTCCTCCTTTTAGTTTTTGTTTGCTTTCCATTTAAACACACAAATCAAACAAACATAAATAAATCTGATAGTATGAGATAAAATTCAAACAAATTTTAAACAATAAAAACAATTGGGCCCTATTGTTTATTTTTCTCTCTACTATCAATATGCATTTAAGAGTTGTTTTTCCAACCTATAGCGTTGTTTGGCGCACTTGCATTAGAATATGTAATTAAATTTTCCAACTTTTTGAATGGGTTAAATTTGCATCGTTGGAGGGGTTTTTTTGGAAACTTTGTATGAAATATTTGTGTTAAACCCTAATTTTTGGGAATTTGAGATTGTCTAACACCTTAGTCAAAGTATTAGTGTTACTTGTTGACATAAACCATGATGCTTTTGCACCAGATTTTTAAAAACCACCAAATTGCTAGGATTGTCACTGTTATGAGGGGTGCTTGCTAGTTATTTGACATATTTGTGTAATTAAAATTCTTTTATGCTAATAGTATCAAAATTTGTGAAATTTACAAAGAAGTGACTTTCTTTGATGTATTTTGCGGAAAAGAAGTCTCTTTTGTGAAAAGAGAGTGAAGTTGATTCAAATTTTAATGGAAGGAACTTTATTACTCTACAATTGATGGTAGTAATTTCTCTATGTATATCTTTTTTTTATTAGCATAGACTTGGGCATTTGTTGTTTCCATGTAATAAGTACATGGTATTACATTATTTTGAGCATTTCATGTTATTCTTGATTATTAGATTAAGGTTTGTGTCCTTGTCGCTTTTGTGTTTCCATAATTAAGGGTTACATTGAAATTGTTCACCTGTCTATTATTTCCATAGTTACCTAAGTCTCGGGACGGGGGACGGGGATACAAAGGACGGGGTTTCGGGATTTACAAAAAATTTCCCAAATTTTGGGAATGGCAGGGGGATGACTTTTAAAATAATACATAAAAATTAATATTTCAATATTTTAACTTTTTCAATGACATTTAGGAATTTAAATTGTATTTAATGTATTTTAGGTACTTCCAAGATTATAATTTGATGTTCTTGGTAAAAATAACATCGTTTTAAAAGTAAAAACATCAGAAAACTTTTGAAAGACTCTAAAAAAATTGGGGACGTCTCCTCCAAGTCCCCAAGTCCCCGAAACGTTTGGGACGTCCAGGACATCACCAAAATTTAGGGGACGCGTCCCCGCGTAACATTGATTATTCCCTTAATTTTGAACCTTTGCTGCTGACAAGGAATTCCATTGAGTCAATATCTTTGGTCAGTAATGTTGTTTTGTTTTGGCTTCTACTATTTATGCCCTCGGGGTGATAATTTAAATCAATTTTAATTTGGGTTGGGATCATAATATGTTTGAACCTTTAGTTACTTGTCTTATGCAATGTTCTAGGAAATGTTTTCATTGGCTCTTGGGTGTTAATGAATTTGATTCATGTTTTGTCTCGAAAAACATAGTTTTCTATAATTTTTTTGAATTCACACAGCATTTTGTTTATTTTTCAAAATTTATATTTAGAATAGTATTCTATTCCTAGTTTGTCAGTAAGTCTCTCTGCATATGTAGGTAACTTGTACCCAATGGATAAGTCATTAGAACCATAGGGTTCTTAAAATCCATTAATTGTACCCGTATTAAAACACGTATTGACACACCTCATTAAGATCTTCAAAACATTGTGACAGACAATGAAGTTGGCATGAAGTGCACTTGTGATACTTTCCATGTCTCAGTCGTTTGTAGTTCATTATCCAAGTAGATAGTTGTATCATATGAAGTAATGGTCATATAATTACGTAATGCATATTCATTAGTCTTTTTCAATCCTTTGAAACACACACACACACACACACACACACACACTTATGTTTTCAAAAGTATATATCAACTTTTTAAACCTCGACTTTATTTTGATATTACTATTTTCTTGTTATAATACTATAATTGCATAACAAATTAGATACCATAGATTATGGTTGTAATGAACAATTTTTCTCTAGAGATGTTGCTAATGATATACATGTAATGCTCTGGTAAAGCAGGGGAGATTTTGGACGAGACTGATATTCATGATGATATCATCTCATAATAATAGTTGCACGCCTTCTTACAAAAACAAAATTATAATGAAAGAAGTGTGTTTGGTTCATTGAGTATTTCGTTCTTCGAACAAATGGAGGAACATCGTTTTGTTCGAAGAATGAAATATAAGGAACACAAAGGTTCCAATTAAAATCACTCAAAGGTTCCAAATTAATTCACCATATGCTCCTCATTTATCTTATGGTCCTTCCAATATTGTACAATTTAGCAGCATTTTTCATAATTTTTTTGTACTATTTGAAACTTGCTAGTGCCTCTCTTTCATGTTGGATGGCCATACCCATAATGTGGATCCATAAGAACTCTGGTATTTTTAAGAATTACACATCAAGGTCAAATGACCTTTGGACTGACTATCCGAACAAATTTTATCTTTTGTAATTGATTAAAGAAGCAATAGCTACTATCCTTTGTAATTGATTTAAAAAGTGTTCTTATGTTTTTAAACTTGTACATTAATTCAATTTATAAGTGTAACATTTGTTTCATTCAAACCACTCTAAAGCATGTGTTGAATTTGTAAATAATGAATATTTTCAAAACCTGTAATGGGTTGTGGAGAGCATCAGTATTTTTTTGGGAGATGCTTTAATAGTGTACTCATAAACATGTACTTGAATTAAATATAATGAATGAAAAAGGGGATGGACATTAGTAAAACAATTTATAATGTCAACAATATATATATATATATATATATATATATCGAAAGATCACTTTGACCATCAAAATGAAAATCCAAGAACAATACATTGAGTAGAGATAAAGTCACTACTAACCAAACAAGTCATGAAACATTGAAAAACCATACTGGTGCATGGCATGGCTCCAACAGTTGGCACAGGGAATAACTTGGATACTACATACTCCCCTGCACAAAGTTAAATCAAGGTCCAGCAAGAACAATGAGCTTGTAACCCATTCACATTGAATCTGATTCATAGCTATAGCCACAAACAATAAAACCTTTTAAAGAGTCCAATCCAAAGTAGGGGCAAAAGGCGTACAAAAGCAATGAGAACTATGAATATCCAATTTCGGGTAGATACGAACTCAAAGATCAGACAAGCCATGAGATCTCCATGTACAGTTGCCACTAAAGGTTGAGAATAAGAGAAACCATGTTAAACCCCAAGATGGTTCAAGTACTACAAGATCTTTTAATTAGATGTAGTGGAGGGAAAAGAAAGAAAATGGCACACATTTTTCCAAACAAGTACATCGTCAACTTTCCTCCAGTATATAGTTAATTCCATTAGCCTTTTCTTCTTTACAGGTGAAAACACTATTGATATTGCACTTAATTGCTTTAAGAAAAATGAGTTGCTCATGCTATTATGGCATGTCCTCTCTACTACACGAGATATGTATGTTTGAATGTATACTAGAAAGATTTTATGTTAACATACAAATCCAGATTCAATATTTAATGTGATTTAATTAAAAAGGCATAAGTTAAGACGAGTGATGTTTTATTCTACTGTTAAATTAAAAAATTAACAAAAAATAATTATAATTCTTAGAATTCTAAAAAGTTCAAGAACTTAACTTTTGTGAGAAATGCAGCTTTCATTGGGTGCCTCATCTCAGCACCTTTTGCAACATTCTTTTACTCTTCTCATGCAAATGTGAAAAAATCCAAGGGTTATGTGATCTTATGACCAAATTTCTAGCCTATTTATATGAATTTCCAGCTATTAAAAAGCTATAGCTAAATTACCACTTAAATGACAATCTAATATTATTTTTAAAAAGTGGATAGCTATATTTTGAAACACGTATCGTAAATTCCTGTGTTCTGTAAATGTTTGTTTACTCACCATTTGGTTCTAACTTCTAGACCTCTAGACCTCTCTTTAAGGACAAATTGAAATATAATTTGTATGTAGTATATAACTATTATTTTATTTCAAGCTGCATCAAAACTTTTAATAGTTTCAGTGAGATATCAGTTGTAATTTATTTCTCCAAGTATCTAATATTTTAATCAAGTTTAAATTATTTTTATAAATAATATAAAATCATAGTTTTTGCATTCACATTGTTTTTGAATTATCTGGTGCAAATTAATTGGAATTGTCTTCATAAAAAGTAAAGAAAAAAGTAAGGGAAATGCAATGTCAACAACAAACAAATATGATAAAAAGAAATAACTCTCATGTACTTGCCACCAAAATATCAATGTTGTTTTCATTAAAATCCATAGTCATATAGAGATGTGGGATATGGAGACCCGGATGCCATTTTGAAATACGGTATACCCGAGCTTCCTAATAACTATCATATATATATATATATGACAATCATAATTGGAAATTCTAGTGTTTCTACACTCATTACTTGAATGAAGATTGTATTTCTTCTAGAGTTCTTCCCTTTGTCTCTGGTACGAGCTTTGCCACGAAGACCACAGTAAAGGCACACACGCCACAGAATATGAAGAATGAAGCTGCAATTGACATATGAGTAGCCTCGGTTAAAACATCTTTTAAAAAGATTCATTGACATGTTTTCCAAATCAAAAGAGAAAAAAATCAGGAGGAATTCCTTTTATCTCACCTGTTGCACTCCAAGACAAAAGAAAATTAAAAGTGACTGTGACAACCAAGCCACCAAGCCAAGCAGTAAGAGACACCAAGCTACCAGCAATACCCTTCATATTTATAGGAAATATCTGCGCCAAAACAAACACAAATAAATCACCAGATTCTGAAATATCTATAATTGATTGTTGATTTAAAGAAGCCATAAATATGGATTCTTAATGCATGTGATTAGCCTGATTTCATCCTGCATTGGCATGGAGCTCTGCCTTGTTTACAAGAGTGGAAGGTGGATATTGGATGAAATGGCAGGGTTTATACTTTGTAGCAGATGTAATTATTGTTTTATTTTTTCGTCAGATTTGATCTTGAGTTGATGAGACTTAGGGCTCAAATGATAACATTCACATATTATTATCCCCAAGTTCAAAGCTCAGTTATGGAGAGATTCTCTAGCAGGGACTATTTACATATTGCCGGAGGCAGGCAATGCCAATGAGCTGGAGATTACACCTAATGGCAAAAGGAATCACCCCAGCACTGCAAATGGTACATGTTCAATAGTATCATCTTTGTGTACCAGGTCAGTAAAGCTATCAGCATTATCACAAAGCTCTTGTCAGCTTTGAGTGAGCATGTAGCGACTGAGCTGGCAGGTTGGCAGGTTGACCCGAGCATACGAAGTTCCTTTGAATCTCATGCGCTGGTTTGTACTATGAGTTCTTTCTATAAAAGGAACCCATGGATTGTAAAGTTGTACAATTGTACAGGATTGTAATCATTAGAGCTAGTGCGTGGTGACTGCCATTGATGTAACAATGGATTTATTCTTAAGTAATAAAATACTGAGAGACCTTTGCCCGTGGTTTTTTCCTGGTACATTACCAGGTTTTCCACATAATATCTGTGTATGTGTTTTAGATCTGTTTATTTCTTATTGCTTTCACTGTGATTGTTTCTCTCTACACTGTTTATTTTTCTAACAGCTCTAGATTGACAGATGGGTTCAACCCGTTAGAATAAGCACGAGTGAATACTGTAGTTTAGGTAAAGACTTCTTGCACTGCCTCTAGAATGCAGGCACCAATCAGCTTTTGAATAAATCGAGGACACCCTTGGGTCCTGTCCTTTCTAAATTTTGAAATGTAGCACAATTTCATCAATGCTAGAGTAAGATTACATGAAGTAGATATTCATCAAACATAAGGCCTACTACCCGTTGGGGTTTGGACCTCATCACTGTAAGAATAATAATATGTATTGGATCTTGTCTGTTGGCTTGCCACCTTAACAAGCGTACGATTATGTTACTCTTAGTTGTGCTAGAATTTGTGTTGATCTTGGTTCGGGTAAGAACCTAGCCCACTTCAATCAACCTATTGCTGCTAGACCACACATAGGAGAAATGGGTAGATTATAACAGCATCCCTTTAAAATGTAATGTTCTTTGAATTAGAGCATTTGGATGTTTGTGCCATGCCCCAATCAACATTCAGTTTCTGCTGCTGAACCACATCTAGGGGCAATAGGTGGACTATGACTAGTATAGATATCTTAAATACATCTATCTAAAATATGCCGAGAGATATCAATCACGAGACACCTATCTAACTATGCAAGTGTAGTATAAGTATACCAAAAAAAGTAACAATTAAAAATAAATATAATATAATAAGTATATTATAATAAATGTATCTATATGAAATACATCAATAGATATCAATTTCAAGGTTCTTAGGTTTGATTTTTACATACCTCTTTAATCAACAACTTCATTAAATTCTCTATCAATTTCCTATTGATTTGTGGCAAATGGAATCATTTAGCTACACGATTGTGTCGGTCTCAAAATATCTATTCAAGAAAAAGACCCAAACATTACTATATGGCCAAGATATTACTATTTTTTTATTGACTTCTCCAAGAAAAAAGAAACAAAATTATTTAAGTGACAGTCCAATAGAAGTCAAATTTATGAATGAACTGTCACATGACGGTCAAATGAATGTCAAATTTAATGTTGAGAATAAAAGTGAACAATGCACTCCATTACAGCCTTGCTGCCATTGTAGAATGCCTCTTGGCATAACAACATCTATGGATCTTTATATTGTAAAATTTGTTTTGGAAAAATGGGCACTTCGATGTGTATTAAAAAAATCAGTAGGTGGAATCCACATTACCAAAGGCGAATTAAAATGTTGAAATCAAAGATCAATGGGTGAGAAAGATGACAAAAGAGCAGCTGATCGAAGGCTATTTCAATTGCCGACGTGAATCAGAAATGGAAAACTGGTGTGAGAAAGGGAGCTACAAAGGCACTAGGGTTTTGCAAAACCATCTTAGGAGGTGTTTGCCACGAGTACCTAATTTAGTTTCAACTCATTTCAGGCCTTGGAGACTTGAGAGTCCGAATGCGAGAGTAATTTAGAAGAATAGCTTCCTATGGTTATTTTAAAAATCAGGATGAGGAATTGATCCCTCGGGATTAAGGCCTTCTCAAGTGGAGTAGATTCAGAAGCTTCTTTAGAATGATCGTGAGGCCTGTTCTCTACAAGAAAAATGAGGAGCCTTTGGGAATCCAAATTGTTCGAGATCACAAAAATAGAAAACCAAAAGTTGTTGCCTTGAAGGAGCATGGGAAGTGTTTGGTTGTCATTCAACCTCTAATTAGTGAAAAATTTGGAATATAATGCTATGTTTCATGGCTCTATCTCTTGTTTCTTCTAAAGGATAAGCCAGTCTTTAGGTAGAGTTTGATGCTTAAGCATAGAACCGCTTGAGATGCATGGCATTCATAGGTTTTGGAAGTTCTTCACCATCTGAGTATGCCAGTTTATAAGCTCCTGATCCATATTTAACAACCACCACATAAGGCCCTAACCAATTAGCCTCAAATTTACCTTTCTTTTCTCTGTCCTTGACAGTGTTCTTCTGATTTTCTTTTAGAACAAGATCTCCTATATCGAATTCACGATGAATGATCCGTTTATTATATCCTCTTGATACTCTGTTTTGGTAAACCTTTAGGTGATTAAGCGCTCTCATACGCTTTTCATCCAACAGCTCTAGCTCTGCTAGCCGAGCAACTCTATAGTCTTCGTCCTTATCAAGATAGTCTCGGAGAGATATTCTCGGGAGGAAGTCCCACTTCTTGCAGTACCAACTACACTCTCTACCTTGTTGCTGCAAGCTTCAAATCTTTTTAGTTCAGAGGTTGTCAGTTCCTATTGTATTTCTATTGGAATATAGCTATTTTTTAATTTTTCCTCAGAAAATGCAGTATTGGAGGGAACACATTAGTTTTTACTTAATCGCCCGATCTTTACATTTTGTTCTAGAAAGTTAGTTATCACTAACTCATTACTGTCAATCCATTTTCACAACTTGTATCGACAACTAACCTCAGACATTATAATCCATGGAATTCCACCCATGCCTAGTGAAAATGTTCCGATATAAGCCTGTACAGAAAAGCAAAAAAGAAGCCATTATACATCTGTTTTTTCTCTAGTGGATATTCTACACTACATGAATGAAATTTGAGTAAAAATGTACAAGCATTATATACGAAAAATGCCCAGTGAAACCATTGAGGCACAACACTCACCAATAGACCAATTAGAGCTAGCCTGCTTCCAAGCAATTTCAGAGCAGATTGATGGGAATGCCCCTGTATAACAGAAAATGAGTCGAGATAATCCACAATAAACATGAATGATTGTGATCTTAGCTCTAATTTCTGTTTTGCAGTTTATACTTTTATGTACTTAGTAATTGTCTGAAGTGATTGATCCTTGTGGACGTATGTAACATCAGAGCTCCATTGTCAATAAAAATTATATTCTTTTCAACTACAGTTTTTGTTGTGTCTTTAGGTTAGTTTCTTTGCAGGTTAGTTTTTTGTTGGATTTTCCTGGAGTCAGCTGCATGAAGCCTGACATTTTGGATCCCACTTCTAGATCCATCTTCGGATGATAATGGCATCTCCATACCAATATTATCCATGATTAAAAAGAGAATGACTACTTCCTTTGCACAAACATTAACTATGCTAGTTGCAGTGAACAACTTAAATAAATGAAAATAAATCTCAACAGTAGAAATGAGTGGATATAAAGATGTGATAAGTGTAATTACCAGTATGTAAAAGGACAATCCAACCACAAAGCAACTGACGCTCATTCCTCCAGTAGCAATCTAAAGACAATTTTCTCTTAATATTCATGTAAATAAGCAATGAAAATCCTTATAATAGCCTTTTATCAGAGCCTAAGTTCATACCATAAGAAGTGGTCGTCTACCAGATTTGTCCATCAGCAATGCACCTACTGTTGTCATTGGCACCTGCCAAGCAATATATACATATTGATAAACACAGAAAATGTGCTTCATCATGGAGACAAGCCAAATGGGGTGTTATTATGTAAGGAATTAGACATATTTGGCACCTGCAGTATAGCTATTCCAACTGATGTTGTCTGACCTGAAGAATAGCCTACAACATGCTCCAAAACAATCATATTCTACCTGAAAGGAAAAACATACATTTATATTACCAGAAAAAAAAAAGAGAAATTCTGGTGTACAAATATAGCCTCTCACCAGCAGCTTTGAATATTGCACTAGCATAAAATATAATACCATTGATTCCACCAAGTTGTTGTAATACCATTAACCCAACTCCAACCTAATATGGAGGAACTACAACTAGTCAAATTGTAAAGGATGAATGGTTTAATGAAAGGAATTATTGATGAATGGATAAAGGTTGGAGATCAACAAATAAATTTTAATCAAGCATTATTACTCACAATGATAGCAGGAGCATGGCTTCTTTGAAATAAATCAGATATTCTGGCCTTGGGAAGACTTTCCAACTCCCCAACGTAAACCTGTGCAGCATATTCAACATATTAACAAGCATTTCCAGCATCAATCAACTCTTTTGTTTAAATCATTATTATGAAACTAATTACCTCACAAATTATACTTTCAAATTGCAACCTGAGTTTGAAATTAGAATAAAAGTTGATGTATCTAATACCAGCAGCTAGTATAATAAAATATACATTTCAAATACAACCAAATATAAGCACCATGATTTCAGTTGCTTCATGTGTCACATCGCATTGTTTTCCTCTAAGAGCTTGTAACGCTTCTTTAAAATCTTTGTCACGACCAACCTTTGCCTGAAACGCACCAAACCACAAACATATTAGATAAAATGCCACATTTTCCTAAGGTGTTGGTACAGAAATCTAAAATTCATGAGCATGTGGTTTTTGTATGGGAGTGGCAGAGTAGCTTAGATGCTACAAAGTCAACCAAGGCTTGCACCTAGTCTCATCTATTGAGACTGTGCAAGCTTGAGTAGTCAAGGTTGTTAGAACCTGCACCTGGACTTGGCTGCAGATAAAACTTGGACGTTGTCTGTCCTGATTTGAAAAAGGCCATTCACAAAAGAAAGCACTCCAACTTGCCACTAAACCACATGCACAAGGATTCAGCCTGGAGAAAATAATAATATTACTAACTAGTGAAGATAAATTAATGGCTGGGGTAGTTGTAATTCAAATAGGCTCCCATGTTCGAAAAGTTCAGATAGTTCGAAAGGGGGAAAAAAGCTTGGAGTTTTGGATTTTTGTAAAAGGTTCGGTTTGGTTTAGAAAATTTACAAATATAAAATATATATAAATAATAAATACCATACATATATGATGATATTTGAAAAGAAAAACCAATTACACATAATAATAAATAAATACATTATCTATTCTGTTTTTCCTTTACGTGCTTAGGTATTAGTGTTTCTTGTTTCATTTTTATTTTGTGTTGAAGTTATTTTAATTTAAATGCTCCAAGTTTTTAATTTAAAAAAAAATGTTCGACCAAACTTGTTCGGTTAAGTTCGGTCAGACCAAAAAGTATGGTTCCAACCGATTTTTCACAAAGTTCATTAGAACAAGGTAAACTATGCTCAATAGCAAGGAACTTGCAATGAGTTCTAGCCTTATACTCTTCTTGATGGCACGGGGTGTGAAAGCCGCCATGAGTTATAGTTATGATGGATTACCTTATTTATATGAATACTCACCAGCCATCTTGGAGACTCTGGAATAAGGAAAAGGCCCATAGCTAATATTATGGATGGTATAATTCCTGCCAAAACAGAACACCATGAAATTGATTAATTCCACTGTACAGTGACATACATTAATTGCATATCATATTGGAGTTCATAAATAATGGATGGCACTAATATGCTAGCCTTGGACTAGGAATCGTGGCACAAGATCCTCAAATCTGTAATATTAACTGTACTGTGATCTACTTTTGGAAGGATACAAGAAATTATAAAATTGGGTTTGAATCTGATAGCCAACATACCAATCAGAGCAACAATCCGCCAGTTGAGGAGCATCCCCAGAAGATAAACTGTTAGTGTTCCTATTGTAACGAAGAGCTTTCATACGGAGGACAAACATTCCATTAATCTGTCAGCCTTAAAATAAGAATTTTATGATGATCCCCACTATTTTATCTTTTCTCTTTAAAAACAGAGTTGTCAATGTTCCTAATCATAACGGAATGATGTGATTACCTGTGAAATTGTGATGCATAAATTTGAATCTCTAATAGCTTTAAAGTAATGTGGGATTTGATTAGGACCTGGTTTGTTGTTGTAAGTCCTCCTCTCAAGTTTGTGGGAGATATTTCGGCTATGTATACAGGCACCTATTGAACATTTCCAAAATTCACACAGAATTTAACTTAATAGAATCCTAAAATTTATGAAACATAAGTCACACGATTCCTTATTCAATATCTGATAGTCCCCGGACTGTAAACATGGCATCAGAAAACACCATGTCTGGACATTGATCTTACTGTATAAGAAGTAAGCCCAGCTCCAAATCCAACCATCAACCTTGCAATATCCAATGGTATAACATCCTGCACAAAAGTTCAAAAGTTATTTCAATCATTGAAATCATGAAATAAAGGTGATCAGTTTCTTAACCCCGTGAATTGACCCAGCAGAAAACCTTTGACAAAGCTGTGGTAAGCCATCCAACTAGATAGAACAATGAACACACTTTCAAAGCCTGCATTCAATACAGTCTATAGTCAGGACTCTATAGACCTCACATCAAGCAAATAAGTACAATTCTCTAGAACACTAAAACAAAAGAATTAGAATCCTACCCCTTTCCTACCAAGGTAGTCTGCAATATAGCCACTCATAAGTGCACCAATCATGGCACCAACTGTCAATAGCGATCCGAAAACAGAGTACTGCAAAATCCAATGCATTGAGGGTGGCAAAAATGTCATGCTTAAGATATGAATGCAGAACAAGAAGAACAAAGTTACACACAAACCAAAATATGCAGATGACAGAAACTCAAGCCTCGGGACTAAATCCTAGCGGTTAAATAAAGAGAAGGGCCAAGAACAACAAGATAGGGTTCCATAACACTAGCAACAAATACTACGAAAGCCTGTTCTATACCTCTTTAAGGTAAACATTATATAACGAATAAGTATAAATTTATTCAAATTCTAATCCATACCAATGATTTATTCTGAATACTTATATATTCCGAGTGAATCAGGTAACATACAAATTCACAGCGATGAATTCTTCTGTAAACTTGTATAAACCAATTGAACCTCCTAATATATATCAATGCCAGTGACTTCTTAAAACTTATCACAGACAATCCAATACCAAGTGTTCCTGGAGATTGAATTTGTCCTTTTTCTGACTACCAATTTCTCACATCTAGTCAGATTTTTTAATCTCTAATTCTCCAAAGAGAATTGATTTCCTGATCTCCCAGTGTTTATCCCGTTTTCCATTTTCAAGGAACATACAAATTAACCAACCTGCTATTTTCAGTTAATCTCACGCTAAATAGAGTATCTCGACCGACCTGAATAATATCTATATATATTACGTTTTTGGATTTAAATTTTCATTAAAGTACCTGAGCTATGCTGAGGCCAAGCTCCTCAATGATTCCTGACTCTGATGGAGAAGAGAATCCTACCTGGAATAAACCATTCCCATTTGTTCATTTTGAACTTCCAGTGAACTCTCTAATTCAATCCTATCAAAATAACATTCTTTGTTCTTGAATAAAACAACTACGAAAGATTAAGGATACTGACACCAAAGCCAAAATTCAGTGAACCCATCACAACAACAGAGGTACTGATAACAACCACCAATACAGAGCCCTCATGTCTGCTTGTTTCAGTAATGAGAGGGCAACTGATATTCAATATTTCGCCATCTTCTCCTCTCTCCATGTCCATTATGGTTTAAGGAGCTCTCTCAACAGGATCCAGAAAACTCAAGTCACTCTTATCAACAAATGCAGCATAAATCTCTATATTCCTCGATGTCTTTTAAGTTCTCAAATCCAAAAGAAAAATGCTTCGCCTTTCACTAGAAAATTGGTGGGGAAGAGTCGAACCAAGCAATAAATCTTTTTCCCAAGGTGATGTACCATTCATTCCATGATGGCAAGTTGGCCATCTATGCTGCTTGATTGGATGCTTCGGTCAATATAGATTGTGGGTCTCCCCATAAATCTAGTGCAAGCCAGTAAGTGGGCATTTATACATATAATGGACTTCATTTATAGTTCTGGTTCCACTCTATCCGAATCAATAATTTTCAACCAACTACTCGTCTAACCAAACTAGATGGTTTGGTTAAATAGACAAATCTTGCTTCAGTGCAACTTGGCTAATTCAGTGTAAAAATGGGGTTTGAAAATTGTTTGTATGAACAGGGAATGCATCTCATACGGGCCATAATTGGTGGCAATCTGTCTCCACCGTATCATTGATTAGCATTATTACTTGAAAATATCTCGCAGTAAAATTTCTAGTTTGGAAACACTTCTTTTGCTTCTCCGCCACCCTGAGAAAGCTTAAAAGTAAAATATTCGCCCTCGACTTTGAAGAATGGAAAGAGACTGAGAATGAAACTTTTGTTGGTGGGGTTTGGCTGGCAAGTGAACCTATTTGTAAGTCACCTGTAACTTTCCTTCGGATATAAATCACTTGAGTTCATTAATAATTTTTGAAATTAACAAAAGGTATATTATGTAAGTATTATCAAATTATAAGTTAATATGTTGTTAGGTCTAAGATTTTTACAAATAATTACATTATATTATTATTTTTGTGGGATTTTTATTCGTGTGTTAAAGTCATCTCAAGATAACCAATATAAATAGTCATTAGCACAATGTTAATGTGGTTATTGAGTGCAAGCACAATAATGACACAAAATTGGTAGTTGTTCAAATAGATCTAAGATCTTTGCGACATAGGTATGGCAAGCCGAATCTCCTTCAACAGGGTTACATGGATGTCTACACCGCTAGGGTTGTTCCCTATTGGGTTGTAAAATTCTCCCTGACCAATGGTTGTGGTAATGTCAGGAAGAGCCATCCGATTCTTTGGCTTAATGATCTAGTGCCGTGGGGGTGACAATGTCACCAAATGTTTCACAAAATGTTTGGATGCAAATTACTTGATGAATTTACAAGTGATAAGTCCCCCGTTGAGCAAAAGATTGAGTTCTAGTTTATGGTTTGTCCCCCTTATGGAAATACCATTTGCCTCAAGATTCATACAACATATCGGGTGGTTGATTAGAAGTGGAAAATGGAGCAGAAACTTGGGATCCCATCTGACATTCATCGTTTCCTTTATGTGGGCAAACTACTGGAGGATCCTATTGCTCTAACATTGTACAATATTGGCAAGGATTCCATCATCATCATGGTGATGCGATTGCCTGGAGAAGCCTTGTGACCGAGATGCGCTCCTCCCTAAAATTTGGATCCTTTAAAGAAGTAGTGGAAAAAATTCATATTTCATTCCAAATGTTGAAGCCATCTTCAACATACATTGTGGAGTATGAGGAATGGAATTGGTGGAATTTCCGAGGAGCCGGTGGAGAATGGCCATGAGTATTTAGAAAAAATTGTGGTTATATGTAGATTTAATGGGCTATGGCCATCCACATAGGCCCTGCATCAATGGATACATTCAACATGGACAAAAAAATGTGAGATTTATCTATGCTCAAAAGGTTTTTTTGTTTCTCTATTTGGGGATCAAGAGGATTTTGAAATAGCCCCGATTGATGGTTCCTAGTTTTGGGCTAATACGGGGTTGTTCATCACTCCATGGTTTCCAGATTTTGACCCAAATTCTCTCTTAGTGACTAAAATACATGTATGGGTTCGAATTCCCAACTTGCCTCTCTATCCCACTCACAACATGATAGGTGATGCTTTGGGCACCTTCATCAAGCATGATGAGAAGAGATTTAAAGTAAGCTTGTGTACTTTTGCTCGCATTTGTGTGGAGGTAGATCTTAGTAGGTGTCTACCGGATAAACTAATACTCAAATGGGGTAGATCTCAACATATTCAAGCATTGGATTATGAAAATACAACTTTCTGATGCAACACATGTAGACTTCCAAGATATCCACAAGCTACTTGTCCCATAATAGAGTTCATCCACTTAGGAAAAAGGGACAAAACAAAAGCCCACAAGATAGATATTTCGGAACAAGAAGTTGATTTTGAAGTTGATGATCCGGATGTAGGCAACCAACATCCCACAAAACCATAAGAGACTAATCGAAGTGAACCTAGTCGTTAGGAAGAGGCTAGTGGGCCTAAAAAATTGGACAAAGGAGTGGAGTAGATTGTTCATTGGTGATGACTATGAAGGAGTCACAATTAGGAGGGTTGAAGAGGGGCCACAAAGCAAAGATTTCAGTCTTAAATAAGGAGTTAGTGGCTCAATCGAATCTTGAATACTTGATTTCATACTTTCCTCGTAATAATTTTTCAAATTTGCAAATATTTACAAAGGAACCCTCTCATGTGGGGTGACATTAAATTAAAAGAAAAAAGGGTAAAACGGGAAAGATCAACATTGATTTGGGGAATTAACCCATATTCTTATGGGTCTTTCCGCTATTTTTTGCGGTATATTATACATTTCTAGTTGGATCAAGTTGTTTTAATCTCGATCGGTGCCTATTGTTAGTGATCTTTCTTGTTTTATCTTTTTGCTATGTACAAGGTTTTGGGAGCCTTTCAAAATCCTAACCATTTTCCTAATAAAAAACCAATGATATTAACTTACTAGAACACATCATATATTAACCAATTAAATATCAAAAAGTACAATATGGTTACTATAAAAAGGCGAGTAGTAGGTATTGAGGCCCGATCTTTATGTTGGTAAATGCGTGGCTTAAAAAAATGTTGAGAATAATGGCTACATATCAACAAAATTCATAAAAAACTTCAAAACACTAACAATGTGAAGACTAGACACATGTAGAAGTGACACTAAGGTGGGGTGGCAAATCATCACGGAAGGGCACTCCAAGTAGAAGGTTCTCTCAAGGGAGGATCTCGAGTAATCTACTTGTCGTGATCTTGAGTATTGTCCTATAGAGTCGAAGACACCTTGATTCCCCATTAAACGACAAAAGCCCAACCATGGTCACTCCTCCTTACGTTGGCGATGGCTATGTAGAATGTCTAGTAGTGGTTTTGCCACAAGGTGATGGGATTCAATCCCTTTGCTAAGGTGTGCAAAAACAACCACAGACAAGTGAAGATAACTTGTTGTGAGAGTGGTTTTGCTTATGATGCTTGTTGATGGAGGGTAGAGAGCCCAACTGCGAAGGCTTTGGTGGAACTCTACTCATGGTGCACTGAAGTACTCTCCTAATGATTAAGAACCACTTGCGAGCGTTGGAAGTCAAGAACCATTTTCTAGGCATGTTCTTAAATTAAAGACATCTTGAGGATATCTCTCCTTTATCATTAGTAGAAAACTATATAGAAATAAAATCATTATTAAAAGAACATTTATAGCTTTCAGTAGTCGAAATAGAATAGTAACTCTAACAAAATTCATTAAAAAGTTATGTATGCCGACCACTCTCGAGTAATCTCCAAACATTAGCCATTTTTACCAATTTATGGGTTCGGGGTGGAAACAGATCCAATTCTAAGTATCTCTAGCACGAGAGTAAGTTTAGAAAAGATGTTTGAAGGATTGAGAATAATCACAAGCCAAACACTTGGGGTTAAAGACTTTGATATGCTTAAGCCAATCCTTGAGTGGAAAACCTTGGTGCATGGGTACTAAAGAAAATGGGCAACTTTCGGTTTGAATTTAGAATTTTGAATCGATCGAGGTCTTTAATCCATGTTTCTAGGAGAGAATTCAATCTCAACCGAGTGTTAAGGTTACCAAGGGCTAGGGGAAAATGACTCTTTATCCGATATAACAATTTAAGAGAGTACTTTTTAAATGTAGTATTTGAATTCCACCAACAATCCTACCAAAAAATAACAAGAGGTTGTAATGCCATCTTATGTAGCATAACATCTAGAAATAGCTCTTGAATTCATATAAGTGAAGGGAAGCTTATATGCAATTAAATTGATTTTCCTTTGGATATTAGGCCATGTGATTTAATCTCTTGAAGAGATAAGATCTTTAATGGCGAAGGAGTCAAAGGGCTTTGATGTAGGTGTTTTGACCAATGGAATGCAATTACCAAACATGTTAGGAGATCACCATATATTGTGGTTGTTGAAAGACATACCGAATCCAAACCCATCACCAACCCATTTCATATAAGGTTTCACAACTTCAAAGGACTTCTAAATACTCTTGGAAACAAAAGAGCCTTTAATTTTGACCGAAGCTCAAGTGGTTAGTAGGGTACGAAACCAAATGTTTGACCATCGAGTGCCCAAACTATCCATTCAGCACATAAAGCTATACTTTTCCTGTAGACATCGATGATGCTTGTGCCACATTGACTTGACGAAGGCAACAAACATCCCATGCAACTCTATGATAGCTCCTCCTTGCTTAGTGTTGCCTAAATAAAATCTCTACGAGAAGCTAAGCAATTTTTTCACAGGATGCCTTGGAAGTTGGCCCAAGAAGAGTAGTAAATGTGGGTAGCAACAAGAATTGTGGTACAAACCTAAAATTTCCAAGCAAATAGAGATGTCTACTAATCAATAACACAATTTTCTTCTCAACCCTTTCAAGCATATATTGCAATAGGTCATAAGACCTACTATCAAAAGCAAAGGAATGCCAAAAAAATTGAACAAATCCCCGTGTTGAATCCATTTCCAAGGATAATATTTCTACCAATATTGCAAGGGTATCATACATTGCTTGAAGCAATGAGTCTTGGCCCAATGTAGAATGGATCCAATTTTTTTATAAAAAATTATGACTATGATGAAGCTATAGTGCTAGAGCCTTGACTATGATATTATAGGAGATATTCAACTGAGTGATTGGAACACTAGTTTGTAGTGGTCCATGAAGGCTAATGAGATTTCAAGCACACCGGTGAATCGACTATGCATGGTGTGAATATATTTGCTTTTCTTGGCTTGTGTGGTATGTAAAGATGTGAAAAAATATTTGGAAGTTCAATCTCCAACTTCAAGCCGATGTAGATGAGCTCAAATTTGGGCACATCTACAAACATGACTTTTCATCGGCTTAAGCTTGTGTTTGATTTTGGTAGCCATGGATTGCAATTGAGGATCAATACGGTTGCATTAAGTTGAACTAAGATTCTTTGAATTTATTTATGTAATGCATAATTGGCTCCCTTGTGAACTTTCACTACTTGTTTGCTTAAATGGCGAGAGGAAGGCAATATTGCAGACATGACGAAAAATTCAAACGCACACAATGATTTTGATGTTTCCTTTTGGTCCAAAAGAGATGAGTTAAGGAAGAGTATGTGGTAGTTTGAGTCGACCATATCCCAATACAATTGGAAAGTGATGACGCTATGGTAAAAAAGTACAATGTCTTAATGGACAATGATACCTTGCTTGTAGAAATGTGAAAAGTGAACATGTGTTGCTCGAAAAACATAACACAAATAAGTCTTTTGAGAACCCGTTCAACTTCTGCCTAGAAATTGGACCAAGTAAACCAATACCAAGAAGTAAATGTATGCTAATAAAAGAAAGGGCATGTCAAACCCAAGAGTTCTAAAAATAAAACCACGCTTCACATTCCCCACATGCCACGACATTGATAAAGATCTAAATTTGTCCTCACGGGCCCTAATCATATTAAAGTGGCCATAAATGAGCCAATATGCTAAAGGTAAATTATCAACTAACAATTTCCATAATATCGATCTTTCGGTTTATCATTAGGGACATAGAAATTAACGCATCCAAAGGAGTTGTTCATTAATAATTAGAATGACTTAGCTTGATGTGACACATCTTTGCTCAATGTAATTTTAAAAAGGACCCAAATTTTCTAGAAAGTTGAAATACTAGTGCCACTTAGGCCATCCGGATGACAAGTGTAAAAGAGTGTGGTATCTAAAATACTCTTCAAGGAATATAGTAACAAAAATCTTGAAACCTTAACTTCCAAAGAAACGAACAAAGTCTACAACTCTTGTTTGCTAACATGAAGAATGCACAATTTTTTTTTAGAGGACTTTGGGAGACCTCTTACATTCCAAGATATAAAATTCGTTAAAGAAATTCCTCCATATACGAGTTTCCCATGTGCGACTTTGAACCTTGTGCTAATGCATAGAGCAATAAAAATGTTATTCTAAAGTTGGTATTGGTTTAGTGAAATATAATCTTCAAAGGAAATATAGTGACATTTCGCCCCATTTTCTCCTTGAGTGCCCCCACCTCAACAAAGTGCATTGCACAATCATTTAAAGGGTGGAACAACTATGGAAGAGGTCCCAACCTTTGAAACAATCATTTATATAGAATTATCTTGGAAAGCTTGGCTCTAAAGGATGTTTAGAGGGTTTTGGACAAGGGAATCAACATGACAATGATAGGAATATTCTCAATTTTAGGCATGTTTTGTTGGCGTTTTCCATTGGAAATTGTGCTAGCCGCTTTAGGATTTGTATCCCCATCGAGGAATTTTTGTTAGCTATGGTGGTCCATCCATCATTCTTTTGTCATCGCTTGCTTTTTAGCTAGTGATTTCTGATGAGTAGCTTAATGCAGCCACAAGGGGACAATTACAAATCCTATGGTTGAGGACTTGATAACAAAAGTACGTGTTTGGAAAATTGATATATTGAACGTTTTGCGTGAAAGTGTTTAGAGCCTATCTAGATATTGACATACTCTTTCAAGTCTCTCAAGAGGCTAACCTTGACATAGTTACCCATTTGTTTGTTTGAATTGAATACAAGAAGTCAACTTTGCTACAAATCATGGGCCCAATGGATTTGATAATCTATGCTATAAAATACTAGAGAGGAACTAAGAGGTCATGTAGCTTAACCCAAATGGATACTTTACGAAACACTTGCTTAATGGTTCTAAATTCTCAAGTCCAACAGAAAGTATCATGAAGGTATTTCGCAAGAACCAACTCCTCAACTTGGTGAGCAAAGATTGCATATGTGAGGGCTCTTTGAAGGAAAATAAGAAAAAAATCCTTGGTGATGTTCTCGACTTGATGTGGATCTCATTGGGCTACCAATGATGTTTAATCCATGCCCGAGAGAGAGCCCTCAAAGGGAATACGACCAACATAATAATCAATAAATAAATTATTTTCTTACCATTTAAAAATTGGTTCAACATAAGCAACATTCAACAAAGCATCAATAAAATGAGGAGTTATTTACTCACAACCTTGTCTTAGACTTTTGGGACAAAATTTTGAGCTTGCTTGGGGCCATTCTTGGTGCCTTCGTAACCAAAGTAGAGCAAGTTTCTAAATAAAAATCATAATGACATTATTTCTTCATGTATTTTTGGTAAATAATCACAATGTATGGGACCCACTTGGCACACAAACACGATAAACAATTATTAGTGGGGGAATGATGAATGGATTTGGGCTTCTCACTCTCTAACTTCTTTCCATGTTGGCAAAGATTTTGGAGAGTGAAGAGCTTTATAAATCACCCTTGTCTCATTATTATTATTGACATAGAATTAACTCAATCATAAGCCAATTGTAGTGCCCACCCATGTGGTACCCAAACACAAGTCCAAATATAGCAGGATATATTTTTGCTTTCACTTTACTGATACAACTGTGCGACACCATAAAGACTCACAAGAGATTACACGACACCACATGCAACATTTACACCAACATGAAGAACACACAAATATCAAAATGATACAATATGTAACCAATGCCACACCTAGATAAATGAGCAAGTATGAAACCACGACACAATCACGACATGTACATCATGAATTGACACCTTCCACAATATCACATTTTCATGGTTAAATCTTTGTCATATTCAAATTCCAATTTTAGCCTTAAAGGTTTGCAGAGCATATAACATGAAAACATACATTTTCTTTTTCTAGGTTGCATTGCTTTTATTTCGTATTACACTTAACTTAAGATAGTTCCACCTTAATGCCATTTAAAACTCTCTTATATAACCTTATAGGTCTTGATATCATTTACCACGTAAGAATATATTCTAAGCATGTGAGTTGTGACGTAATGTAGAGCTCATTCTTCTAATTTGGTTCTGTTGGCTTTATGCACTTGCTTGTAGTATGGCACATGAGCTATTGATAAAAGCTAGGCGTTCGACGACCGTAGACCGGGCTTCGTGTGATCCCGTCCTTCGCCAATTTGATTATCAAGCATGGTCATCTAACTCTCTTCTAGTAGGTTTAATGATTCTAGTTTTCTTATTTTAATGTAGTAGAAAATCAAACTAAAGAAGAATAACTTATCGGCGGATTTAATGAAACGTACTAGCTTATAGAAAAATTGCCTCTATTTTGTACGCAATTAGAAAAGTAACTTGAATGTAAACACTTTCCGATCTACCTCGAGTGATGTTTGGAAAACTCTGTTATTGGAGTAGGATACCGAAGCCACGTGGTTGGTGAATCAAACTTGAAACTTAGTAAAAACTACTCCTTGATGACTTTGTGAAATCTTAATAAAACTTGTTTTTAATGTGGCGCATAACATCTCTATAAACCCCTAAATGAAAAAAATTTGGCTTTGACCTTGTTCCTTGTCATGTGGAGTGTTACTCCGAACCATGGTTTGCCCTTGAATGTTTCTTTTAACCCCTTTTTCATCATGCGGTAGGAGGCGAGTGGACCATTTCATGACTTTGGACAATCTGCGACACCAATCATATATTTATGATGATTAGAATTTCACAAGCAAATTAATTAAATTATTAACTTTTGTAGATAATAATCATTTGGAAAAATAATGTCATTATGTTAATAACTATTCATGAATCTCACAAAAGTTAATAACTTAAGTGATTATTTCCGTTAAAGTTGTATAATACTAATGTTAAATGTTTTTATATACGATTTGGTAACCTTGGAGTCCCTACATTTTATAAAAGAAAGTTCTAAAATCAATAAGAAAAATATATCAATAATTTAATATTTAGTACAAATATGCTATATACATTTATCTAAAAACATCGATATATATCGGTTCAAAGTCTCTTATTATGAATTTTTGAATATCATGTCAATGATCAATTTTATGGTATATACATTTATCGAAAAACATCGATAGATATCACTTTGACTTGTGTTTAATTTTGAATTTTTGAATACCATGTCAATTAACAATTTTATTCTAAGTTTATATGAAAACATTGGAATATATCAATTTTAATGCTTTATCTTGGATTTTTCGCATGTCATGTTGATCAACAACTCCATTTTTCTTTACAAATTCCCAATTGACTAGTGATAAATGGTGTCAAACTAGTTGCCTTTAAATGCACTTCTAAACACATCTATTAGAAAAATGCCACACACACACACACACACACACACACACACACACACACACACACACACATGACATTAGTTTTCATTGTGAAATGCCTTTAAATATATCTCTTTGTAAAACGATGAGAGATATCAAGTTTGAGGTGTATATTTTAAATTTTACACATACCACTTTGATTAACGATTTTGTCACCTTCTTTCTAAATTTTTAATTAATTGGGGAGAGATGACCACAATATCATTTAACTACTATGTTGTGTTTGGAAAAAATCTTAACTTTTTCAAGAAAAATAGAAAATTTAAAACTAAAATTAAAAATAAACACACTTACAAACATTATAATCCATCACACCTTATCATTGTAGAATACATTTTAACTTAAATAGTTTTTTTCTTTAATTAAAATAATTTATAACTTTGTAGAAAATATCTATTTTACCATATTTTAAACCAACTCAATTATTTTTGAATAATAACATATTTAAACAATTAGGAATAAAATGTTAAAGAAATAATAAGAAAAAAATTAATTAAATTAACTAAATATAACAAATCCAACTTTATTAAATAAAAATGACAAGTTCAGTTCAATTTAGCAATATAAATAGTAAGACGAGCTAATTATATAGTGTATTTGGTTTTGATTTTTATAATTATTGAGGGTCCTTTTTATTTTGTTATATATAATTAATAAAATAAGGGGTTGCTTGCATCCTATAAAGTTCCACTTTTACAAAACTTTCATTTTTCTTGTTGTCAGTTTGAAGAAATATATTATTCAAATTTTAAATAATTACGATCTGTAGGTTGTAATATTATTTTATCATTATTTGTTTTAAATAATTAATCACTATATATTAAGTGTATTTCACTTAAAGTTATTTTTATTTCACTTAACACTTTTATTAATGAAATATATTTAATTGTTTCAAACATTTATGGTCAACTTAAATATTAAAATACATGTTCTAATACTCAATAATTGTTTTTATGTCACATGTTTGTAATTATTAGATAGTTGTATCATATTACATTATAATTGAACTTTATAAAGTATGTTTGCTGAATTTAAATATTATTGATATATTTATTTTGGTGAACCCAAAACCTTTCTTTCTCACATGGGCTAGTAGCTATATTGTCTATCATGCCAACTAAGATAATCATTAAAGTGAAAATAAATCAATAGAGGGCAAACATTTTCGTTCAAAGTCAAACTCATCATTAAAAGCAAAAAGACAGCAACACACGGTTTAATCGTGGGTGGAAAAATCTTAGAAAAAATGATAGCAATGCTCTTCTTTTAATAATGAAATTATTAGGGGAGAGGAGCCAGTGATGGTGCATTACCCAATAGTGGTGAGGGTAGTTGACATATTTGACTCCAGTTTTTACACAGTAAAATATTAATAATTGAATGAATACTATCCTATAAATGTACAAACACTCTTCAAAACTGATGTGTATGTCACTTTTCATGTACAGCCATGAATCTATCAACAATAGAATAGTCAATATCATTTTTAAACATAAAATAACATATATTATACTTCCATGTTTGCCAAATTTAAAGTCAACATGTATTTAATACAAGGATATATAATTGTATTTCATCCCTATACAAAATTGATACCACATCATCATATCAATTTGATGTCACTTTTCATATAATTTAAGTTCCCATTTTACAATGTAAAAGGTCTTGTCATACACACACTTTGGGGCAGGTTCTCACAAGCAGAAGTCCAAAGTGCACCATTTTCAAATACAAGTTGTCTTTTAAGCATTAACTTTCTCACCATTTTCTATACCAGCTACTCCCATAAATGATGTACCTGCATATTTTCAACAAATGTGAGGCTCAAGAAACAAAGATTGAATTGAAATGAGAAATCAAATCAAATTGAACTTCAAATATGAGTATTGAAATAAAATATCATAAATCTTGATCCACCCCTATCAGTTTCACCCAATCAAAAACAAGCACAAGGATCAACCAATTTTACCCAATAAAAAAAAAGCACAAGGATCAATCAACTACAACACTTTTCATATCTCCTATAAATCCAGTTCCTCAACTGCTCTGAAATTTTATTCAGTTAGTATTATTTTGCTAGTGCATGACAATTACAGTTCCAAGCTGCCGTAATCAACTGTTATTCCACATCATAGTGCCACATAGTAAGTTCTTAACTCTGTTGTTATATTGATGCACATTCATTTAATTTTAATTTTTTTTTTTGTCAATCTATATATGGGAGGGGAGCCTGTAAAAAACCTGGTAATCCCAAAAATCTGTCAAAAGAAGCGCTTGAGAATTCTCTACAGCCCAATCTACTTTGCAAACAAATCTGACATGTAACCCACCGTGCATACTTGCTGGTGCATACTTTATGCTGCCTTTTCATGTAGATGTATATTAACAAGTAATTCAGACTAAATTAATGAAATCTGTATTTCATATTTACAAGTAGATGTATGTTCTGTAGACGTATATTTACAAGAAATTCCAGGCTAAATTAATGAAAGGCTCTATATTTACAAATAGATATATACGAAATATACATCTACTTTGCAAACAAATCTGACATGTAACCCACCGTGCATACTTGCTGGTGCATACTTTATGTTGCCTTTTCATGTAGATGTATATTAACAAGTAATTCCAGACTAAATTAATGAAATATGTATTTCATATTTACAAGTAGCTATATGTTCTGTAGACATATATTTACAAGAAATTCCAGGCTAAATTAATGAAAGACTCTATATTTACAAATAGATATATACGAAATATACATCTACTTGTAAAAATACATCTACAGAATACACATCTGAATGTAAATATACATCTACAGAATATACAACGACAGGAAAAGGCAACATAAAATATACATCTAACATGTAATTACTTGTAAGTATACATATACATATTTCTTCAATTTATCCTAGAATTACTTGTAAATATAAATCTACATGTACACATACATCTACAGGTTTCATTAATTTAGCTCAGAATTACTTGTGAATATTCATCTACATTAAAAGGAAGCATACAACTATATTGCATGCTGCCTTTTTCATGTAGATGTATATTTGGTCATAAATTCAAATTTGTATTTGTTTCAATAACATTGCCTTCCTCTGTACTAGACCCATTTTCACCTTTGATTTTGAAGTATCCATTGCTCAGAACATAGGCACTCACATCAAATGGTTGCACTTCCTTTTACGTTTGTTGATTCAATATTCTAAAAATCTCATTGTTGTAAGTTACATCGGTTTGGTAAATTTATCTATCTTAGCAGGTTTTTATTGACATCATGAGGAGAAGGCAGCTTCCAAAAAGAGTAAGACCTGCATGTGCCAAAATTAGGGGAGCAAGATTTCCGCCAAGTGAAGAACATGAAGAAGAGGCTATCAATACCCCACCTCAAGATGCCAATGACACACCACATGAAGAAGTAAATGTCCAAGCAATAAGAGTGAGCCCTTCAACACAAAATGTGTCAAAGCCAAGATCTGATTGGAACAAGTCTGATATGAATAATGCCATGAAAGATGTTGAAGATTATGGATACTCTACACGTTGCTGCAAAAAAAAATGGGGTATACCAGCGACCACCCTTACTTCTTGGTTGATGGGCATTACCACCACTAAAAGAAAGGGTCCACCAACAATTCTAACAGATGAAGAAGAGATGGAGATAGTGAGTTGGTGTCATGAAATGGCTGACATGGGACATGGGTTAGAAATTATACAACTTAAGACATGTGTGGCACAAATATGCGAAACAAGGTCTAACCCATTCACGGATGGTTTTCCGGGTAAGTCATGGTGGGCAGGTTTTAAAAAAAGACACCCGGATCTAACATTAAGGACAAGTTGAAGGCCTTGATAAGGATCGAGCAGTGTGTTTGAGGCCATCAATTGTCAGTTCCTTCTACATTAATTTGTCTAAAGCTTATGAGGCCAACCCATATGGACCAAACCGAATATGGAATTGTGATGAAACTGGATTACAAGCTGGAAGGAACTGCGGTATGAGAGTGCTTGCTAAAAGGGGTAGTAGGAGTGTGCCATATATCATCCCAAAAAGCAGAGAATGGATTACCATATTGTGTTGTGTAAATGCTGCTGGACAAAGCATTCCAGGATTCTATCTTTTTAAGGGGAAGAACCATTTAGAAAATTATATTGCAGGTTGTGAGCCTGGAGCTTGCATGGCAACACAATCACATGCATGGATGACAAAAGATTTATTCATGAACTGGTTACATCACTTTGCATCATCTATACCTGGTGGAGTGTCTCCTACCAATAGGCATTTACTAATTTTTGATGGCCATGGTTCACATGTTGCTTTGGGGACAATTCAAGAAGCCAAGAGTTTGGGGATTGATTTGTTAACATTGCCTGCACACACCTCTCATAAATTACAACCATTGGATGTGAGTGTCTTTGCTCCATTCAAAACATACTTCAAGGAGGAGAGACGCAAATGGATAGTTGCAAACCATGGGATAGATGTGAAAAGGGCTGAATTAGCTGAGTTAGGGAGCAAAGCATTCATAATGGCTCTTACACCTAGCAACATTAAATCAGGATTCAAAAGAACAGGGATATGGCCTCTTAATCCCAATGCCTTGGATGAAGACATGGGACCAAGCAGAACATTTGACACATCTTTTCAAGATGATGCTGGTGCAGCAGAAAATATGCTTCATCTATCTAGGGTTGATTTAGAGCAAAGTGAAGATGCTCAGATGGTGCCTAACACACAATTGGAGAAAGAATCAGAACCTCAGCAGATGGAGATAAATATAAATGAATGTGTTGCTCAACAATTGGAAACTCCAAACAGAATTAATCAAATCGATGAATCACTATCTTTGCCCACAGAAGATAGCCCTCCCGATTGGATGAAAGAAGCAGCTCTTAATCTTGGTGTCAACTTGAACTTCAATAATGAAGAGGTCAGCCTCTCTTTACCCTCTCATCCAACACTACTTCATGACTCAGATTTGGTGCACTACTATGTTGGCAGTCAACCTGAAGAAAATGATGCAGATTCACAGTTAGAGGCAAGCAGGGTATTAGGGGCAGATTCAAACCAAACTTGTGAGGCAAACCAAGGACAAAAACTCTTGGTAGATTCTTGAAACTCCCTGTGGAAAAGGTTAGAGAATCATCAAGGTCAAATAGTGCTTCTGGTATAAGATTGAGTAGGGAATCTCTACTAATCACCATAGATCAGTACATGGAGCTTCTGGTTGAGAAAGAGAACAAAAAAAAGAAATAGATGAATTGAAGCAAAGAAAAAAGGAACAAATCTAGGAGAAGAAGGCTGAACGAATTGTTGAAAGGGAAAGGAAGGAGCAGGAAAAGATTGAAAAAGAATATAGAAGGAAAACAAAGGAGCACCAAAAGTTGATTCAAAGGCAAGAAAGGGAACAGAGAAAGGAACAGGAAAGGATTCAAAGGGATCAAGAGATAAAGGAGAAGGAGTTTGAGAAGGCAAGAAGAGAGTTAGAAAGGAAAAGGAGATTGAGTAGTCCAATTAATCCTTTTCCTGATCAACACCCAATGTTAAGAGAATTAATGGGCATACATTGCCCTTTATCAGTTTCAACACATAATTTTGCAGTTGGAGTGAATGCTTCTCCAAGTTCTGATCCATTCCCAACTACGCTGTGAGGGATGTCAACATGGGGAGGCAATTGCAAAGTAACACCCCAACTTCAACCTCAACTGCAGATTCAACACCGCCCTTCCTCGGATTTTGGAAATGATATTATCGAAAGTAAATATTTATTTTTGAGGGCTGAATTTTTGATGTGTGGAATTGGCCTTTCGATTTAAAAACTACAATATAGTAATAGTAGTTATATGGCCCAAGTATATTGTATGGCCATGTTTTTGTAATGGACAATGGAAATGTTTACTGAATGAATATATGTCTTCCAAGTTATGTGATACCCTTTTTCAAAGATTTAAACTCCTATTGTTTCTGAAAATTACATTGAGTAACAGAAAATAGTAAATGACATTAAAGTAATGTACCAAAAGCCAATAACACAATCTACCAGTAGAAAAGAGAAATATGCAATAGTTTCTATCACTGCCTCAATGAGGGTAAAAACCTCACCTATTAGAACCGTATGGACTGTAGATATTCAAAGAGAATCAAACAATTTCCAAACTAAAAAATGTGTTGATAACAACAAGCATCTGCACTTCCATTCTGAGTCACTCCAACAAGCATAACAACACCACTGCAAGACATGTACAAATTATACTATCAGTTTTTAATATGTAAAATCACCAAATTATACAAATCAGTTATTAATAATAGGGGTTACCATGTCTTTTGACAAATCAGCCTCTTGGACTTTCTTGTAACATACGAAGGCTTTCATCAACTATGATTGAAATATATTCATTTATAAATCCTATCTGATTATAAATCGATCTCATATGTAACACCCCTTCCAGGACATCGAAAAACACATCAATAATGACTAAAATTTTTTTTTTTGTGAGGAAAGGAAACTTTTAGGTTTTGTTTGGTTTTGCATTATAGAAATGATAGGTTTTAAAACAATAAAAGAAATAAACATTACTATACATTTTGTTTTATTCTATTACACATATATTTATGTTTATACATTTGTTATTTGGTTATTTATTACTATCGTTATATTTATTTACTTATTTATTTTTTTTTTATAAGCCCTCACTAAATTATTCTTTGTTTTACATACATATATATATACATATACATATGTATATTTATATATGTTTATACATATATATATATATATATATTTATACATATATACCTATATATATATATATATATATATATATATATATATATATATATATATATACCTATACATATTAGGTTAACTTTAAAACTGTTTCTTGCTATAATATATTGCATGTTTTATGAAAACCGCAGGTGGAGGACGGTTGGGCGGCGGCAGGGAGAGAGGAGTTGCAGAGGGGCGGGACAGAGCCGAAGGGGGCGGAACAGGCCGCGGCGGCGGTTCGGTGCACAGGTGCAGCGGTGGAAGTCCGTGGGGCGACGCGGGCAGAGGACAGGGGAGGCGCGGGACAGGGTCGGCTGGGCGCGGGCTGGTGCGGAGGCTGGTGCGGCCGGGGCAGGTGTGTGGGTCGGTGGGGGCAGCGCCCACCCCTATTAGTATTGTTGCAGTCTGCGCGGGCGGGGGGGTGAGCCGAACCCCCCAACAAAATATATTTGTTTTTTTTTCTGTGTTTTTGAAATCATTTTTATATATATATAATATATACTGTAGTTTTTTTTTTTAATAAGAATTTATATATATAGATACATATATACGTATGTATATGTATATATATATATATATATATATATATATATATATGTCTGTGTTTAAAACAGCATGTATATAATATATTTTAAATACATATATACATATATTCAAAGGATTCTTCCAGGTATATATATAAACATATCTCTTTTGTAAAAAAAAATATAAATCTATATATTAAAATGTCACCACAAGATAAAAATTTTTTTGCCTAAAATGAGAGAAATATAGTTTTGCCTTAAGTAAAAAAAAACAGTAATATATTCCTTTGCATGAAATAAAAGACGGATTTCTAAAACTATGGTAATCCAAAAACTGGATATGAGCATTTTACAAATGAATTAGTTTCTTCCATGGTTAAACAAGAACAACTTTCTTTTCAAATGTCAATAAAGAACAATTCATATTCTTAACATGAGAGATTTACAACATGGAATGCAAACATATCCACAAGAAGGCAAAATTTTCACATATATATATTTTCTTTCATTTCAAAAGGAGACTACATACAATCACAAACCATATTTTATTCATTGCTCTTTACATAACTTTCAATACATTTCTTTGCATACTATGCAATAACACAAGGGAAAACAACTTAGCAACTATTACCCAAGATTGAAGTAAGGCCTTATAAATTACAAGTAAAGGAAACAATTTCATTACAATACTTTTTTTTTGTTTTCTTGTCCAAGTTCACACATACTTCATTTCATACCTACCCAAAAAAAAAGGTTTTAATACAATATCCTTACAAGACAATGAAAGCTCATACAAACCATTCTTTTCAAAATACAAGGAAGAGAGGTCCATAAAATGATGAAGGAAACAAGATGAAATTCCAAGTAGACAAGGGTCTTCATGCATCTTCCAAAGCTTCCCAACTCCAAAATCTTTTCAAGGCCAACACAATGAGAAAGGGCTTGTTTAACCACCCAACCTATAGGCATCATCACATGCCTATCCCAAGGTTGGGATGCATGCTAGCCTCCCCCAAGCCCATGGGAAAGAGGATAGCTAACCAATACTTGCACAAGGTGAAGGGTAGACAAAAATGAAACAAACACACAAACCTAAGACTCACAATCAACACAAGATTCCAACTTACAAGGAGGAGAACCCATGTTCATCCTCCAAAAATGGGGAAGAGAGGAGAAAGTTCTCCAAAAATTAAGCATCAATATTATTTGCACAATGAACACTACTTCTTAACCTCCTTATTGCTCCTTATTCACAACAAAACCCTCCTTATTCCTCCCCCTTTCTCCAAGTCCTCCTTGGAAGGATTTTCAAACCCCAAAGGGGTTTCCTTACCAAGGATGGGGAAGGAGATTCAAGCCAAATGAATCCACTTCCCCACCTCAACCATTGAGGGGAAAAAAAAATATAAGACCCTACAAGGCTTGGCCATCAAGCCTTGAGGGTTGAGAGGGAAAATTCCCTCTCTCTTCCCCCACACTCCAAACTCCATCATGCCATATGATGGAGGGAGTAAAAACACACACAAACAACACTAAGCTTCATTCAAAAATAAACAAATTTCAACAAACAATCTAACAACTAAAATAAAGCAACACATCTACAAGATCTAAGAGCCTACCTCAAGGAAAGCTCTCCAAAAAGCTTCCTAACTTCAAGATTTCCACCCTTAGCTCCAAGCAAATCCCAAGCTCCAAATCACCCAAGCATCCAAGCAAGAAAAATCCAAGGCAAAAAGTCCATTTTTTTCTCCATGAATGAGAATATGAAGAGGAGGGACCAAGCATCCTCACAAATGAGGGGGTGACATGTGTCACCCCTCTCCCTCCTCATGGTCAAAGATGCTAAGACAAAAGAGAGAAAGGGTAAAATTATCTTTTTACCCTCTTCTCCCAAATTTCCTCAAATGTTAGCAAGACAAAACTAGTTGCACTTTTGATAAACACACAAATCCACATCCCTTACATGGATGTGACAAAACAAGGGTAGAAAGGGAGGGAAAACTCCCTCTAGCCTTGAAAACAAGCCCCCCTACCCATTAGGTAGGGTCCAAGGGCTCATTTTAGTGAAAGGGGGACTCCCAAGCTACAAAGGGGTCCCCAAAAATGCCCAAAATACCCTAATTTCGGGTTTTGCATTTTGGCACAAGGGTAGAGGGTGTGGGGACCACCCAAGGGTCTCACATGTGACCCTAAACCCTTGTGATTAAGAGACTAATTAACAAAAAACAACAATTTAAAAGAAAGTGAAATTATTAACTCCCTAAGCAAGTTTACAACTCTATTAACAACCCTAAACCAAAAATTAATAAATTAAAGCAAAATACTTTACATACATTGGGGTCACTCAAAGTGCCCAAAATTAATAATCATCTATCCTAGGGCTTCACACAGTGAACATGGCTAGGACTCAGCCCGTGGGCTGCTTGTGCAAGTTTTGAGTAACTGGCCTGAATCCCACGTTCTCCTGTAAACCTGTCACCTGCACACTCATTGCACACATTAACTGCACCTGTCCAATACAATATAATTAAATGACATAGTAAGATATCAATGCATGCTAAACTAACCTAACATCCTACTGAAATCAAGATGCGACAACGTGCACAATTATATTCCACATTCCAAAAGTTAGACAAGATGATAAAGCGACATATAATCCCACCATGCAACAACTATCCATCAATATAATTAGATTTCCAAGCACATCATATTTCATTAGTTTCCATGTCATAACAAGAAAATGCGACAATAAGGAAATTAGGCTAAATTGGTATTTATACGCCTGAATGTCACACATGTCTAATATAATCAAATATCTAAAAATAATGTCCAAGATATCACCAATCACTGTCAAAACATGTCTATGAGCAAATAAACAACAAGCTACTGAGCTATAGAAAGTGTGGGCACTACATCCCCCTCTACTAAAATTAGACTTCCTCCTGGAAGTCACTGAAAGAGGTAGGGATATCTGGCCCTCAAAGGAATCGCATCCTCCCAAGTAGCTGCTGTCTCGTCGTACCGGTCCCACTGTACTCTAACCTGGTCCAAGTCTCGACCCCGAAGGGCCAACCTCCGGTGCTCCAGTATGCGTACGGGCTCCAATCTCCACTGTCCTCCGTCCTCTACCTGTAATGCCGACCAATCCAAGACATGAGAAGCATCAGGTACATATCTACGTAGTACAGAAACATGAAAAACATCGTGGGCCCGTGCAAGGCGTGGTGGCAAAGCTAGGCGATAGGCAACTGGACCGATGACCTCTAAAATATCAAAAGGCCCCACAAAACGAGGCGATAGCTTAGAACCCTTTCCATAACGGATAGGACTCTTATGCGGACGAACCCTCAAGAAGACTTTGTCACCCACTGAGAAGTGACGATCAGTCCTCTTGGTGTCTGCATACGCCTTTTGGCGTGCTCTGGCCTGCTCAAGACGTTGTCTAATCAACACAACCTGCTGCTCTAAATCCTGAAGGTAGGCTGGTCCCAAAATGATCCTGTCATCTAGTCTATCCCAACTCAAAGGTGTCCTGCAAGGTCGTCCATACAAGGCCTGGTAAGGAGCCATACCAATGGAACTATGATAGCTGTTGTTGTAGGCAAACTCAACTAGATGCAAATAATCTTCCCATTTCCTCTGCTGATCCATGACATACATCCTCAACATGTCCTCTAACACCTGATTAACCCTCTCTCGCCGCATCCATCTCTCTGGATGATAAGTGAGCCCGAAATTGATCCGAGTTCCCAAAGCGGCACGAAAGGAAGTCCGAATTGAAGTGTAGATGGTATCCCTGTCATTAATGATGGTCTTCGGAATCCCATGCAACCTAACAATGTCCTCCATAAATACCTTGGCAATGGCCTGTGCATTATAGGTGACCTTGGTTGGCGAAAAGTGCGCAACCTTAGTCAACTTATCCACGGTGACCATAATGGCGTCATGGCGATAAGATGACATAGGAAGTCCGACTATGAAGTCCATGGAGATCACATCCCATTTCCACTCGGGAACATCATGAGGCTGTAAAAGTCCTGCGGGATGAGAATGCTCTGCCTTGACTCTCTGACACTCAAGGCAACGTGCAACAAAATCTGCTATGTCTCGTCGAAGACCTGGCCAATAATATAACTCCCTCAGATCGGCATGCATTTTCTTCACTCCTGGATGAGCCGCATATGGGGCTCGATGAGCCTCTGTGAGGATGAAGCTCCGCAGATCACCTGACTTAGGCACGTAGATGCGCCTGTGGAAACGAAGCAAACCATCTGTCTCTAAAACACACCCAGAATATCTGCCCTCTAAAGAACCCTGAGACTCTAACATCTGTCTAGCTCCCTCATAAAATCTGTCCTCTGGAAGGTGCTCAAGAATCCTGCCTCTCAAATCTGACTGAAGTGTCAAAGAAGCAAGCACATGTCGTCATCTACTAAGAGCATCTGCCACAACATTTTCCTTCCCTTTGATGTACTGAACCTCCATGTCATACTCACATAGGAACTCCATCCAACGCCGTTGACGAGCGTTGAGGTTCGGCTGTGAGAAGATATGCTGCAAACTCCGGTGGTCTGTCCTCAAAATGAAAGGCCTACCCAAAAGGAAATGTCGCCAACGCACTAGAGCATGTACAACTGCTGCAAGCTCCAAGTCATGAGTAGGATAATTAAGCTCGTAGTCCTTGAGCTTACGAGACTCAAAAGCAATAACCCGACGCTCCTGCATAAGAACTGCTCCCAAACCCTCTAGTGATGCATCTGTACAAACAACAAAATCCTCTGTCGGGTCCAGGCCGCTAAGATGGGCGCCGTGGTTAACCGCTCCTTAAGAATCGAAAGGCTTGCTCACATTTTTCTGACCAATCGAACTTCTTCCCTTTCCTCTGAAGAGAAGTGATAGGGTGAGCAATCCTAGAAAAGTCTGTCTGACAAACTGCGGTAATACCCGCCAAACCCATGAAACTCCTCACCTCAATCGAATCGAAGTGGGGCGGCGCCCAAGATAGCTGAATCTTAGAGGGATCTACAGAGATACCTCACACGAAATGATATGACCCAAGTCTTGAATCTCTGTCTCGAAAGAAGCTGCACTTTTCCAAGTTCCCATACAACTTCTGCTCTCTCAAAACCTGAAGTACCTGCCTCAAATGCTCCTCGTGTTCCTCCTCGGAACGAGAATAGATCAATATGTCATCAAGGAACACTAAGACAAAGCGATCCAGAAATGTCCTGAACACTCCATTCATGAGGCTCATGAAGACAGCTGGGGCATTGGTCAAGCCAAATGGGACCACTGTGAACTCATAATGCCCATATCGTGTGCGAAATGTTGTCTTATGGATGTCTGCATCTGAAATGCGCAACTGATGATACCCTGACTTGAGATCGATTTTGGAGAACACTCTCGCTCCCCGCATCTGATCAAACAAGTCATCAATCCTAGGGAGCGGATAACGGTTCTTTATTGTGACTTTGTTGAGCTGCCTGAAGTCTACACAAAGCCTGAGAGAACCGTCCTTCTTCTTCACAAATATGACTGGCGCTCCCCAAGGAGATACACTAGGGCGAATGAGACCCTTATCCAACAACTCCTCTAACTGAATCTTGAGCTCATGAAGCTCTGGTGTCGTCATCCGATAAGGTGCCCTAGAAACTGGTGCTGATCCAGGTACTAAATCAATGGTGAAATCCACCTCTCTGCGGGGTGGTAACCCTGGAAGCTCACCTGGAAAAACATCTGCATACTCCCTCAAAACTGCATGATCATCTAAAGGTGAATGCTCTGGAATGCTCTCAGATCGATCACTGATAGTGATAGCAAACAATTGACACCCCTTACGCATGCTCCGCTTGAGTTGCTTAGCCGATATCATGCGCAAGGAGATAGGTCTCTGCATCCCTGATATAACAACTGCACTCCCAAGATCATCCTGACACTCAATGACCTTATTTCTGCAATCCACCTTAGCTCGATGAGACTCGAGCCAATCCATACCCAAAACTACCTGATAGGAACCTAGAGGGATAACTCGAAGGTCAAGCGTAGTGGAGAAGACTCCCAAATCAAGTACGCAACTCTCCACATACGAGTCCACGGCGAGTTTGGCTCCAGAGGCCAACTCAACCTGCCAACTATCTGGTTGCCTAGCCACCACTAGCCCACACTGGTCCACTATAGAAGGTGATATAAAGGAATCTGAAGCACCTGAATCAAAAAGTACTGAGACAGAAATACCCCTGATAGTACCTGTCGTCTCAATGACCGTGGCCTGATGCTCGGCCTGGCGGTTGTCAACCGCTGCATAAACACGATGGGCGCGTCCTACGTCACCCACCGTCTGCTCGGATCTAGCAGCTCTCTGTGCATCCATGGTATTGGGTTTGTGCGGGCACATGCGCACATAGTGATCTGGAGATCCACAAATAAAACAACCTCCTGTACCCCTCTGAGATGGGGTCCCTCCTGTACTCTGGTGTACTGATCCTGCTGGTCCAACCCTAGCAGACTGCTGAGTGCGAGCTGGCTGTGTCTGCTGAGTGCCCTGCCTCCTATCTCTGGCTCCACTAAAACCACCTCTAGAAACACCTCTCTGAAAACCCTGTGTCTGCCTAGCCCCCTGCTGCGGGTGGCTCTGCTGCTGTGTCTGTCGCTGTGGGTGCGGTGGAGCCCTCGTGGCTGCTGGCGGAGGCCAAAATCCTCCTCTAGGGGGTGGTGCAGTACCTCGTGACCTCTGACTCTGAAATGCCTGTATCCTCTCCTGAAACTTGCTCTTGTTCCTATCACGGTGCTCCTGTGCCTTGGTCCTGTTCTCCTCTGCTAAGTAGGCCTTCTCAACGGCCTTCTCAAGTGTGGGAGGAGATAGCATCCTAACTGCTCCTGCTATATCTGCATTGAGCCCTCGAATGAACCTGTTAACCTGCAATTTCTCATCTTGCAGGTAATCCACGTACTGAAGAAGATCCAGGAACCTGCTCTCATACTGCGCTACCGTGCCAGATCCTTGTCGCAAGTCGTGAAACTCGTCGATCCTCTTCTGAACAAAATGCTCTGACATATATCGCGCCCTGAAACGCTCCTCGAACAACTCCCAAGTCACTGTCTCTCGGGTCAGATGGAGCTTCCGCTCCTCATTCCTCCACCAAACGCCTGCTGCGTCTCGGAGGAGGTGTATGGCGAACCTCGCCTTGACGTTGCTCTCGTAAGAGTGCAAGCCAAAGCAACTATCCAAGCTAAGGAGCCATGACTCAGCCCCAAAGCCATCTGTAGAGCCGGTGTAAGTGGGCGGCTGCAAACGAAGAAGATCCCGGATCACACTGCCTGTATCTCGATCCTGGCGATGTAGTCCTACAGGCGAAGGGAGTCGCCTATCCTCGAAGGGTCCCTCGAGACTGTGAGATCGGCTGCGACGGAATGAGGCTGCCCTCTCGTGATGAACGGAAGGGCTGCGTGACCTCTCCCGCCTCGGTGTGTCGTGCTCTGGCGGCTCCGAATGCGCGTCCACGCCTATCGGCTCCTCGTCTCCCAAAGATGCCTCCACTCTCGTCTCCTGTGGCTGTGGTAGGCGCTGCTCCACAACGCCTATCAGCTGGCGTAAGGCCTCTAATATCCGAGGCCCAAAATCGGGCGTCGTCGGCTCCTGCGTAGATGCGCTACGCCCCATACCTCTGGCTGATCGTCCTCGCTTAGGCGCCATCCTGCGCACGAGGTGAGCGAGCAATTTATTAATTTAAAAATTTAATGGAAGTGGGTGGTTTATTTTGTCTGTTTAGTTTTATTTATTTAGTTAATTTTGTTGTGTTAAAATTGACATTAACTATTAATTACCCAGTGGTCCGCGAGTGCGAACCCCAAGCTCTGATACCAACTGTAATACCCCTTCCAGGGACATCGAAAAACACATCAATAATGACTAAATTATTTTTTTTTGTGAGGAAAGGAAACTTTTAGGTTTTGTTTGGTTTTGCATTATAGAAATGATAGGTTTTAAAACAATAAAAGAAATAAACATTACTATCCATTTTGTTTTATTCTATTTCACATATATTTATGTTTATACATTTGTTAGTTGGTTATTTATTACTATCCTTGTATTTATTTACTTATTTTTTTTTTTTTATAAGCCCTCACTAAATTATTCTTTGTTTTACATACATATATATATACATATACATATGTATATTTATATATGTTTATACATATATATATATATATATATATACCTATATATATATATATATATATATATATATATATATATATATATATATATATATATACCTATACATATTAGGTTAACTTTAAAACTTTTTCTTGCTATAATATATTGCATGTTTTATGAAAACCGCAGTGGAGGAGGGTCAAGGCGGCGGGGAGAGAGGAGTTGCAGAGGGGCGGGATAGAGCCGAAGGGGGCGGAACAGGCCGCGGCGGCGGTTCGGTGCACAGTGCGGCGGTGGAAGTCCGTGGGGCGGCAGGCGAGAGGGCGAGGAGGCGCGGATGTGGGGCCGGGTCAGGTGGGCGCGGGGGGTGCGGAGGCTGTGCGGCCGGGGCAGGTGTGTGGGTCGGTGGGGCGGCGCCCCACCCCTATTAGTATTGTTGCGATCTGTCATGCGGGCGAGGGGGGTGAGCCAACCCCCAACAAAATATATTTTTTTTTTTTTGTGTTTTTGAAATCATTTTTATATATATATAATATATACTTTGTAGTTTTTTTTTTTGAATAAGAATTTATATATATATATACATATATACGTATGTATATGTATATATATATATATATATATATATATATATATATATATATATATATATATATATATATGCCGTGTTTAACATGCAAGTATATAATGTATTTTAAATACATATATACAAATATTTAAAGGATTTTTCCAGGTATAGATATGAACATATCTCTTCTTAAAAAAATATATAAATCTACATATTAAAATGTCACCACAAGATAAAAAAATTTTTGCCTAAAATGAGAGAAATATAGTTTTGCCTTAAGTAAAAAAAACAGATAATCTATTCCTTGCACGAAATAAAAGATGATTTCTAACACTAGTAATCTAAAAGCTGAAATGAGCATTTTACAAATGACTTAGTTTCTTCCATGGTTTAACAAAAATGACCTTCCTTTCAAATGTCAAAAAAAAAAACAATTCATATTCGTAACATGTGAGACTTACTGATATGGAATGCAAACTTATCCACAAGGCAAAATTTTCACATATATATATTTTCTTTCATTTCAAAAGGAGACTACATACAATCACAAGCTATATTTCATTCATTGCTCTTTACATAACTTTCAATACATCTCTTTGCAAACTATGCAATAACACAAAGGGAACAACTTAGCAACTATTTCCCAAGATTGAAGTAAGGCCTTTAAATTACAAATAAAGGAAACAATTTCATTACAATACTTTTTTTTATTTTCTTGTTCAAGTTCACATATACTTCATTTCATATCCACCCAAAAAAGGGTTTAATACAATATCTTTACAAGACAATGAAAGCTCACACAAACCATTCTTTTCAAGATACAAGGAAGAGAGGTCCATAAAATGATGAAGGAAACAAGAAGAAATTCCAAGTAGACAAGGGTCTTCATGCATCTTCCAAAGCTTCCCAACTCCAAAATCTTTTCAAGGCCAACACAATGAGAAAGGGCTTGTTTAACCACCCAACCTTTAGGCATCATCACATGCCTATCCCAAGGTTGGGATGCATGCTAGCCTCCCCCAAGCCCATGGGAAAGAGGATAGCTAACCAACACTTGCACAAGGTGAAGGGTAGACAAAAATGAAACAAACACACAAACCTAAGACTCACAATCAACACAAGATTCCAACTTACAAGGAGGAGAACCCATGTTCATCCTCCAAAAATGGGGAAGAGAGGAGAAAGTTCTCCTAAAATGAAACATCAATATTATTTGCACAATGAACACAACTTCTTAACCTCCTTATTGCTCCTTAGTCAAAACAAACCCTCCTTATTCCTCCCCCTTTCTCCATGTCCTCCTTGGAAGGATTTTCAAACCCCAAAAGGGGGTTTCCTTACCAAGGATGGGGAAGGAGATTCAAGCCAAATGAATCCACTTCCCCACCTCAACCATTGAGGGAAAAAAAAATATAAGACCCTACAAGGCTTGGCCATCAAGCCTTGAGGGTTGAGAGGGAAAATTCCCTCTCTCTTCCCCCACACTCCAAACTCCATCATGCCATATGATGGAGGGAGTAAAAACACACACAAACAACACTAAGCTTCATTCAAAAATAAACAAATTTCAACAAACAATCTAACAACTTAAAATAAAGCAACACATCTACAAGATCTAAGAGCCTACCTCAAGGAAAGCTCTCCAAAAAGCTTCCTAACTTCAAGATTTCCACCCTTAGCTCCAAGCAAATCCCAAGCTCCAAATCACCCAAGCATCCAAGCAAGAAAAATCCAAGGAAAAAAAGTCCATTTTTTTCTCCATGAATGAGAATATGAAGAGGAGAGACCAAGCATCCTCACAAATGAGGGGGTGACATGTGTCACCCCTCTCCCTCCTCATGGTCAAAGATCTTTAAGACAAAGAGAGAAAGGGTAAAATTATCTTTTTACCCTCTTCTCCCAAATTTCCTCAAATGTTAGCAAGACAAAACTAGTTGCACTTTTGATAAACACACAAATCCACATCCCTTACATGGATGTGACAAAACAAGGGTAGAAAGGGAGGGAAAACTCCCTCTAGCCTTGAAAACAAGCCCCCCTACCCATTAGGTAGGGTCCAAGGGCTCATTTTAGTGAAAGGGGGACTCCCAAGCTACAAAGGGGTCCCCAAAAATGCCCAAAATACCCTAATTTCGGGTTTTGCATTTTGGCACAAGGGTAGAGGGTGTGGGGACCACCCAAGGGTCTCACATGTGACCCTAAACCCTTGTGATTAAGAGACTAATTAACAAAATCAACAATTTAAAAGAAAGTGAAATTATTTACTCCCTAAGCAAGTTTACAACTCTACTAACAACCCTAAACAAAAATTAATAAATTAAAGCAAAATACTTTACATACATTGGGGTCACTCAAAGTGCCCAAAATTAATAATCATCTATCCTAGGGCTTCACACAGTGAACATGGCTAGGACTCGGCCCAGTGAGAACTGCTTGCATGCAAGTTTTGAGTAAGCGGCACGAATCCCACGTTCTCCGTAAACACGTCACCCGCACACTCATTGCACACATTAACCGCACCTGTCCAATACAATATAATTAAATGACATAGTAAGATATCAATGCATGCTAAACTAACCTAACATCCTACTGAAATCAAGATGCGACAACGTGCACAATTATATTCCACATTCCAAAAGTTAGACAAGATGATAAAGCGACATATAATCCCACCATGCAACAACTATCCATCAATATAATTAGATTTCCAAGCACATCATATTTCATTAGTTTCCATGTCATAACAAGAAAATGCGACAATAAAGAAATTAGGCTAAATTGGCGCTATACGCCTGAATGTCACACATGTCTAATATAATCAAACATCTAAAAATAATGTCCAAGATATCACCAATCACTGTCAAAACATGTCTATGAGCAAATAAACAACAAGCTACTGAGCTATAGAAAGTGTGGGCACTACATCATACTAGTGTTGTTTGAATCAATCACCTCCATTTCATTTATTGCTCAAGGAGCCTAAACCCTTGATTAGCTTCAAATATGAACAATTTTCCAAACTTCACATTTAAACGACTAAGTTTTGTTACCATAAAAGAAGTAAATGACTAAGAACAGAACAAAGGTATGAACAAAAACTCTTTTGAAGCATCCACGACAAGATTCAAATGATTCTTTCTAGTTTAGAAGGAAGCAATGTTAAAATATCACTTAAACTAGATATTATTGCTGAAGAAAGAAATCAGAAGTACCTTCCACTCTCTGCATCTGCTGTTATAACGAATAGCCAGGCAATACACTGATAAGTATGACTAGCTCCCAATGCAGAGGTGGTCAGTATAAACAACTGAGAACAAAATTATCAGAGCCAAAGCTTGATTAAGCAACTCTATTGTTAAATTTTCCAGTGAAAACAGTAAGCATTCCCCTCCTGATCCGTTTTGTTCCATGAATTCGTTGCATTCCACGGAGGTTCAAGCGGTAAACATTTTCCCAGAGCTGGATGGATGTTTGGGAGTGTTTGGTGCAATTAATATCAGTAAATAATTCTGCATGCCAAACATTAAGAACTCTTTTGCTTCCCTGACACGACATAGAGGATGTTTATTACTACCATATCCCTATGCGTGGATTTTGCAGTCGTCGAAAATAGCGAAGGAGATGGGGCTGTAGAGAATTCTCACGCGCTTCTTTTGATAGTTTTTTGTGATTACCTGGTTTTTTTTAATGTTCAGTATAGTGTCCCAAAGTTTGGGTGCACCATGACTGGCTCCCCTCCCATACAATGGACACTAACCTTATTCTCTGGGCAATAAATAGAAATATATATAAATACTTATGTGGCCGGGCTAACGTTACGTTGGATCTCAGTACGTCCTTAACCTTACATAGATACAAGAATGGAAACGTCCATGTACAAGGAAATATTATAAAGCAGGACGTCTGGTCCTTTCAATTATTTGGGGGATTTTATTGTTGCTCATGTAAGTATCCCCATATGAGAGTAAAAATCACACTTTGAGCACGCTCACTTGAGCACAATCGAATGCGCCCTTCAATAGAAAGTATTGTTGCCCAGGTGTTTTTAGTGTGTTTGACAGTGTTTACTAATTTTTGGTATTTTCCTTTTATGAATGAGATCTTATATTAATTCAACAAGTAAAATGATACAATTCTCACGCGCTTCTTTTGACAGATTTTTGGGATTACCTGGTTTTTTTTAATGTTCAGTATAATGTAATTTTCAGAAACAATAGGAGTTTAAATCTTTGAAAAAAGGAATCACATAACTTGGAAGACATATAACACAATCTACCAGTAGAAAAGTAAAATATGTAATAGTTTCTATCACTGCCTCAGTGAGGGTAAAAACCTCACCTATTAGAACCGTATGGACTGTAAATATTCAAAGAGAATCAAACAATTTCCAAACTTATTTGATGTGTTGATAAACACAATTGAAATCATGCTCTGCATCTGCACTTCCATTCTCAGTCAATCCAACAAGCTCCTCCCCACCACTGCAAGACATGTACAAAAAATACTATCAGTTTTTAATATGTAAAAGCACCAAAGTATACAAATCAGTTTTTAAACCCTTGATTAGCTTCAAATATGAACAATTTTCCAAACTTCACATTAAAACGACTAAGTTTTCGTTACCATAAAAGAAGTAAATGACTAAGAACATAACAATGTACAGAACGAAAACTCTTTTGAAGCATCCACGACAAGATTCAAATGATTCTTTCTAGTTTAGAAGGAAGCAATGTTAAAATATCACTTAAACTAGATATTATTGCTGAAGAAAGAAATCAGAAGTACCTTCCACTCTCTGCATCTGCTGTTATAACGAATAGCCAGGCAATACACTGAGAAGTATGACTAGCTCCCAACGCAGAGGTGGTCAGTATAAACACCCACACACAAAATTATCAGGCCAAAACCGTAAGCAACGCTGTTGTTAAATTTTCCAACGAAAACAGTAAGCATTCCCCTCCTGATCCATTCTGTTCCACGAATTTGTTGCATTCGGCGGTGGTTCGAGCGGTAAACATTTCCCAGCTGGATGGCGGTTTGGGAGTAGTTGGTGCAATGAATATCAGTAAATAAATCCGCATGCCAAACATTAAGAACTCTTTTGCTTCCCTGACACGGCATAGAGGTTGTTTATTACTACCATATCCCTATGCGTGGATTTTGCAGTCCTCGAAAACAACGATTTTTTTAGTGATAAGTGGCAGCGAAAATAGTAATAGGTGGGGTGTTCTACTAACATCTATTGGTCACACCATGAAAACTCAAAAATTGAGACACCTCACACTCCAGCAAGTGTGTACGGTGGGCTACGTGTCAAATTTGTTGGCAAAGGAGATGGGGCTATAGAGAATTCTCACGCGCTTCTTTTGACGGATTTTTGTGATTACGATGTTTTTTTAATGTTCAGTATAGTGTCCCAAAGTTTGGGTGCACCATGGTCGGCCCCTCCCATAACTTTGCATGGGTTAAAAGTGTTGGTTTGTTTGAGGTATCATTTTTGGTTTCATTTTTATTTTGATATTTTTTGAAATTTGTATTTTGGTGGATGGCTATCTAGTATCTTTTTGCGTCAAGAGATGTTCTTACAATGATATGAAAGTGTTGTAATGGAGTGAGTTCACAATATCTTGGCCATATGGTAATGTTAGGACCTTTTTTATTTTCTTAATATATATTTTTGAAATCGACAAAATGATGTAACTAAATTGATGACAAAACAATGTAGCTAAATTGATGTATTTGGGATTAGTGCCAAAATGATAACACTAACAACATGAAGTAATTAATAGTTACACTGTAAAAGGAACGATAACCGGATCGTACCAAGCCAAGAACACAGATGCTAATCAAACACCACGATCTATAAGATGAAAACAATTTTTAGAATAACTTTACATAAAACCTTTGCAAAACAAATGACCAGCAATATCATATATTATTATGGAACTCAATAAAATACAATGAGAATGGACCTTGCTTATATAGGCAAGGAATAACAATCTAAGAATCGGTCAAGGTCGTAGATCAAACCATAAATCATGGAAAGAACTAGTTAAGTCCATAGATTTAAGAGAGAACTAGACATCAAAGATCTAGTCAATACCATAGATCAAGGAAAAATTTATACCTAACAACTAGATAATATCCTCCTAATATCTAAATAAATAAAAAGAAATATACACACACATAAGTGGGTGAGGATAAATACAATAAAGGTAAATAAAGTACCTAGGTGAACATGAGCTAAGGTAAGTACCTACTATAACACACTATGCCCAAATGAGGATAATCAAATATTCAAGTTCATAAATATGTATAATGAGATCCATTTATCGTGCACAAAAGTTTCATTATGTTCATTGATACTTATGTGTGAGTTGTTACCAATAGTGTTCTTGATGCAATGTAATTGTCCTTTTCTTTAAGAATACGGAAAAAATGAATTCTTAAGACATTATAAATGTTAAGCGATCTTATGTCGGTTTGGGTTTGGCTCCCAAATTTGCTTATTCCTTTTTGGTATCTTGTCATGCGGGATATTGAAAATACTTTGAGTAGAAAAATTAAGTCGGATGATGAGTTGGTCACACAATGTATTTTCACCTATGCTCGAATTAGTGTGGAGATTGACCAAGTAAAGATCTAAAGTTCAACTGTTCCAAGATCTTGGTTTATGAAACTACAACATTTAGGTGTCAATGTTATCATCAAACAATTCATCTTCATGGAACATGTTCTCAAACACAAGGGTAGACTAAAAGGAAAAAGGGGCATTCTATCAAACCTAAAATTTGGTAGCCCTGTGAATTTCCTCCTTTGAAAGACAAAGCTAACAAAAATATATAAGATGTACACATATCAAAGGTGGAGAAAAAGAAAGATAAATGCATAGAAATCCAGAATGAGGATTTAAATCAATCATTGGAGACTCTAGTAGAAGTGATGTCTATGGAGGATCTTTGCTCAAGATATTTATCTGTAAAAGAAATTTCAACATGAGGAATGAAGAGATCCCACAAATCTGAAAATTCTGAGTCTAATAAAGAGCAATCTTTAATTGAAATTCACAAGTCAGATTTACAAGTGATAGTTGCAAGTCCTCCTCCTTGGGTTGTTTCCTCATGATGGTTTTGTTGTTTTGCTTCAGCTTTTGTGTTGCTTCTTTGAGGTGAGTTGGCCTCTTTCTCAAGGCCTTTAATTGACATTTTCAAGTGTGACTCTTTCCACCCATTTTTTTGTACGATTAATGTTGTCTTATTTTAATTTTTATTAATAAAAGTGTATTTTTCAATCCAAAAAAATTGTTGATTGCTCTTCAATATGCAACAAAAAGTACCGCATTTAAAAGTGAGCATTGGACTCAAATTTAACCTATGAATTAAATTCATAAGACCATATGACATTATGTTTGACGGATAATTTAAAGACTAGAATGTGTCTCTGAAAGATAATCGTGGACATATGAAAAAAACATGTCTCTGAGTGATATTAAAGTTAAGCTCGCAAGCATATATTAGAGGAAGAAAATATCTAATAAATTTTTTTGAGCTTTGATCTGGAAACAAATTGCTCGAAAGTGCTTTAGGATCACTAACTGAGCTTGACATTAGGGAAAAGAAATTGAAAGATTAAATGAATGAATCTGTAATTACCTTCACCGTATACATATAATATTGGTGTGTTTTCATTTTCCTAATAAGAGGTTTGAGAAAAATGTAAGGAATACTTTTTGATGCCAAGATTGTTCCAAATACTAATATCCAACCATTGGTTTACCAAGATGTAAATAAAATGCTCCAAGAGTTCGAACATATTTGTTTGAAAGATATAATACAATAATTGTTGCAAACCAGCCAATAAGTCTGAAATTAACAATATAATTCTATTTAAAACAAGATTTTAAGAACTAAGGTTTGGCATTACTCGTCCGTTAAATTTGCATGGCTACATGATAGTAAAACACACAATAACAAAAACAAATTATATGAAGGTAGAGTAAGGAAATATGAATTAAATGCCTTGTGTGGTTCCACATGTTGCATACATATCTACCATGGCATTCATTGTGGAGTCTGACTTTAAACTTTCCAAATGCATTCACTTACAAGTTTCTAAAATCTTTTCAACAATCCCATTTTGTGAATGTCCTGAAATCATTACATTCCATGAGACGACATCTTTGAGGTATTTTTTCAAACATTTCTTAGGCCTCATCTCCACTTATATGTTTGACATACATATCAAATAGGGCAAAGATGATAGACACCTTAAATCCGCCACACTAGATTTGCTCTAAGGGCACATAAATCATACTAACATCCTTATTCATTTATTAATCAATGAACCTTCATTAATTAATTAATTTACTCCTCCGATACAAATTAGTGACCTTTTATTAGTTAAAATTCATTTCGCTTATTAATTAATAACACATTATTAATTACTTAAGTTTTCCCTTTCATTCATTTAATTAATGACCCTTCATTTATCAAATCTTGCTCTCAAGCATATCTAAATCTCACTAAATTCCTCTAAATTCATCACCAAATAACTTACACAAACTAATCTACCCATATTAATTAATCTCCAATAGATTAATTAAGCCCGTTTCTTCCCATCTAATTCTCATGGAGTATTACTCCTAATCCTACTTAACTAATCCTAATCCTACATCTCCATTATCCCACATTCACTAAAGTGAACCAAATGTCCAAACATGAAAGCTATAAGAGTAACCATCTACCCCTTCCTAAAACAAGCTTAATTTTCATGCTAAGAATTTTTACTTATTGAAAACTTAAAGCAAAAGTGAGAAGAAACCCCTTTATTGAAGAACAAAGAGAAGATCCAAATATGGCCCAAGAAAATTTGGATGGGCCTCTTGCATCATCAAAATCCACCTCCTAAGAAACCGACATTACTCTTACCTTACACAATGGGTCAACAAGGATACCAACATATTGAAAGCAAGTCTGCAAATCAAGGAAAGGTTACATTTTCATGTTTTGTTTATAGAACTTATGTTTTCTTCTTTCCTTATAGATTTATCTTGATGCTTTTGTTTTAGTTGTAGATTAGGATGTACTTAGTGTTAAGTCCCAAGCTTATTTCTACTTCTAACTCAAACATACATATGGCATGCATGAGAGGGACACCCATTTGTCTCACATCCATTGTTTTCAAGTTTCATGTATTTTATGCAATTTGCTTTAAATTTCATGTTTTTGGTAACCTTTTATTGTGTTTAGAAGTGTTAAGTTGGTCTTGTAGGTAGTAAATATTCCAAGTGTTGTCAAAAACTGGACTTGAAAGAAAAATTCTACATTTTTGGACTTCCGTGTTACTTTTGGTTTGGCGAACTCGATCTTTGTTTCACCAAACTCGCTATGGTAAACAAAAAAATTCAACGGCCCATGGTGATCTCACTCTAGTATATTTTATTACACAATCAAATCAATTTTTGGAAAACTTGACATACCTCATGGTGGATTCATTACCTTTGGTGAACTAGCTACACCATGTGGCAAACTTGACATATTTGGTGAACTAATTCTTGGTTTAATAAAATCTGAATTAAATCTAATTGCAGAGTAACATATATGACAAAATACAATAGATATACAAATGTTAAGCACTCAAACAATGCAACACTATAAGAAAATGGGAGAGAGATGACTTAGTTGAATCATGTGCAATATGGAACCAATTTGGGTGGTGTAAAGTGTTGAGTAGAGTTGGAAGCTGTGTTACTTTTGGTTTGGCGAACTCGATCTTTGTTTCACCAAACTCACCATGGCAAACAAAAACTTTCAATGCCCATGGTGATCTCACTCTAGTCTTTTTATTACACAATCAAATCAAAGTTTGGAAAACTTGACATACCTCATGGTGGATTCATTACCTTTGGTGAACTAGCTACACCATGTGGCAAACTTGACATGTTTGGTGAACTAGTAGTTGATTTAATAAAATATGAATTAAATCTAATTGCAGAGTAACATATATGACAAAATACAATAGATATACAAATGTTAAGCACCTAAACAATGCAACACTATAATAAAATGGGAGAGAGAGATGACTTAGTTGAATCATGCGCAATATGGAACCGATTTGGGTGGTGTTAAGTGTTGAAGCAATTTGGAACTATGTCACAACTTATCTTTGTAAATTATGGATTTGAGAAATAATTTCAAACACGGGCTCCTAGTGCTGAGCAGACAGGGGCACTTGGTATTTGGTGACTGCGTAGAAAGTCGAATCTACTTTACATGTCGCTAGGTTTTTGCTATCACTTCTTGTTGATCGACAGAGGCATTCGCTATTTGATCACTGAGGGTATATGTAACCTACAAAAAAACCCTAGCTACCTGTAAACGCTCACAAACACATCAAATTGGAATGAAAAATGCAATATGTGAAGTCATATTGACCTCGATGGTCACCCGATGAGTGAACTCATGACCGAGCGTTACACTACATTTTAAACTCCATGTAGTTCTTTATGCTTTTGTGTGTAATAATGTCCTTAGGTTTCCCTCGCACCAATGACACCAAGATAACGAGCTTGTAGCTAGATAAGATGCACATGTGTGATATGAAATTGAGCACTTCCCCTTCTATGCAGTTCATGCAACCCAAAAATGCAATCCCTTTGATGTTAGTGATAGTATGTAGATGTGATTGTCCCTTAGCGTTGCCAACTAGAATAATAGAGTGTATATTGTGTATATATATGGATTTCTTGTTTGAATTTGAAACGAGTGACACAAAAGGCCGATTATGAGCTCAGGATAAGGATATGAAAGCTAAAAAGGTTGACCACAAATGTCAAAAAGTGTAAAAATAACAAAGAAGACAGGAGTGCTCAGATTGGAAAGGAGTGTATGGGCGATAGTGTCCTAGGATAAATGATGACCATTTTGAAAAGAATGAGAGACAGGGATCCCTGTGACCTGACTAGAAATGGGTACCAAAATGATAGATGTGTGAGAGAAGGATAATAGAAACAATCAAAACAAGTGGATGGACAAAGGATTGTGTCACCAATGAATACTTTTCTTACTTAAGATCCATGCATATAACAACATACTTGATGACATAGTAAAATAATAGTATGTGCGTGATTTTTTGTCTACATCCCCCTCCCTCCCGCACCCCTTTATGTTATTTGAATGAAATTCAAGTAGTGTAAAGGAAGTAAGAAACATACATGTATAAAGTCTGAAAAATCCATATGCAGAAAGTACATGTGGTGTGTTGAAACTTGTAGCATGGCGAACCATGGATCAACATTTTGTACCATGTGGCATAAGTGGAGATAGCTAACCATTGTAAGGAGAAATTAGAGGAATAGTTGAAATGATTTGGATATTTTGAATTGTTGTCGAAGGAGATTGAAGAGGCGGGGAGTGATCAATTCCCAACCTGATTTATTTGTAAATGGGAGGATTTGGGTGTCCTACTGCTAGAGGAAGAGTGTTGGGGAGAGAGGTCTATTTTTAGTCTTCATCTATGACAACATCCTCAAAAGGTCCAACCATTACAGATGGATAAAGACCAAATTTAGTTCCAATTAGTTCCATTTGAAAATTGTTTGTTCCGGTTGAAGAACCCATGTAGGAGCAGTATATGAAAGGAAATGACGTCTCATTGTCCCCAATCCTACAAAGAACAAGTGTTACAATTTGAATAATGCTAGATGGCTTCCGAGTTAGGCCATCCGGAAGTGATAGTAATGTAATGTAACTCCCATGTTAAGTCATCCGGGAGAGATAGTAAAGTAATATAGCTTCCAAGTTAGGTCATCTGAGAGAGATAGTAAGGTATGTTTATTGAACTGATTGATTGATTTGCTTTGAGTGATAAAATATTACTTTGGGACTGCGTACTTAGTAAATTACTCACGAAGAGGTTTTTATGCATTGCCCCTAGATTAGGTCATTTAGGGGGGAATAGATTTGAAAGACTAGAAAGTAATGATTGCAATATAGAATGATTGTACCTTTGTTCGAATGAGATTAGAGCAAGTTGTGATAGTAATATGCTAGGAGCGTCTATTGATTGTATTGTAATCAGAAAGGGATTATGGGCTGATCTCGATTATATTTTCCATGTTTGGAGAAAGGGTGAAGGGTGGAGAAATGAGCATTGATCCGAAAGCAAGGCGTATAAGATGTTGTAATAGTAAATGATAAATAGTATTGGGCAAGTATAGTCACAGTGTGAATAGATATTGAATAGTACATGTGCCAGATGTGAATATGAGATGTTGAAATGTGTATGGTACGACACTGGAGGAAATTATGATCTGTATGGCACAAACGGCGAGACAAACGAGGTTACGAGGATCAGGATATGAACGAAACAATGCAACGTGTATTAGTTGTAAAAATGATTGTAAATAGTGACTATAGTATAAGAATAATTGGAATTACTATATATAGTAATAGCGAAAAGTGAATAGTATTTCATGTGTACTGAGATCGATTGAGATTTGGAGCTCTGAGCTGTGAGGATGCCACGTGTTAGAGTAACGAGTTAGACTAGATTCGAGAGAGTAGCGGCCGTGGCTTTGCAGATGACCGATGAGATGGTAAGTGTGATGATTTTTGAATTTTTTTGTCAAAGATGTATGTTTTTGTCAATTTTAGAAAATTTTACGTTTGTGTATTTTTCAACATTTTTGACTGGGTGGAAGCGGCCGGGGCTATTTTGTCTGTTCGGAAACTAGTACCTAGTTCCAAAGTGTGCTAGTGACCTCCCTCCGGGCGCTCCCGACTGCTTAAGAGATGAGGACCTTTTCTTCGCCATGAGGGTTTTGGGTATCCTAGTGCAAGAAGTTCAAATAAAAGCGGGTTCACCAAATGATTTAATAAAATTTGAATTAAATATAATTACATAGTAACATATGTGACAAAATACAATATATATACAAATGTTAAGAACCCAAATAATGTTACACTATAAGAAAATGGGAGAGAGAGATGAATTAGCTGAATCCTGCACAATCTGGAACCAATCTGTGTGGTGTAAAGTGTTGAACAAGGTTGGGGCGTGTCGTAACCGCACTCTATAAAATTTGGATTCCGAGATTAATATCGGACATGGGCGCCAGTGTCTTTGGAGAAGGGTGCCTAAGCATTGGTGACAGTTCTAAGCGTTGGTGACTACACATAAGGCCAAAATAAGCTTTTTCTATGTCGTTAGGGTTTCACTATCACTTACTATTTATTATGTCCTGGTATTTGTTCCTTGATCACCGAGGGTACCTATAACCTACAACACAAACCCTAGCTACCTACACAAGCTCACAAACACATAAAATTGGAATGAAAAATGTAATATGTGAAGTCGAGATCGACCTCGTGATCACCGATGAGTGAACTTATGACCGGGCCTTGCACTACATTCCAGACTCGATGTAGTTCTTTATGTTTGTGTGTGTAATAATGTCCTTAGGTTGCCCTCGCACCAATGACGCCAAGATAGCAGGATTGTAGCTATATAAGATGCAAATGTGTGATATGGAATTGAGCACTTCCCCTTCATATGCATAGTGTATACAACCCAAAAATACAGTCCCTTTGATGGTAGTGATAGTATGTAGATGTGATTTCCCTTAGAATTTCCAATCAAAATAATAAAGTGTATGTTGTGTATATATATGGATCTCTTGTTTGAATTTTGACACTAATGACACAAAAGGCCGATTATGAGCTCGGGATAAGGACAAGAAAACTAGAAAGGATGACCAAAAATGTCAAAAGTGTAAAACTAAAAAAGAGGATAGAAGCCCCCAAAATGGATAGAAGTGCTTGGGATCTAGTGTATACAGGTAAATGAAGACATGTTTGAAAAAAGCGAGAGAAAAGGATCCTGTGACCTAGCTAGAATTGGGTACAAAAATGACAAATGTGAGAGAGAAAGACAATAGAAACAATCAAACAAGTGGATGGACAAAGGATTGTGTCACCAGTGAATACTTTTCTTACTTAAGATCCATGTATATAACAACATACTTGACAACATAGTAAAATAGTAGTATGTGCATGATTTTGTGTCTACATTTTCCCCCTTATGCTATTTGAATGAAATTCAAGTAGTGTAAAGGAAGTAAGGAACATATCTATATAAAATTCGGAGAAGCCATATTACAAAGTGTGTGTAGAGTGTTGAAAATTATAGCATGGCAAACCATGGATCAACGTTTTGACCCATGTGGCATAAGTGGAGATAACAAACCGTTGTAAGGAGAACTTGGAGAAATAGTTGAAATGATTTGGAGATTTTGGATATTTTGAATTGTTGTCAAAGGAGATTGAAGAGGTAAGGAGTGATCAATTCCCAACCCAATTTATTTGTAAATGGGAGGATGTAGGCATCCTGTCATCGGAGGAAGAGTGTTGGGAGAGCTTTCTAATTTTACTCTCCATCCATGACTGCATCCCAAAGGTACAACCGCTTCGGATGGATAGAGACCAAATTTTTTCCGATTAGTTTCATTTGAAAAAGTGTTTGTTCAATTTAATAACCCATGTAGCGCATGAATAGGAAAGGTAATGACATGTCATTTCCCACACTCGCATAATAACGGGTGTTCCGATTTGAATAATGATAGATGGCTTCCAAGTTAGGTCATATGGAAGTGATAGTAATGTAATGTAACTCCCAAGTTAGGTCATTTGGGAGAGATAGTAAAGTAATGTAGCTCCCAAGTTAGGTCATGTGGGAGAGATAGTAAGGTATGATTATTGAAGTGATTGATCGATTTGGTTTGAATGATAGAAGTTTGCTTTAAAATTGTGTTCTTAGTAAATTACTCACGGAGTGGTTTTTGTGTGTTACCCATAGATTAGGTCATTTGGGGGAATATATTTGAAATAGTAGAAACTAATTATTGTAATATAGAATGATTGTACCTTTTTCGTATGAAATAAGAGAAGTTGTGATAGTAATATGATAGAAGTGTCGATTGATTGTATTGTAACTGAGAGGGATTATGGGATGATCCCAATTGTATGCCCCCTTTTGGTGAAAGGGTGAAGGGCGGAGAAATGAGCACTAAGCCGAAAGCAAGGCATATAAGATGTTGTAATAGTAAATGAGAAATAATATTGGATAGTGTAGTCATAATGTGAATAGATATTGAATAGTACATGTTCCAGATGTGAATATGAGATGTTGAAATGTGTATGGTACGATGCTAGAGGAAATTTTGATCCGTATGACACAAACGACAAGAAAAAAAAAAAAGCTACGAGGCTCAAGATATGAGCGAAATAGTGCAACGTGTATTAGTTGTAAGAGTGATTGTAAATAGTAACTATAGTATAGGAAAATTTGGAATTACTATATATAGTAATAATGAAAAGTGAATAGTATTTCATTTGTATCGAGATCAATTGAGATTTGGAGCTCTGAGTTGTGAGGATGCCATGTGTTAGAGAAATGAGTTTGACTAGATTCAAGAGAGTAGCAAAGTGGTCATGGCTTTGCAGACAACTGATGAGATGGTAAGTGTGATGATTTTTGAAAAATTTCATCAATTATGTCTGTTTTTGTCAATTTTAGAAAATTTTGCATTTATGTATTTTTTGACATGTCTAACATGGGAAGAAGCGGTCAGGGCATTTCTATCTGTTGGGACACTAGCGCCCGATTCAGGCACTAGTGACGCCCATCATGCACCCCCGACCTACTTAGGTGATGAGCACCTCTTCTTAGCCATGAGGGTTTTGGGGATCTTAGGGAAATAAGTTCAAAGAAAAGCAGGTTCACCAAATGATTTAATAAATTCGACTAAAATCTAATTGTAGTGTAACATATGACAAAATACAATATATATACAAATGTTCAAAGACACCCAAATAATGTTGCATTATAATAAAATATGATAGAGAGATGACTTAGTTTAATCTGCACAATCTAGAACCAATATGGGTGGTGTAAAGTGCTAAATAGGGCTGGAAATGTGTCATAAGTACTCTCTATAAAATTTGGATTATGAGAATAATGTGAACATAGGTGCTGGCGTTACAAGGGCACCTGGTGATAGTTCCTGGCGTTGGTGATTGCGTAGAAGGTCATAATCTGATTTCTTATGAGTCGCTAGGTTTTTTTATCACTTCTGTTGATCACCTAGTATTCTCTCTTTGATCACCAAGGGTATCTGTAACTTGCAACACAAACCCTAGCTACCTGCACAAGCTCACAAACACATCAAATTGGGATGAAAAATACAATATGTGAACTTAGTGACCACTGGTGGTCACTCGATCAATGAACTTATGACTGAGCGATGGACTACATTCCAGACTCAATGTAGTTCTTTGTGCTTGTGTGTGTAATAATGTCCTTAGGTTGCCCTCACGCCAATGATGCCAAGATAGCGGGCTTGTAGCTAGATAAGATGCAAATGTGTGATATGGAATTGAGCACTTCCCCTTCCTATGCAGTGTATGTAGCCCAAAAATGCATTCCCTTTGATGGTAGTGATAATATGTAGATGTGATTTCCCTTAGAATTTCCAACTGAATAATAGAGTGTATGTTGTATATATATGGATCTCTTGTTTGAATTTCGACACTAGTGACACAAAAGGCCGATTATGAGATCAAGATAAGGATAAGAAAAATAGAAAGGTCGACCACAAATGTCAAAAAAGTGTAAAAAGAAAAAAAGAGATCAGGAGCACCCAAAATGGACAGAAGCGCCTGGGCGCTATTGTCCTGGGATAAATGACGACATATGTGAAAAGACTGAGAAACATGGATCCATGTGACCTGACCAGAACTGGGTACAAAAATGACAGATGTGAGAGAGCAAGACAATAGAAACAATCAAATCAAGTGGATAGAAAAAGGATTGTGTCACCAGTGAATAATTTTCTTACTTAAGATCCATGCATATAACACCATACTTGACATCATAGTAAAATAGCAGTATGTGTGTGATTTTGTGTCTACTGATTGCATTATGTGGCGAACTTTCTATGTTAAACTTGGTGTATGATTTTTATTGCCTTATCTACTATTTTTTTGTTTTTTTTTTCATTTTTTAAAGTTTAACAAGTGTTGGTTTCTTATGTTGATATTACGTTATCATTCTTTGGATTAAGCTGTCTATTTAACATGATGCTTATTTTTATTTTTATGCCTTGTAGGTACATTTTTATTATGTTTAACAAGATAATAGCACTCATGCGGACTAGACCAAATCTTCGGGAAAGCAAACACAATTAAGTCCACTTTGGTGAACTCATTCCATCTTGCAACCACATTGTTAATTTTGGAAAACTTTCTTCATCTCATGGAGAATTCGCATGTTTTGGAGAATTCATTGCATTTCGTAGTGAAAATCCCTAGCCTTTTAGGGGTCTTGAGACACCTTGTGGTGGATTCTCCTTATCAATGAACTCGGTTTGTGTTTTAGTGACTTCATGACAAAAACTTGGGTTTGCCCTTGTCTCTAATTTTATCACTCCATTTTTAACATTGAGTTGATTCTTGTTGTTGAAACTACTATTTTTTTGCATAAGTTTTCTTATCACTATTCAAAGACAATATTTCCAAACAAACCAAATTTACGTGCTTATGTCTTGAATTGTTTGCTTTGCATTTTGGTTTATCATGTCTCTTTGATTTAGAAATTATACTTCATTCATTTAAGTGTTTTGAGTAGCATATTGGACTTGTCATTGGCTTAATCACGTATTTTATTTTGTGCCTTCATTTTTAATTTCTCAATATTGGATTAGCCATTGTTTTAAACACATTTAATCGGTGTTTGTATACTTTCCATGCTTTGTGTGTTTGTTTGTACCTAATATTAAGCTGTTTATGTTTTTTCTCGTGTCGCAAGGTGGCCTTGGAAATGGAAAACAATTTGATGGATTTTATCTTCGTAGGGATCGATGTTTTAGAGTTCACTACCAAGTCATTTAGGAAAATTCCATGTTCGGTGGATTATATAAATTTTTGTGAATACTTGTCATTTTTGGCTAACCATTGACCTATTTTATCGACAACGTGAAGTCAGGGGTTTTCAAGTTTCAATACAGAAGCCGTAGATAGGATCTCACAGGAAGTAGTAATCATTTTTGGTCAAGCTTCACTAAAAATGGTTGGAGCAAAAATAAGGAAAATTTGATCCTTTATACCACACCACTAGACAACACTCTCTAATTTCATGGACTTGGGCCTCGTGTACCGAAAGGTATCTTGAAGAATCCCATAAAAACTTGTTTATCTTAGTTATGTGGCCAAAAATGGATTAGGTTGTGCTTGTTTCAATCTACCCCACATCTTGTTTAAAATTTTGAAAACACAATACTATGTTCAAGTCAAACTTTGATTTCTCGAAGCCATCAAGCGAAACTTTGTTTAAGTAAAACATTGTTTTAGAAATAAATAAAGGTGTAAATTTGTCTAATTCAAACCTTGTTTTAGTAATAAAATAAGGAGAAACTTTGTCTAATTGAAACCATGTTAACATCACACATCACAACCTAAAACTCTTACGAAATCAAAGTAACCCTTTTTGACATAAAATCTTAAAATTTAAACCTGGTTTATTATCGCAAACACATGATTACACTATCAAAATTTTCCGTAAAATCCGTAAACAACATCACTCAACTCAAAATATAGGTTAAATCTCATACTTTACAACCGTTATGTTGTCAAAATTTTCATGGAGTTCCTTCGTATAACAACAATCAAAATGAAATAATTAGGTCAAAATTTCAATTCTTAATAACAATGGCATCCAAATTTCAATAGAAAATCAAACAAAGAAAATACTTAGCAAATCCTTTTGTTAAAAAATCATTCATTGGTCAATGTTAAAAATCATTCATTGGTCAATGTGAAAACAATGAAATCCAAAGCAAACATGATTGACAATAGATCAATTTTTTTGATACCAATACATTAATTGAATCAACAAGAAATCCTTTCGTAAACATTTTGTTCACCCATCCAAATGATAATGGAAAATACCACGCTCACATCGAACAAATCAAATCTCAACCAATCCTTTCACATCCATTTCATTTCTCCATCCAAAAAGGATGATCATGATCGTATAACAATCAAATATATCCAACAAACATTAAAAGCTTCAATGTAAAATACAAAATCCAATAACATGGCCCCTTATTCAACCAAATCCTATTTCAACTGCCTCACATCAATATCCCTTGGTGATAGCCTAAGAAAGAAAAAAACAATTATGATATACCCCTTTAGGTAGATCTTTGGCCACCATCTTCCATCATCTACAAACGGTGAACATGGTGTTGTATCAAAACACAAAACCATTTAATGAAAACATCCATAAACCATCTTGGTATTAGGAAAACAAGTATTGTGAGTACCATCAAATCTAAGGCATTTGAATAATTGATGCATGAAACTCAAAAAATTCATCCAAAATCTCATCAAGAAAGGGGATCTTCAACTTGAGGACATTTCCTCCAAATCACACAATCAACCATGGGATCCTATCCCCAACCCCAAATCACAAAACATGTCATCTAATTGAAATCAATAACATAATTAACAATGAAATCCTATCCCCAAACCAAATCCAAATCAATCAAAAATTCCAAGATGGGAGACATGTTGCAGTTTCTCCCCAAGCATAATTCAACAAGTTTGTCATACAATCAAATCACACAAAGAATATCCATCACGATGCACTCATTGGCCTCGAAAATTTCACCAACAATCCAAAATCAACCATCAAAACCAATGCCCTATATTGTGCCACCAAAACTAGGCAAATTGAAATCATTTACCATGTAATATCCCCTTCTCGGTCAAAGATCCTTAGCCAATTTTGTCTCCTTGACAGTTAAGAAATGTGCACAAGGGGAACTTAAGTTATAATAATTTATTATAAAATGCAAATAAAAAATAAAATATTATAAAAACACTTATAATAAAATATTATAGACTTAATATTAAAATAAAAGTTGAAGAGCTAGAGTCACCTTATAATTATATTTTCCCTAGAAAATGCAACTTGCTTAGGGAGGGATCTAGGGGAAAAACATTAAATGAGGGACTAAAATCAGTGTGATGTCAAGGGTGGCTATTTGGCCCATAAAATCTATAAAAGCAAGTCGACTTGCTTGAAGGGGGCATCACTTGTCTATTTTCTAAAATCAGATTTGTATGATGAGCTTTGAGCTTACATCTTCAATCTTCTAAGGACGAAAACCCTTAGAGATTCACTCTTGAGGATGAAAACCCTCCAAGAGTCTAGTAGAAGGATGAAAACCCTTCTCCTAGTTGAGAGGATTCTCCACCCTGGGGTTTCCATTGCAGATCACTTGATTAGTAGTATTTTTCAGTATTTTTCCAGTAGTTGAAGTGGGTAAAAGTGCAGATTTGGTCCAAGGGTTTGAAGAGGAAAGTGGTGGCTGAGTTTCTGTTGTAATTTCTAGCCCAAAACCCTAAGGGTGAATTGGTATTTTGGTTGTTTAGGGCACTTGTGGTGGTCATTTGTATGAATGGGTAACATCATTACATTCTCCCTATTTTTGTGAGTCCGTGCATATTTCATTTGTGTGGATCTAAGCATTTGTGAGTAAGTTATGAATTTTTGAAGTTTCCATAATTTTTTGTAAAATGGGGTTTCAAAATAAATTCATTTTAGTTGTATATGGGCTCTAAAAATTCAGATCTTTGCACAAATATATTGAGGGTGAAATATTATAAGTTTTAGCTAAGTTTATGGTGGAAAATATCATGATTTAATCTTGATTTTTATAAGTTTCATAATCAACCCTAGTTGTATTTTCTATAAATAAATCAGATCTGCATTCTAAAAATTTGATATCATTTTTATAAATTGCATTAGGTGTGTGGGAATTGCCTCAAATACATTTAGGGTCAAAAATTTCCATTTGGGGACATTACATCCCAATGACATCCTTTGCCTACTTGTTAGAGCCCATACAAACCTAGCCAACAACTTGAGAAAACTCCCATATAGATTTCAATATGGGATCTTCTCAAAACATTTGTTGTTCATAGGGGCATCCTCTATAAGGCCCTTCACGAGTCAAGAGTTCCTTGTGACATTGACCCATGCACATTTCAGACTTTGATTAGACACTTGTCCACAACTGAGCTCCCATCTACATCTAGTGAGATCCCATCCCAAACCGATGAATTCCCATATGCATCCAAAAATCGATCATCGAAATCCCATTTCACAATCATTGCAAAGAATAAGGAGAATGTAAAATTTAAAGTTACATTTATGTCACCAAGCTTCTCTTACCTCATCAAACCCATGACAATATTGACATGCACAAACACAAGGATCAAATTGTTGGAAGCACAACCAATAGGGGGGTGAATCGGTGTGTATTAACTCTTTTCACGTATCTTTTAACAATTCATTAATCATTAATCAACATTAGAATAAACAATGATTAACCAACTAAATGAGCATGCACCATGAGAACACAAGAACACCATATATAAGTGGGAAACCCTTAAAGGCGAGAAAAATCACTGAAAAAATCTTTATTATAACATGTATCAAATTTAGTTGAGCACCAACCCAACAAAGAGCACTAACCTCTAAGCTTAGTGAGGCACCAACCGCACAAGGAGCATTAACCCTTAGATTTAGTAGAGCACCAAATCTACATGGAAGCACCAACACCTAGATGAATCAACACCAACTTAACCACCAATTTTTTTATTACCTATATAATGTTGCGCAATTGATGATGACACATGTTAATCTCTTTTTCTTCTATCTTCTTCAAAGCGCCTTCTAGGCTTCTTCGCTAAAGAACTATTCACCAAGTTGATTAGGTCATATGACCTTAAACACCATAGCTTTCCACCTATTATCTCTTCATAACAAGATCTATGCTTCCTCTTGATGGTCACAATTACCTTTTATACCTCTTCAAACTTCTCTCTTACTCGCACTTTCTCATACTCACCCAACCACAACAAATAGGCCTAAGAACATGCTTATATACATGAATTAAGCATCATACACATCTAGGTCAGCCATCATAGATAATATATCATAAAAAAATTAAACACATCATGAAAACACTATAAAATATCCTCCTTAGGTCGTAAATAGCACCTCATGCCCACATTTCTTCATTAGGACCCAATTAGGCCTAAATGCACTCAAACAACTCCTTCACCAAAACCGAGTCTACTTGGCCCACATGGCCTTCAATAAGCATGAATAACCTCTTAGACATGTTTTATAACTATACTCCATGCCTCCTAAAATATTTTATAACTCTTCTTGACCAAATCATATCATGAAACCACCCATTTGGACATCTATCATCATTAGGTCTGTGACCTACAAAACTAGTCTTCAAAGATGAAGCTCAAAAACTCATCAAATCACCTATTCATGCCACTAAAACAAGTAGGAATCTACTACATGACCTCATGGTCATCACCAATTTCTTATAACACCTTTACTTGGATTGTAGGAGCCCAAAACACCCTCTGCAACCGAGCCACCAAAAACTACCAAAAGCGCCCAAAACTAGTCTTGCAAGATTGAATTGCACTGAGACCTCCAAAGAGATAAACCTTGTTCTGAAACCACCACATACATGTATTATGGATTCCATACTTCCTTAAACATCCATTTATTCATTTGGTCCAATGCAAAACTTGAGAGAAAACACAAATTATTCATAAACTTACCTTTTTATGTGGGTTCGACATTATTTGTTTTGACACACCAATGCCACATGGAGAAATATGGAATCCTCTACAACCTAAAATCATCATACTAGCTAATCCAATATATTATGGGCATGTTTGAACAAGTTCTTCTCCATCACTACCTAATTAGGGTTTAAGGAGGGTTTTAGACCACCTTACCTTCTTAACGATTGTTCATAAAGCTATGCCCCTTAATCCACAAACTAATTCTAAGAAAATTGAGCTAGGACCCTTCCCCATCTACCATAAATAGATTAGCCTCCCATAAAAACTTCACGTGTCAATGAGCATCAAAAGCGCTGAATTTGGGTTTATCACTTTCAGAGCTCGGTATAGACAAAAATCACGTTCCTTGCTTTGTCTGCAAAGCAACACTTGAAAGTTTATTCACTCCTCTAGAACAACTTGATACACCTTTTCCCATTCTCATATTTCCATATCCATGCTAAAATCAGTCCAACCTACTTCATTAGGCCACTAGGATCAAGAATAGGTCTAGGTGTAGACCTAGAAAACATGACTTATCCTCATTCTGCATTATGAGACACTTGTGAGTTTCTCTACACCTCATCCTCATGATCTTCATGCTCTCACAAAGCTTAATCAACTTCAACCACCCATGTCAATCCATCTCTCATGTACTTAGGCTCATTAGCCCTTGACTAGGATTTTTGAGCACTTGACTTGTCTTCATGTTCTTTGCACACCGGACCTACCACATGCTAACCATGCTCAAATAAAAATTGATCTTACAAACTTCCTCTTGCACTCATCACAACTCTTGTAGACCTACTATTCACCATATCATCTCAAGATACCTATGCATGTATCTGACACCTCCTTGACACCACCTTTTTCATCAATGGCCTATGACACATGACAACATGCCAATGACCATTCTACTCAACACCTTCATCATTACCCACTTTGACATCATTAAAAACACCATGCCAACACAAACATCCTCTAAATTGAGCACTCCATCCTTCATTAGGGCAATCCTCTAGATAGAGAAGGAAACAATACGCTCATACACCCATCAACTTGGTGATGATAACCTTTCTTCAAGTTTCCAACCTGTCTGACTACCTTATCACCCATAATATGGTTAAAAACATGAACTAGACAAGCTAGGTCTATGCATCCATGAACAAGGCATCTACGAGCATATATTTTTGTAAGCATTAATTCCATCTTGAAATAGGTTACAAACCTTTTGGAAACATGTGCAACAAATAAAAATTCATCTCCATCATCGGTGAATAAGGATCTTTTGACACCGACACATAATCCACTAGTAGTCTATCCTAAGAGCTTGCTTCATCCAACCCATTTCATGAAATTTTCAACCAAAATGTCCACATCAACCACAAATTCCCTAACCCCTCATATGTAACCATCAAAATCAAATGGATATCTTCCATAATGATGAATTTATCACCACACTCCTTGGAGTCAACAATGATATCTCACCAAGAGTCCATGCAAAGGGATTTCAAATCAACTTGGACATAGAAAATTACTTGGAATCATGTCCTTATCATCAAAACATATCCAAAATTTAAACCAATCCATAAAATCATACAAAATTCAAAATATCCAAAATATCCAAAATCAAAAAAATTAGAACATCGACAATCACAATAAGGCTCTGCTTGCGCATACGAATGTTTTTCTTCTCATCCATAATTTTATACATCACCCATCATGGTCATACTTTTGGTGCATTGTTGATTAACCTATATGTATTCATCATGAGGTAACAATCTTTGTTTCATCTGTTGACCCTATTCTTTCAATACCTTGGTAAATTAGAGAACGATTTTCCTCCTAGAGGTCCTATCACTATCATGCACTTAATAACCTTGTCGTAAAGGCTCACCGAAATATCTGTTTTTACTAGTCATTGTCATTTATGCCATCACTTACGCATCCTTCCATTAAGCCACTAGTAGCTCTTTACCCCTTATCAAAATAAACAATACAATCAAATATATTGTCAATCAATATCATCCACCAATAAAATATCAAAATCAATCATTCCTACACATTGGCTAGTTTGTCTTCACTTGTTCCCATTAAATCTTGATTCAAACAATAATTCACTTTTACGTGCACACATTGAATCTCAACAAGAAATAGGGATATTATGTTACTAGGTGTTGTTTGGACCTTGTTTACACTCTTGTTTTAGTCCATCTTTACGATCTTTAAAAATGTAAGGTGCCTTGCATCCTCCTCACTTTGAAGATTATTCTAGCTACCATCATGTCCCCACTATTCACCCTAAGATTATATTGGGATCTTTAATCCATGTTATTGATACAAGGTGAGGAAGGCCACCCATTGGGGCGAATTAGTCTATTCCTCCACAACCTTCTGCTTCTATTTCTAGACCTATTACTCTATCAAAAGGTTATGATGTATTGGATTAAATGAACAATACACCCGTTAAGATATTTATTTAGGAATTACTCAAGAGATCATGTGCTTACAAGGAAATTCTATATGAATCTTTACAATCTACTACTTTCCATACCAATACACAATCGTCTTCCTTTGCTTCTATTACTAGTACAAATATCTTAAATAAATCTATTTGGAAAATGTCGATACATATCAATCTCAAGGCTCCTATTTTGGATTTTATACATACAACATTGATAAATAGTTTCATTATATTTTCTTCATATTTTCCACTCGTTAGTGACAAAAAAGCCTTTCTAGAAAAAAAAAAAAAAAGTAACCCAAACTCTACAATAGGATAAAGATATTGTTATTTTTATCACCTTCTCAAAGTTAGAAAAGATACTTTAGTAACACTCAAATGGATGTCAAGTTTAATGTACAAAAAAATTATATATGGTCAAGCTGCTAATTTATAAACATAAGCATACAATATATTGAGCTAATAATACAATATATTGAGCTAATAAAAAACCAGCAATCGTATGTGAAATGCACGATGGAAATGTTGAAGAAGATGGATGGAAGAAGTAAAATTGGAGGAGTGCAAAACAGGGAAACGAAGAGGGGTGATGAATAAGGGGTTCGAGGGAGGAGAAGTGAAAGGGCGTTGAAAACACAAACGAGAACCAATATGAAACTATTATTTCATGCAATCACATGCCATGTTTGTCAATTGTTTGAGGGAGTAAGGGGGTATGATGTGCAAGTCTTCAAGGTAATGTAATTCATATATATCACTAAAATCAAGGAGTGGTCCTACAATATTGTTAATGTCAATAGTTATTGTTTGGAGTGTTAACCAAGGTGTTTTTAGGGTTTGTAGAACACATGTATATATAAGGGGAATTCACTTGCATGGCTCATGAGACATATTAGAGATGTGTAATGGACTTAGCATCCCAGGGTAGCAATTTCATACACAATTGTGATTAGGGTTTCTCTCTACATATCAGGGTGTCAATTAGGGTTTACCTCATCAAGAGTCCCAATGGCATCGTCCATTAATGACCACCGCAAGACAAATTGAAAAATGGGGAAAATACAATAGGTTCCTGGTTTGAAACCCATCAACAATGTTTGATCCTTGTTTTCCCAAAGGTTTATCCGATCTATGGTATTGTATATGGTAATTTTTGCAGTGGCTCTATTTTTTCTTCGAATGATTGTGTTTTTTTACATCGTTGACCATACATGCTACCATCGTGTGCACGTGAACTATTAGACAAAATGCCAAAATATGCACAAAAAAGGGTGACATGTTTGATTGCTTCTTATTAGTTAGTGAAAAATGGTGTTAGGAATATTTAGACATGGTCATCCTCAAGAGCCATTGGGACTATTTCACCAAATGCAACAAACAGATATTCAACCCACCAACTCACCTTTGCCAGCATACTCATAGGGCATGGCAAAATAAGAGCTTTGCAGTAGGGTATGAACATTCATCATGAAAAAATATGGACAATATCAAGGCATAATAGCAACTATTTTTTGTCGGACGTTATAATTGTACTATATCGGTTGCTCCTTACTGTCACACAAACTAAAAACAAATTAAGACAACATAAATTTCATGACAAATTACAAATCCAAAAACTTTACATCATCCTCTCCAATGTCGTTTGCAACTCATGTGCAATTGCAGGTCTACTTATGGATGACAAGGGAGGCGAGCAATAAATTTTCTGAAGCGTGTTTTTAAGAAAGACATCATTCTTTTGTGCCCCCTCTGCAACACAACGCGGTGGGCTAAATCTAGATATGTCACGTCCACACAGATATCACAAGTGCCAGTTTTGGAAAAGACTTCCAGAAATACGAATGACCCACTATCCGCTATGTGCCATTGTTGCAACATTAGTGAAATAGGTTTCCCGACTGTGCACTGTTCAAGCAATGGGGTTGCTCGGCAAGGTGAAGCACACTATGCATACACCCATCAAAGAATTCCTGCAACTTGGAGCCGATGCAACAAACAGTTAGGCAAGAAATCATGGCGTCATTCAGTTCTGTGGGAGTGATGCAAGAAGAGGTGGGCATTCTGCTGCTAAATAGCCTATTGGCTAAACATATGGGATTGAAGATTCTCTATTTCAAACAGGTCCATTTTATAAATTAATCTTTCTCGTTACCCACTTTCAATTACACATTCTAAAACATGTAACCAATAGTAGTAATATATAATTAAATTTGTTCATTTAAATTTTAGGTGGGAGTAATTTAGGAGAAAGTTCCGTTTTTAATTCTAAGGAGCCTTTGAAAAGAAATAAATGATAAAAATTTTAATAGAAACACACTTATGAAGCCTAGTCACGAGGTATACATAAGCGATACTTTTGAATATATTTATTAAGTCGAAGGCGTTCTGAGTTTTGAGACATTCACGGGACCATGTTAAATTTGACGACCGTTTTGATGGTTTAGACGGGCGTTTTGACGTTTTAAGTTGTTTTTGTTGTTTCTAGCAGACTGAACTCCAATTGCATGCCCGCTTTTGAGGAGCAATTTGTGTAATTTGGGAAACGGAAGCTAGAAGTAAAGGATTGACTCATCTATCCAAGGTGCGTTGTGTGTCAATTTTGGATAGATTGACTCATATATCTGGGGTGAGATTGATTTCAAGATTTATATAACAAGCGGAGCTTAAGATAGGGCAGAGAGCAAACATTCATCGTTGCGGAGGGTGAATCGTGAGCACATGTTGAAATCTTGTCTCGTTTCTTCCTCGTTGGAACCGATTTTCCTTGGTTTATGCTTTTTAGAACATGTTAATGGTTGTTTTTGGATAATTTGTGGACAGGAAAAGGTGATGGAAAATCCAAGGGTTTTCTTTGACATGTCGGTGGGCGAGTGCACCGTCCGGAAGAATCATGATGGATTTATTTTCCGGCGTGACACCGAAGATGCCCGAGAACTTCAGGGCACTATGCATGGGTGAGAAGGGAACAGGCAAGTCCGAAAAAGCCCCTGCACTTCAAGGGCTCCACTTTCCATCGCATTCGAGCCCTGGAAGAATATGCGTCATTTACAATAGTTTTTATCTAATTTCTTATACTAAGTAGTGCATGCTCCATAGCTATAGGAGTTTTTAGTGTCACAGATCTATGTTTTTTTCCTGTAACAGACAATGGCCTCGTGCCCATTGTTGAGCCAGAGATTCTTCTGGATGGTGATCACTCCATTGACAGAACCCTTCAAGTAGCAGAGAAAGTATGGGTAGAGGTTTTCTTCTACTTGGCTCAGAACAATGTGTTGTTTGAGGGTATTTTGTTAAAGCCCAGTATGGTAACTCCTGGTGCTGAATATAAGGAGAAAACAACCCCATGAGAAGGTTGTAGAATACACTCTTAAGATGCTTAAGAGAAGAGTGCCACCAATTATTACCTGAAATAATGGTGAGTAATTTAAGTGTTTTCATTTTGGTGCCATCACTTAAAACTTTATACCTTGTAGGATATCATGATATTTTTTGTTTGTGTTTGCAACTAGTTTCATATGTTTGCATGGAACATAGTTCTTGTAAGGAAGATAGTATGAGGTAGAGGCAACCTTGAATTTGATTGCAATGAACCAAAGTCCAAACCCATGACATGTCTTCTTTTCTTATGCTCGAGCTTTGCAAGACCTAGAAGGGTCTTCCAGAGAATGTTGAAGCAACCCAGTCAGAACTTCTTATTCAAGCTAGGGATAATTTTCTTTCACCTATGTGGACTGAGATTAATTAGAAATGCATGTAGGGTTAATGTAACACAGGATGTGGTGCAATCAAGATTAGAGAGCACTAAAGACAATCCTACCATAAGCATGAAAACACTCTTACATATGACCGTTTAAACTAATTAGGACACAAATTCAACCAAAATCAAATACTCATGAGAAATACAGGTGCTTTAAAGGTTTTCCCAGAGCCTATCAATGAATAAAACAACATTAAAACATTGTTAGAGTCCCCATACATGTTAGACAATATCGAGATTGAATTCTGGCATTTTGTCAAACAATTAGTTGATTTCTTCAATAGATTAAAACAACATTCACAATATGATACAAGTGATTCAAAAGGAACTTCATCTATGCGCTTTTGATATGCAGATCTCTTTATACCCAAAGAATACGTTTCTAATGGAAGGTGGGTGCTTATTCAAAACTTACTTTCAGATCATTGTCAGTTTATGCTCATACCCTTGTATTTATAGAGAAATTCTAAAATCTAGTACTATTTTGTTATGGAAGATACAATGTTACATTTGGCATATTGTAGAAATGGATTTTCTAAATATATATTTTTTGGTTCATTATTTGTAACCCTTCTCATGGAGAATTATAATTGCAGCTTATAAAAGACATGAACATCCTCATGAAGCATTGACTGTTTCGCCAAATGCAACCAAGCAGGTAGCCAACCTAAATATTAATTCCCCTTTGCCAACCCCCTCCATATAGAGATATGTCCCCTTGATTGGTTTCTTAATTTCATTATAGCCGGATAGTGATATTGGAGCCTTAGCACAAGGCATGAACATCCATCAAAGTATAATGGAAAGTGTATTTTTGTTTGCAAAATGCCTCAAAGAGATGTGGTCTCATGGAATGCTCGATTGTAAGATATGCACAAAATAGCTCTGACAATGATGCTCTCAAACTCTTTGAGGTAATAAAGTAATTTGGAATGTACCATAACCATTTAAGCTTTGTTTATATATGCTTGCATATTTTGTCTCATTTATGTTTCTTGGAGAGCTAATATGTTAAAGCACTTAGTCATTCTTTCAATCTACTTTGACATCAACACTTCACATTCACTACATTCTTGAGAGTGAGTGTTAGCAAACTTACATGTCTCACTTGCATTTGTATTCAATTATTACACAACTAACTATTATTTAACATCCCTTCTAATGTACTTTGCAACATTTGTTTTGGCTTTAATAGAAAATCAGAATTGTCAATCACACCCCTTATCAACATCAACTACAAAAGTAATAACTATCCCTCTAAATCTAATAACATATACCATTCGACGTTCACGGTATGCAGACGCATGTCATTGCTAGTTCATATACCTCGTATCCCCTATCTAGAGATGGCTCTAGTTGTAAGGGAGGAGTATATCCATATATGGGGACCCCGGATAAGATATAGATAGGGGCCATCTCATGATCGGTTGTTGCGGCGCAGCACTACCACTACACTAAGTTATTGATTATCTCTTATCCTCATATTTGATGGGGTGTTTAAAATAAATCATTGATATAAGGAATTGGGTATAGGGTCATCGCATCCCACTTTTTTCCTTTAGAATACACTAAAATAATATTTGGCCACCAACAAATCTTTAAATTAGAAGTCTAAAATGAACAAATGCATAATTTTTTTAGCTTATTGATGTAGGAGCATCCAAGAAAAATTAGTAATCTTGCATCACCCAAAAAATACCAACCCTTGAGAATAAGCTAGCTCTTGATTCATGCATAGGTAGTTTTGTTTGGTGGCACAAGAGTTATATTGCACATAAATGTAGTAGAGTGATGTTTGGAGATGTGACTGGGAGTACAATTTTGAATAAGGCATGGAGCACCTATAAAGATGGATGATGTAGAAATGAAGCATGCACATGGTGTAAGAAGTAAAAGCTCGAAGGTAAATATTTGTGTGGAGAGCACAAAGAGACAAGGAATTGTAATGGATAAAAATGCATGAGGTGCACAAGAGTTCATTGCACAAGAAGTTAAGGTTGTGCACAAGTGCAAGAACATAGACGGATGTATAAGCAACATGAAAGTTGAAAAAGGAAGCTAAGGACGAAAGATGAGCCTAAGTAAGGTTTGTATAGGAATAGAAACACGAGGACTTTGTGCAAAGAATAGGTGCATAAGAAAACCAATGGAAGAAGTGAACCAAAAAAAAACAAAGCAAAAGTTTGCATAGTGGGCACGGATATAAGGATCTAGTCGAGACATAAGAAATAAACATGAGGCTTAAAGGTTACAATAAAACCCAAGTGCACAAGAATTAGTTGTTTGCGAATTCAAGTGCACAATGAACAAGGATTTGTATAAGAACAATATGTAGAGCACAAGACTTGAGTTGATTGTTAGCCTTGTAATCAACTAGGATGTAGAGGATAGGCTACTAGGGCGTGGACATGTGTCATGCGAGGATTGAATGCCTAGATGTTTATTTGATAGAGAATGGCATGCAAGTTACTAGATGATCATATTTAAAAGAATCAAATATTTGAAAAAGATTCACTAAGAGGGAGACATGAATAAGTCGTCAACTAATTAATGAAGGGAGTATCCCAAGGATTTGTTATGTTTATGGAGCCTATTTTCATGTTAGAGTTTGGTACACCTTCCATGTGTTACACTCGGATATTTTTACGGCGGTCCCGCTCGCCGATGAGCGGGTCAAGGGGGTTCGAGGGGGTGAAGCCCCGAAGCAAATTTTCATGGGTGGTTTATTAACCCATGGGTAATGGGTAACCGTTATGGGCTATTTTGGGCCCATGGTTTTTCGGTACCCATTGTTTTGTAAAACCACCTCTTCGGCTACCTATTGATGTACTTATAAATAGATGGACATACAATAGGATTTACATGAGTGTGTTTTGTGAAGGTGAATAGTGTGTGTGAATTCAAGTGTGAATTCGGGAGGGTTTGTTGAGCGCAACTCCAAACAAGATCTGATTATTGTAATTGTGAAGACTGTTGGCTTGTAATAAAATCTGAGCAAGTGTTCTTGGTGGATGTAGCCCACATTGGGTGAACCACGTTAAATATTGTCTTCGTGTTGTGCATTTTTCATTTATGTAATTCTATTCATACTTCTTATTATTGTGATTCTAAGGAATTATTCCACATTAGATATTATTAATTCCTAACGGGATTAAGGATATAATTATATATTTACAAGAATGAGTTAGTCGTTGAGGAAAAGAGAAGTAAGTTGAGGGACAAATGAGATATCAAAGAGTTGAGAGATCAATAATTTCAAATTTTATGCATGGATGAAGAGAGAACCATAGAGCTCCATTTTAGTAGTTAGGATATCTTAGAACGAGAAGCCATAAGATAATAACACCTTAGATGATGAATATGTAACCATATCTAATGTTATTTTGGTAATGAGCAGAGAATGTTGCATTTTATTGTAATTTTGTTATATAACTCGATGAGTTGTGTGGCTTAGGAATCCATTCATTACGACCCCTAGCCACAACTATACCAAATTAGGTTGTCTCTAGGAGAAAATAATTCGAAGAAATGAGCTATGTAGGATTGTGGGATGAGATCCCACGATAATAGTCTCTATATGTTGATAGTGCCTATGTAGGATTATGATTGAGAATCAAAATAACAGTAGCAAGGAGAAGTGTTGATGGTCTAATAAGAAACGTAAGTGGTCAAGTTATGAGAAAGAAGGCCTAAGTGAGGACGGGTGAAAGGATATAGTATGATTCAACATAAGATGTGTGGAAATTAGTAGGTATGGTAGAGGGTAGGGGAGAGAGTTCAAATATGTGGTATATTTTAAGAAAGGAACACAATAGTGAAGTGTGTGGAGGAAGAGAATGCAAGAAGGAACATTGAGTCTAAGCTATGGGTGAAGATTGTAGATCTAGGAGTACCATGTGAGAAAGAATGAGATCTTCCATTGGATCTACAAAGGGGATTTGCAGAGGAAAAGATGCTAGAAGATCACAAAAGGGAGGCAATTAATGTGCAAGAAAAATTACTAGAAGATAAGTAATGTTATTCGAATGTTAAATTGAGGCAATTAATATATAGGAAAGAAAGTGCAATGACAAATCGTCATAGAAGTAACTTCAAGTGTAGAAATGAGAAGAGAAGAGCACAAAAGAAATTCCAAAAAGATGTTGTTAGTGCATGAATAGAGATACTACAAAGAGAAAGCATCGATAGATCATCGAGAGGAGGAAATTTGAATGCATAAAAAGATAAAAGACACATGTTTCAACATATGTGTTGGGTAGAAGGTGAGTAGGAAAGAAGTTGTCCTCCACCACAAGAAAAGTGGGTAGAGGGAAAAAAATTAAGGAAAAGAGAGACATAAGCACTAAGAAACACCAAATAGAAGGTAGTTAGGAGATAAGAGTTATACTCCATCGCAAATACATGGATAAAGAACTAGGCGTTGTAGACACCTAAATTTGGTAATTTATCACTTAATAATTTTAGTATTAGTGCAATTCATCGAATAATGACTTGCTCATATATTCTAAGATCAATTTTATATCCTAATTTATCTTTAGCACAATTACAATACTTTCTCTCCTCATTACATTACTCATCCACTCACATAAATGTTTGCATTAATAACATGTAGTCCATTACTCATAAAAATCATGCACAACGCTTGAATACCAAGTTTCCCGCATTAACCAAAAAAATTAGTAAGACCAAACCATCAAATGGTTTGGTATGAAAATAATGGTTTCGTTTAAGGCTTCCCAACAAACACTTTCTTGATTTGGTATCTTTCTATGGGTTAGTACTTTCACCATTTATCGGTCTTGGTACAAAATTATATCCATGAAACCCTATATAAGAAAATCTAATGCATTGATTTCAGTTCAACCTGAGCTAGCCTGAATTACAAGACTCTTCCAGTTCAGGAAATTCAAGAAATCATCCACTCACCAAGCATTCACCTTGCACTATTAAGTACAAATCACTCAAATTGCATACAAAAATCTCCTAAATTTCCTAAAGTAGAAACAAACATTAGAAGAAGCCCATACACAAGTTTGAACGACTTCAAACTAATTTCAAGATTCAAACTTCCCAAATTATGAGCCTTCAAAGCCAAGTCAAACACAAACAAGCTAAGCCATTCCAAAGCATTACCAAGTGATAGGGTTATCAAATATAGTTTCATTTATTTAGTATTATATCTAATATATCTAGGCGGAGCACTACATGGAGTTTGATGCCTCTTCATAGTAGTGACAACATAAAGAGTGTATGGATTTCACTTCGACCCAAACACTAACCTTTTTGTAGGGGTTTTACCCTAGCTTAGGGTTTTGGGTAAATTCAATTGATTATAGAGGGTTTCACACTTTTGCAAGACCTCATACTTTATATCGAAACATATTATAGTCATTCAATGAGGTTCCATAAGTTGTAAACGCCATTAACATCCCAGACCAAACCGTCAAGCATGAAGAAACCGCCAAACAATTGGTCTAAAAGTAATTATTTTATCCTAGCAGACATTGCAAATCCGAACAAAGATGAAGCATTTGTAATACATTTCCATCTTGTTCATCACTTTGTCACACCCAAACCATTCAAGAGCTAAACACACGCGCATTCTCATGTCCTATCTTATTTGGCACATGTTTTAATTTATTTATCTTGCAATTGCTCTATATGTATGTTCAAACCTAAATGTTAATGTTTAATTAATAAATCTGAATATACATCATGTATCTCACCCTAATCTAGAATATAAATAAGTAAGAAGGAACCATCAACATTTCCCTTTTATCCCAAACTTATTTTTTTTTCCGGTGAATAATTTTGTGAACCCACTTATTAATTGAATCCTTAACCTAGTTTTTCATATGTTTCTTACCCAAACCAATTATTTTGTTACCCTAATATTGGGGTTTGTTCTCATTTTTGCTCTCATAGATTACCCATCTCCTACACAAATCTTTGATGAATTACATAAGGTCGAGGGCTATTTTACCTCAAGATGGTTGGGCTAGCATCCCTTAAGCCAAATTTTGTCTCTCCTCGGCTTAAAGGAAAGATTCAAGCATTTGTTAATGCATGTTTTTATACTCATTTTGTGTTGCATTATCTTCCCTGCTTGTATCAATGTTCACTTTGAGGTCATCTCTCTTCTTTACTCGATGCCAAAGAGTTTGCATCCATCATTTTCTCTTGCCTCCCCCTCACTTTGAAGATTGTTTTAGCTACCATCCTTGCCCCACTATTCGCCCTAAGATTATATTGGGATCATCAATCCATGCTTATCAATATAAGGTGAGGAAGGCCACCCATTGGGGGAAATCGGTCTATTCCTCCACAACCTTCTGCTCCTATTTCTAGACCTATTGCTCTATCAAAAGGTTATGACCTATTGAATTAAATGAACAATACACCCGCTTTAAGATATCTATTTCAGATTTACTCAAGAGATCACGTCCTTACAAGGACATTCTATATGAATTTTTACAATCTACTACTCTCCCTACTAATACACAACCGTCTTCCTTTGCTTCTATCACTATTACAACTACCTTAAATACATCTATTTGGAACATGTCGATACATATCAATCTCAAGGCTCCTTTTTTTGGATTTTATGCATATGATATTGAAAAATAGTTTCATTATATTTTCTTCATGTTTTCCACTCATTAGTGACAAATAATTCTTTCTAGAAAAAAGTAACCCAAGCTCTATTGTAGGATAAAGATATTATTATTTTGTGATCACCTTCTCAAAGTTAGAAAAGAAACTTTAGTGATGCTCAAATGGATGTCAAATTTAATTCACAAAATAAAATTATATATGGTCAAACCACTAATTCTATAAATATAAGCATACAATATATTGAGCTAATAATACAAAATATTTGATAATATACAATAATATTTTGTAAAAAAAATAAAAGATCAATGTATGCATATAACATATTGTTTAATAATTTTATTGCATTTTCTTCATATTCTCCATTGTTGTGTGACAAACGAAAAAATCCCCAAATAAAAGGGCCCAAAACTCTACCATATGGTTGAGATATTACCATTATTTGGCTTGACTTATCAAAGTTTTAAAAGTAAAAATGATGATCAAATGAATGTCAAATTTAATGTTATAAATAAAACTTTCACGGTCACACCATTGGATCCCACTCCTTGCTACTATTGTAGATTGCTTATAGACATAATGAATACATTTAAAAACATGCATAACAAATCAACAACCCCCAAATCTCTTCTATTCATATAATTAAAAGTAAATTTATTATAATATCATTTTATGTTATATTATTATGCATTAATGTGTAAAATATTTAAGATAGTAAATTCCAAATGTTTATATTAAAAATAAAATATATAGTTTCAAAATAAAATGAATCCTTTAAAAAAATATCACCAACATCATACAAGAGCCTTTACACATGGCTTGTTTGTTATGTGGATAAGGATCTTACTTTTAGTCCTACATATTTATGTCTTAAGTATATAATGGATCAAAGTCAACCCCTCGTTGTTACCAAACAAATCTATATGCTTATAATTAAAAGGGTGTTAATTCATAATGGATCCACCTTGAATGTTTTCCCTAGTTCCTTGCTCCAAAAAATGGGTATATTTATGAGTGGTATTGATAAGACCACTATTGTTATTAACATAGACAGGGGAAAGGGAATCCAACAAAAGACAACCTACGGCGTCATAGCCTTCAAAATGTTACTTAACAGAAAGGATACATACATTGACAAAAATATCAAATGAACACAAATTGAAATGGAAACAAAGCTTTGGGATATCTTACTCAAAGAAATAACAACATCATACCGATCACCAGTGATATAACCTCATACAACACAACTCATATAATTATCTCCTCTCATGTCATAGCTCTTCTATGTCACCAACCTTTCTATTTACAATAAACATTAAGCTCGTATCCCACCTTGCCCTTACACAAAGAGTTCTTTCTCAAACTTGAACTACTCTCCCAAAGGAATTGTCTTTGCTTAGAGTTGTTCATGTCACCTCCTAAGACTCCTAATTCTACGGAATTCAAATTAAAGGACAATGCTCAAATAAGATTGCATGAACAATGCTGCACATGATGATTGCACAATAGATCAAACATTGCGCAAAGGAATTGTGTAATCTACAAACATTGTACAAAGGACTGCACACTCCATATAATGCAACATAAGCCTCCATGACTCTTCATATATGTATCTTTTCACATTACGACTCAAGAACAACGCAAAAGACTCTACGGAATGCAAACATTGATCTGACTCCACTCTGCAACTATTTTTGGTTGACACGGGATTATCTATGAATCGGGATGCTCCTACGTCATACACCTTAGGTAATTTTGAAAACTTGAGCTCTTGCTTAAGGAACCGGTATACCACATTGCATGGGATCCATAACACTTAGCCAAGTCGCCTCTTCAATCTTCTTGCCTTTCCACTTGACCAAATACTCAATATACTCCTTGTTGCATGTCTTCTTGGTTATGGTATCTATTATTCCTTCTATATCATAACGCTCCTTTGGAATTTGTTTCCTCCAACCTACTTTGTTACCCTATGATTCGGGCTCATCTTCATCTTCTTGTACTATACAATATGGATACAAATTCATATCATTAAAGATATTAGAGATATAAATTCCTTGAGCAATTCAATAGCATAAGTGTTATGTGCAAACTTCTTGATGATATTGCATGGTCCTATCTTCTTCTACTTGAGATTATTGTAATTTTCTTTTGAAAACCTTTGCTTATGTAAATATGACAAGACCATGTCTTGAATCGGATATTCAACTTCTCTTCGCTTCTTATATTTTCGTTGTCTGTATTATACATTCATCTTTTGTAACTGATTACACACTTGATGGTGTACTTTCTTCATATGTTTCGCAAAGTCTCCGGTTCAACACTCATATCTTTATTGTGTGGTAAGTCTCTCAACTCTGAAACTCCTCTTGGGTTGTTTCCATATATGATTTGGAATGGTGTTTTCCATGTGTCCGTGTTTACTAAATTGTTATAAGTAAATTTTATTTGTGCCAAATCCAAATCCCAAGTTCATAGCTCATCTCTGACCAAACATCTAAGAAAATATCTAGGGTTTTTGTTCACAACGTATTTTTGTCCATCAATTTTTGGATTGTATGTTGAATTGAATTGTAAATTTTCATCCATCTTCTTCCACAATGTTTTCTATAAATGACCATAACAATTGCATTTCGATAAACACTATACTATGTGGTGATCCATGCAGTCTCACAACCTCCCTGAAGAAATTATTTGCAATGTGCATATTATCATTGGTTTTCCTACAAGTAATGAAATGTGTCATCTTTGAAAATTTATCCACGACTATAAAAATGGAAACAACCCCCTCGTGTTCTCGAGAAAATCCATAACAAAATCCATTCTTATGCCTTCCCAAGGCATCTCTCGGAATGGGCAAAGGTTGATAAAACCACGTGTTCTCAAATCTTCCTTTTAGCGCCTAATTGACAAACACGACATTACTTGCACAAATTTGCACACATGTGTACTCATTTACGGCCAAATGTAACTCTACCCTAGCTACACTAAGGTTGTATCCAAGCCAAATTTTCAAGTTAATTCCACAATGCATGTCTCTACTAAATTTTCTCGCATTGATCCTCTCAAAATGCATAACTCGCCTCTCCATGAATAACAATCCTTCCTACAAAAAATATTCCAACTAAGGTGTCCTATTCACACTTGCAAGTATTATGTCATGCCTCCAATGCCTCCCTAAAATCCTCAACCTACACATACATCTCCTTCATGGATTCAAAACCCACAACTTATCCTTATCTCTCACAAGAGACAATTACGCCTACCGAGCGAATCAACAACCTTTTAGATTCTTGCTTATGTGCTTCAACACAAATATGTATCTTTGTAGGCATTCCACCCATCTCATATTCCTTTGGTTCAACTTTCCCGAGCTATGAATGAACGATAATGTTTGGTGGTTCATGTACAACATAAACTTTGAGCATCATTGTTTGCAAAAAGTAATTTAGAACAAAAATGGGGGCCACCAATCCTTGTGCCTAGTCCATATTGATTATAAACCAAGTCACATTGGTGCACATTCCAATAAAAGTAAATGAGAGCACAAGGTTACAAACTCTTACGAAAATAGTTAAATTTGAATGTTTGTCCCACACTCTACTCACTAGGAGGTAGATTCTCAGTCGATTGAACATAAAGTTACATTAAATCTATTAAAGAATGTTGGTCATGCATAAAAACTATTGTCAAAGTGAACTCTAGTAAGTTATTATGCTTAACAATATTACATGGCACATAATTCATATCAATAAGTTCATATCTAACCATAAAGCTTTCACTTGAACAAGGTAGTTTCCACATAAATTTCACTAAGAATCATGTTGCGGCAACTAATGTAATTGAAAACTTTCTTTGATATAAGGTGAATATTGTGACAATGCACTTGATGTGGTTTTAAAATAATTCATGTATGTTGTAATGCATTATGTATATGGTATTCTATAGAGGCAAATAATATAGTAGTGTCAACTTCATCATCACCTTTCATTGCTACTATAGAAAAATTATGTGATTTTCATCAATCGCAGTGATAAAGCATAAAAGAATGACTCCACATTCCAACTCAAGTTTGGGATCACTTTCTAGTAGAACTAATAGTTAAAATACATCAACGAAACCTAAACCAACAAGCAATGCACATAGTATTAAACATTTAATTGATATGAATATTATAAAATTCTGAATTACAAAACAACAAATATTTTAAAAATACAATAGTGTATCATCAATGATTGCGGTCATTATCATTAACCCTTGTTTTTGTAGAATACCTCTTGTGGATGTAAACAAAAACCCTCGGGAAGTTTGTGATCTATACTAATAAAAACCTCTTTGACTCCCAAAAATTATTACCCATCAAAGACTCCCAAATATTCTTACTCGACAAAATGTTTGTCCAATAAAAACATATGTTAAACACTACAAAACTTCTACGATATATGGAATGCTCAATGACTCTTCATTAGATATACCAAGGAAAATTTTCTCCATAACTGTAGACATACATCCCTAACTTGATGGTAAAATCAATTAGATTTGTGCTTAGTATTAGAATCTCATTTAAGTGAATGAATTTATTCTTATCAATTCTGTAAAAACAACCTCATCTCTCTAGAGTGAAAACATGTAAATTGAATCCCATGTGATATTCGTTCTCAATTACTCCAACATTCTTATATGTTTTATCATCAAATTCTTCTAAGTCAATTGAATTCAAAAGAGATTCAATTTCACAAAATTAGGGCGGTGTAGCATAAGCATTCCCTTTTCATTTGCATAAATCATATGCATGGGAAAATCGATGTGCATACTCTCTATGAATTATTGATACCGAGAGTGTAAAGGTTAAGATCATCATCACTAGAATCCAATCACTTCAACACAAGGTTTCTTGTGTGCGACTCATGAATGACTATGCAAATAGCTATATCTTGTGAATCATGTTTGTCATAAAGATCAACAATATCAAATGTTGGTACAACACCCTTAACATAAGGATTGATGAAATAAGTACAAAAAGGGTACATCAAAGGTGTCTCATTACCTTCAATTTTAAAATCATCACCACATGATACAATGTAATTGCCAAAAAAACACTTCACAAGTTAATAATGAGAATTTTACTTATATTTTGCAAATATTTCAAAAGTAGCATCGTCTTTAATCTCACTAGTAGAAAATATTCAAATGAAATGATGAATATTTGACTATAAATAGATTCAACAATAATTTCAAGTTTTTTTCTTTCATTATTGATGAAACTTCCAAACAATGGAATTGACTAGAATCTAACTTCTATTATATCACAATTATTTACATCATAACACTTTGTGCGGACTTGTAGTGTTTTCTCAACTTCCTATGACAATAGATTGCTTGATACGAGCAACAATGAATGTTGTTCAAAATTATTGCATGACTAATCATAAAGACTTTTGAAGTATTACATTAAAACTTAGGTTGGAAATACATGCAGTATTATTTTTTTCCCCAAATGAAAAAATTATGGAAATGAACATGACACTAAAGAAATTTCCTCAAAATGGTGATAAATGAATGGTGAATGTTTTTATTTTCAAAATTGAGTATTTCATTAAATTTTTCGTAACTAGAAAATATTATAATATCGTTAGATTTTTATCTACATATCCACTCTAAGTAGGTTTTTCACTGCAAATCTACTTTGACAAGTTTCTTTATGCATATTTGTAATGTAATGACTGGGTTTTATAAATTTCAGTTTTTTTTATTGAAACATGCATTGGTTTTTTTTTGTTTTTTACTTTACATTGTTTAAATATAGGGGAAGAGTTATTTAAAACATATGGACAACTTATCATTGTAATTTTTAGTTATTAGTAATAACAACTTAATATATAATGTTCGAGTTAGGATATGGTAAATGGAATTATTTTCTGGTATAAAGGGATTAGAAAACATTACTTGCAACATAAAATAATGAAAAATAATAATATAATTCATTTGACTTCATTTTCTTATTTATGATATATTTGGGGATGGCTAATTTTTTATTTCAAAAAGGAAATACTGATAAAAATGCAGAATACAAAGGTTACACGTTAATCTAGTGATGAAAACACTCAAAGGAAACTCCTTATCATCAAAACCAAGGTATGGAAGCACAACACAAATCTGTCCAAAATATGTAAAGCCTCCTCATACCCTTCTGTTAGAGTTTTTAAAACATGTGTGTAATCCCACACCTATGCCTCAATGCCCTTGTCCAACCTTTTCACCCCTCACCTTGTCAAATACCCACAAGAAGATATGTCAAAGTCCTATAATCCTCTTTATGCCCGTGCCCAGCAGAACTCCTCCACCAACAAGATCTTTCTTAGCATGGATAAAAGCCCACTTACTCTCGAGGAGAATATTAGCATATATGGTATATAAAACCCTTAGCATTAAAATACCAATGTCATCATGAACAATTCCGTCATGATTCTAACAAATTTAAATCATCAACATAAAATACTTGAAACAATTGAGAAGCTTCCCTTGGGGATTTAATGAATTGAAGATGTAAATGCTCTTCAACAGTAATTCCAACCTATCCCCAAAAGCCCTATGAAGAAATGAATAACCATTTTCAGCCCATTCAAATTCATCCACAACAACCTCAAGGAACTCATCAATTGCCATCCTAGCTGGACGCAATGCACAAAGGGGTAACGTGGAACATCCTAAAAACCCTCTAAGCTAATTGTAGATAGATTGCATGTGACCATGAATGGAAAGCTTGTAAGTACTAATTCTAAAATTTCATGACTCCCTTTTCCTGGCAAATGTGCAGTCGTGTGGTCAAAGCACCCAAATGCAAATCTTTCTACCTTGTGGCCCTCAAGCATCTATGCATCATTTGTTTTGCCTTCGATGGTCCTATTTCTACTAAAGTTTTGTCTTATGTTTTACTTTCTCTACCATCTTTCTTTCTTTCATGCTGCTATCTTTGTCTACTTTTATTACGATTGAACATAACCCAAATTTTGCAGTCACATAAAGTCTCCGATAAGTCATTTCTGCGGTCTTCTTTCGTCCTTCCAAGAGTTGACATAGTCGTAATTCCCTCCATTACATTAAACCTTTTTTCCAAAATATGTAGATATCAGACTCTCTTGTACATTCCATTGGGTTGAATGGTAGAGACAAAGCATTGAGACTCATCTTTCTCTTAAGCTGCATACACTATAAACTATATTTTGGTTTATAGTCTATCGGCGTGCAAAGGCCAACTCATAAACAATCAAATAACCCAATAATTATTTGGAGGTGGCACATCTACCGGGCTCCGTAGTAGTTCTTTCGGCTAGTTCCTCATAGCTTGGCAGGCCTATGAGAACACTTTACTGCACAGGATGCACATATACATTTTACTATAAGTTGACGTAACATTTTTGTTCCTTCTGATATTTTTAAATTTGCAGTTAATATTTTATGATTGGTTATAAACAGAGTCATACAGTGAGGCAAGTTGTATGGGGTCCGTGGCATTTTGCTCAACAGAAAACACAATCATAGATGTATCTTATAAGATGGGTTTAGATTTTTAGCAGACTTTAGACATACAATATTCTAACATCAGATTGTTTGGCTTTGGAAAATATGACATAGCTATCAGATATCAAATATGTAGTACTTGAGGTAAGGTGCAAATTGATATAATATTCTTTTTTTTTTTTTAATATGACAATTTCCCCTTATGTGAAAACCTTCTGCTTAGTTGCCACAACCAAGAGAGATTTCTTCCATCAAATTCACCCAAGACTTGCACCCGGCCTTGTATGTTGGGGGTAAGCTACACCAGCGAGTTAGATGATATATTTTACCCAATTTTAACAATTTATTAATTATTAGGTTTCTAGGAGGTTTGAACCTGGGGTTCCGCTTAAAGAACCTCATACTTACACCACTTTGAGCTCATCCCACTCCATGATATAATTTCCTTTTTACTTGTGTAAAAGAGGATTCATCAAAGTAACCTCTGAAATCTAGAAAACATTGGAATTTCAATGCCATATAGAGGAGAGATCCCATGTGTGGTGATAATTAATAGTAATAGCCGTCTTCTCACTTACAAAAGAGAACCAATGGACTGCGGGCTCTTTTGAGAAAATTGCAGATTGCCTTTTCAAGAGAACCAGATGATCATGATGGACTTTTCTAGACTGAAATTTCAACACAATCACAATGTATGTTTTTGATGTACAATATCCATTGAGTATACAACTTGAGAACCTAACTAGACTGAAACAAGAGATCGCCATTCTTCTTGCTTGTACATCAAGAGCTTAAAAATGCAAGTACAACAGATACATATCTGCAAACACAAGCAACGCTACATAAAGCATATGACATTCTGAATAATAGGATTCCTATTCCAATCAAAAGCATATTATACCGAGCTGAGTCAGAAGCTTCCACTTGAGTAATAGGATCCCTATTCCAATCAAAAGCATATTATATCGAGCTGAGTCGCAAGCTTCCACTTGGACACACCAGAAACTATTCACAGATGGAAAATTTCCTCCCTTACACCATAAACTATTTACAAGAGCAATATTTTCTCCCAGGTGTAAGATGTAAACTACAAGTCTATACCGCTATTCATCTGAATCGAAAATGAAACTCTGCCCACATTATCAAGTGGGCTTTCCACTTGCAAAACTAATCCAGAGCTCCCAGAATCCCCATTGCTTTTAGACCTACCAACCTGTACAAGAAAAGTCATATAAATGCAACGTATTAGCCTGTCTACAAACATGCAACTTCATTGCTTCAAAACAAATTCTTATATAGTATTTCAGGATTGTGTTTGGTGATTTATTTATAATTTCAAAAGATACATTACACATGCAACAGCAAGAGAGAATGTAAAGCCAAAGTAGCCAAACCTGATCTTTAATCTCTTACAAATCACAAAAGAGTGACAGAAATGGTAATGAATTGCAGAAACCAAGAAAATGAAACTTAACTTGCAAAGTAAGCATTTCTGCTTAACACAAAAAAGGGACTTGCAAAGCTTCCTAAACAAGGATGGTTTCGAAATTGACATTTTCAACATTTTCTCAAGGAAGAAACACGAGATTCCAGGTGTCTTTATAACAGAAAACTATGGTATCATTAGAATAGAGTGCCCATTACATCAAGCCCGTGTTAATGCATTAGGTTTTCTGTGTATTTTAAGCAATGAGCAGTTTTGACATTTATGTGTTGTCTGCAGTTTTATGCATGTTAAGTATTGCAACAATCGACATGTCACATAACCTTAAAGCACAAGGTCTTGCATGTAGCACAAGTCTTAAGTATTGGTCGTTGGTTTCACTAAAGTGCCATGTCAGTGAGTGCAAACCCATACAAAAATTTAGTACATGTCAGGTTCCACAGAGGTCGTATGAGGTGCATCAGTTGAGTAACAAGACTGCAATCTGATGATTCTTATCTGGCAATGTGTTAAGATAGCAATGCTGAGAATGTAATCTCTGAGTCGCTTGCATGCACAGAAAATGCAATAAGGTGCGGAGATAAATTTGTGGACTATGTTCACCAATCGGCTAATTTTCGATGTTTTAAAATCTAGATTTGTCATACAGTGAATTTCAGAAAAAACATAAACTGTATTTTTCTATAAGATGCGCATAATGTTAGAAGATTCGCCACAATTTATAAGGATTAAAGGTTTTCCTCAAACATTAGCCTATAAAACTTATATTTCTTATATTTCAAAGTATATTTCTTAGATTTGCCAACTAATTCTATATGCAAAGAAAGAGTCCATTGCCAAAAATCCCAAATATGGTGTAAAATACATCCTTTTGAAATATATTCTGAAAATGTCTTGGTACTTAGAAGCTAAGTCAACAAAATACAGATTCAACTGTTGTACTGATGTATGCATGTCTTATGTTGTACCATAAAAAAATTAATACAAAAAGACTTGGAAAAAACCCTTTACTTGAACATATTATGTATATGCATTTGCTTCTTATGGTATCAAATGTCATCAACAAACTTGCCCACAATGCACTTTAAGTCCAGTATGAAGATAGAAAAAATGCCTCAAATTTAAAACGTATTGCCTTTGAGGAAGACAGTTGGACCAGAGTATGAGGAAATCATATGCAATGCCTTGGGCAATTCAAAGTCCCGTATTCCCAACCTCACATAAACTGGATGGCAAGAACTATGTGCCTTGGCATTTTTTTATAAAACCAGTTAAGAGAATATATTGTTGGAAAAGATAAATTACAAAAGTATAAACCTACACAGAAAAAAAGGGAATCTGGCAACAAAAATACATCTTGGAAGTAATACAGTCTTACCATCAGTTGCAAAAATACATGAGTACATGAGAAACAGGATTAATTTATTGAACATTCATTGCAGATCATATATGAACGAAAATTTTAAATTGCATAGTCATTCTTAAACTAAAACTGTCTGAAAGTAGAATTTTTTTAACATTCAGGCAATTCAAGTTTTTGTCTTAAAACCACCATAAAATCTTTCTTCCTAAATAATTGTTTGCTTTGCATCTGAGTTAGCATCACGCAACCAGAAACCCTCAACCCAAAGAACCCAGCAAAGGCCCTCAGCAGAATTTGGAAGAGGCATTCCAAAAAGTGGGATTAGCTGCCTCTTCCATTGTGTCCCGGGCCCATATTGGGCCTGGTTACAAGGCTAGGGTAGGAAAATAGGAACATTGTGCAAAGAGATCGGAAAGGATCAAGGGGAAAGCAATTCCAATTGAAGACTTAGAATGGAGTAGCAAGGGAGAGAGAAAGTAGAGAGAGAGAGTGTGTTTAGCTAGGAACTTGCATCTACATGTTGTTTTCCAATAAAGCAAAGTCACATTATGTGTGAGTAATATCTGTATTTAAGCCATAATTCATTGAACAAGTTAATTTCTGTTCAGAATCTAAATATGTATGTTCAAGAGTGTGTCCATTTGTGATAGAGTGTCTAGGCTAGGGGAAACATTGTCATTCATATCTCCAGATTTAGAGCATTAAAAATCAGTTTTCTTCGTAGTTACCTAAAGTCTCGGGACGGGGGGACGGGGTATGGAGGGACGGGGTTTCTGGGATGGAAAAAAATTCCCAAATTTTGGGGACAGCAGGGGGACGGCTTTTAAAATAATACATAAAAATTAATATGTCAATATTTTGACTTTTGCCAATGACAGTTAGGGATTTAAACTGTAAGGGATTTAAGCTGTATATGATGTATTTTAGGTACTCTCAAGATTATAGTATGATGTTCTTGGTAAAAATAACATCTTTTTAAAAGTAAAAACATCATAAAACTTTTGAAAGATTTAAAAAAATTGGGACGTCCCCTCCAAGTCCCCAAGTCCCGAAACGTTCGGGACGTCCGGGACCTCACCAAAATCTAGGGGACGCGTCCCCGCGTAACACTAATTTTCTTACATGAGATGATTGCTGGTGATATATAATAATTTTAGAGAATTAAGTGGAGCTAATTCGAAGGGTTTTGAAGGCATTAAAGTGGGTTTGAAACCCCAAATCAGGTCGCTGCCCTAGGAAGGGTTTGGAAATCAGTTTTGCAGGGTTTATAACAGCAGTCCTATAAGTCTGATTTGAGAGCTTTTAGCCATTTCCTGAGGTCCCCCAAAAAGGGACATTACATGATTAAGGTAAGAAGTACTTTTTGTTGTGTGGATTCTTGGGCTCAATTTCAAAATTGTTTCCACATGTGGAATATAGGTGCAATGTTGGGAGGATATCTATGTTTGAGGCATCAAGGGCATGTTGGTAAGTCTGATTTTCCATTCCATGATTCCATGAATATGGAAGAGCTAGAGAGAATATGGTGGAAGGGCAACACCCTTACTCTAATGTGTGGCACACATACTTATCATCCATTCCGGGTGAAGGGTCTTCTTCATAACCAAGGGGTCACTATGCTTGTAGAGAATGACACCATCATACCTTGCACAAGGAAAATAGTACAGCTGTCAATTCTCTTGGGAGATCATGAGGTATGTGATTGAACTAGCTAATGATGAAATTGTTCTTGGGGTTCAATGGTTGCAAACATTGGGGGAGTTCACCCTCAAATATCATGATAAAGAACTGAAATTTTGTGACAAAGTTGGAGAAATCAGAATTCATGGCATGAGGAAAGAAGTGAATGCTGAAGCAAATCTTTGGGAATCACATTGTGGGCTGCTCTCATGCATAACAGCTGACTGGAAAATTATTATCACTATTGGATATGTCAAAAATCAGTTTGCTAATGACATCATGGAAGGAGTTTGCAAGAAGGAACAACATAGGACAACTGTTTTGGGGCAGCAAGTAAGGCACTTGCAATCAGAAAATTCGCCACAACAAAGGTTGCTCACACTTGGTAAGAATGTTTATTATTATAAAGTGAATTCCATGGAGCATATTGGGGTGAAAAACACCACTTTCAGCCATAGATATAGAGCTGGTTTGAGTCAAGTCCAAGCTGACTATGGCATGAAGAATCCGGATGGTCTTTGGAGATGCAAGGCGGATCACTTTTTGGAACCAAGCTTCACACTTGAAAACAGAGGTATAAAGATAGTCACCATTACCGGGGCAGTGCAATGTTTGATATGGAAAGTGGGTAAGCCATATGATCTTTTTATATTTGTTGTCATACAAGTAGTTTCAATCATTGGAGTTAGTAAATGGTTGTTCTTGGACATTGTTGGGACATATTCCATCAATGTTGGGTTGTTTCAGTCCCCATGTCATTGATAGTGTGGAAATTTTTGGAGAGAGGTCATGCTTACAGCTGTTGTACTTTCCTTTCAACTGTTCACAACTTTTCCAGCTACTTTCCTACTTATAAGACACTTGAAAAAGAGCTTCCAATCATATGGTTGAAGGAATTCCAAGCTACTACTAACATTGGCATATTTGTGACTGATTTAAAGTGGTTTCCAGCCACTAACATTCTGATTTGTGAGAGAAAAATGCAAGGTTACAGCTGTGTTTGGGACAACATTGCTAAAGTTTTGGGAATCCATCATTTGAATGGAAATTATGAGATGGTGGCAAGCAAAGGAAGGGAGCTAGCTATCATGTCCATAAGGCATGATGAAGAGATTGTAAAAGTGTTGTTAAACACTCTTGTTTTCCTTGATATGTTTGCTTCATGTGCAGGAACATCAAAGAAGGAGCAGCTGAGATTCATTTGGGATCTAGGTACGTGCATTTGCTTGAGGACAAGCAAATTTGGGAAGGGAGGACTGTAATGTCCCCTTTTCCATGCTAGTCACTATTAAGGCCTTGGGCCCATTCCACCTTTTGTGGGCTTCAAGGAAGGAAAGCAAGGGAGGTGAACATTGCCATAATTGTAAAGTAATTTCCTTATTTATTTAATTACTAATTATGGCTTGGAGTGATTCAATTAGGTGAATGGCAAAAACAAAAAAGGAACTTCTATCTTCACCTTCATTAAGGTCGGTCTTCTTGAGAGCTACAAGGAGATAAAGAAATATTCTTTTATGAGGTCAGTTTTCTTAAGTGAAGTGAAGATTAAAAAGTGCATTTCCCCCTTCATTAAGAGGTCGGCCATGGAGATTGGGCTTCTAATTCACCCTTGGCGCCAAGAAGGGATACTTAAGGAGGTTCGAATGGAGGAGGACATCATCATCATTCATCTATTTTGACATTTACTTGGAGTAGAGCTAGTGTAGCTTTTCTTCTTGCCATTGAAGGACAAAAACCCTTCCTTGGTCACCCTTTGAGGACAAAAACCCTCATTGGATCCTATTGGGGACGAAAACCCTCAATAGTCACCACACTTGGGGACGAAAACCCTCATTTGTTGCATTGGTGGCTTCATACGGGAGTCACAAGTGGACTTAATTGGCAGATTTCTGGAACAACAAGGCATTTATCCATGCATAGGGCACTTCTACTTCAGCTAGGGCATTTTTGCGGGGAAACGTGAAAACGCAAAGCACAAGGATTATGCGGGATGGTGTGAACATTGACCGTGGTGCAAACCGACAACATGATGAGATCTCATGAAGAGCGAGCATCAACCATAGGTGCATGTAAAGATTCGAAAAAGGGCGTAACCTCGTTAAGCTCAAAATCTCTACTCGCATCTCATAGATCGAGGCGGTGTACATATAGAGGGTGTTGAGTAACCCCCAGTGTTGTAATGATGACCTCTCAAGTGGAGAGGGGGTTACATTCCCAGAATAAGAAGTAACTCCCAATGACACATGGACGATTGACGACGCGTAAGGGAATCTCATGATGACCCTAAAATGACACATAAACCTATGACCTCACCTAAGTGAGATGACTTGCCTAGTGATGTGGAATGTGACTCACACCAACACCCCCCTTCATCGTAACTTAGGATGAGGCGGCAAGTCAAAAAAGAGAAGGATGGGTCCCGACACTAAAACCTGATGAGGTACCCATGAACAAGGAATCCCAAGCAATGGAGGAAAACCCGGTGGGAAAAACATCCACCACAAGAGAGAAACACACTCTCTAATCTAAGAAAGATGCAAAAGATGGGTACCAGCCACTGAGTAGCCTGATAAGGTACCCATGTGCAAAAGGGCAATCTCTCGGAAAGAAGAAGATGAAAGAAGAAGAGGGAGACGAGATAAACGCATAAGATGCCATGGACGGATCTCGAACTCTGCAACTCTAGGAGATCTCCCAAAAGAGTGTTGATAATGTGGTCCTCTGCCTCCGGATGAAGAAGAGCCACTCCCACCAAACTATGTGTCTGCCCTTAGGAAGGACAAAAATAGAGTGTTGAATGTCCACCTACTCCACGAAGGAAACCAAAGGCAGCAACATGAAGTCTAAGTCTGGTCCACGGAAATGTGACATAGGTCTAACAAGAGAGCGCCAAGGAACCGAAGGTAATGCCACGTGTGTAGAATTGTCAGAGTGAAGAAGAGGAACATCCGTTGAAAGGATGTCCAAGTGATGTGAAGGCAACACAACAACCCCCACAACAAAAAGAGGATCCACAAGCAAGGGTGGATCAATGAAGGTCTCTTGAAAAGTGGAAGTGATAAGAGTCCCAGAAGGGGCACTCCCAACAAAGGAGATGATGGACTCCTAAAACACCTATAGAAGGATGAGGAACCTGTACTACATCATAAGTAGGGAATGTGAAAAGACGACAAAGGTCAGGCAGATACTCATCCCAATGAGGGGGCTCGACAAACAGAAGAGCGATGTCGAATAGGTATGATTCATCCATGCATGAAGGAAGAGGAGTGAAAAGGGCCTCGCACACTAGAAGTGGAAAGGAGGATGGTGCAATGATTGTATGAGGCTAAGAATGGGACTGCTCGATATCTAATGAGATGAGAGGGGTGTCAACACACTCTGGAAAGGTGAGAGGAGGAGAGAAGTCCTCAGTGGTACTCTCGGCATCAAAACTAGAGCACAATCCTCGTCATCGAAGTAAAATCAAATGAGTCCGTATTGTTAACGGAGCTGCCATCACACGAAGAAGAGGAGACAACTGGATCAACAATAACAGCAGTAATAAGTGAAGGGTCTCCAAACAAAGACTGAAAGATGCTCCAGATGCGGTGGGGAGGATTTGAGTCTGCCATGTGAATGCGAAGAGGTCTGGTGACGGACAACATCAAGTGACCAACAACATGGTCGCAAGTGTCAAGAAAGTCCTCAAGATGACTGGAATCAGTGGGTGCAGGAACTGGCCCAAGCAAGAAGTGTGTAAGACCCTCGTAGGCGAAGTAGCATTCCATAGAAGCACGCCATGATGTGTAGTTCTCTCTCCCAAGAAGAAGTGGCGGAGGCTATAAGGCGATCCTACGACGCTCAAGTCTAGAAAGAGCATCCTCCATGATGTGAAAAGAAGCAAGAAGTGCAAGGTGCACAAGAAGAAGGGTGCAAGAATGCAAGACGTCGGACTCAGACCGATAATGCATCTGCAAGCAATACGACACCCGAGAAGAATAGTGATAACCCCTGTCTGCGGCACTTTATAAGTAGTGCATGATTATAATAGGGTGCATTCATGCGATGTCAGCAATTGACCACTCACCTCACAAAGAGGCGACGAGTTGCGTGAGAGTGGAGGCCACAATGAAGTCCTAGTCGGAAGTAGAGGAACACATGCAATCAAGCACAAAAGGAAAATGCAAAAACAAGGGTACACTGCTCAATGTGAGAGAAAAGGCGTCTCATGGAGCAAAAAAGAAGGCTCTCTTGCCACAAGGTTGTGGCGGACGCGTCCACTAGCCGCAGGCAAAGAAGAGCAGTACAATGCAGCGAGCCAGAAAAAGTGGTCTGGATAGCCCAATAACCCTATACAAGGAGCCCAGAAAAAATACTCCCCCCCTAAAATGATGATTTTTTTCAATTTTCCCCTTTACATTAGGCTTGAGCAATGTGAGAAAAGGGCGAAAAAACGAGAAAAAATCAAAGGAGGGGGTCTAGGAGGTGTCCGATGCATTGGGATGCAAAAGGGTTGGCCAACTCGGAGGGCTCGGTGAGCTAGGCGGAAGAGTTCGGTGGGGTGAGATAACGCGTGAACTCGGCGAGCTATGAGTGGTGGTGGTCAAGCCGAGTCGGGCTAGAGGGTGGCGAGTTGGGGTCGCCTTGGGTTAAGAGGAGGTCAACGCATGGAGAGGCCTAAGGTTGCGGTTGAGTCAGTCGACGGCCAAGCGAGTTGTTGCCCGAGAGAAACTGACCACGAGAGAGGGGGTTTGTGGAGTGACCGTGTTGAGCATGGCAAGGTGTCAAACTATAGGGCTGACTATGTGGGAGATCGGGTCCAACATGCGGTGAGGTGTCCAAGGAACGCGCCGCGGGAAGAAGGAGGTCGGAGAACGTAAAGGCGAATGCGGCGGCGGAGAATCTCGACAAAGTCGCGACATGGAAGCATGATGAGGCAACGGACTTGGGACGAAAACAAAAGCACGCGAAACTTGAACCGAGAACGCGGGGCCAAGATTCTCACCGAGAGCGGTCGGAAACACAAAGAAAATCAACGCGGGAAACTTGGCACAAAACCGAGACGGACGACGGGGTTAACAAGGTCTCCAAGAACCACAACGACAAAGCAACACAGAGGTCGAGTTGGATTTGGTGTAGTCGACCAAGGTGCGGTGTGCAAGGTCGAGCAAATCTTTGGGCTCTGGGATCAAAAGCACGAACAACAAGAATGTAGAAAAACAACCATGCAACCAAAGGGCCTTCAAAGCAAAAAAAAAAACAATGAAGAGCCGAGTGGACAACCGAGGTGAGTTTAGAACCCAATGCAGCGAGTCACAGGTAGCGAGCACGGCGGGTTCAAGGAGCGGTGAGCTATGAGAGCGGCTTGGTTCCTAGCTCGGCGAGCTAGGGCCGAGTTGGGCCAAGAAAACACTATCCACCACCTTCTAACAAAAAAATCAAGGACGGTATTGAAACCCCTGATTTGCTCAAAGCTGCATAAAACCTCGGGATCGCATACAAAACCTACAAACCCCGAAAAAACGAAAACCCAAGAACACAAACAAATGAACCACGAACACACGAACAAGATTTGAAGCCCCCGAAGCGAGCAATACAAGTAGAGCACTGAATGAATAATAACCATTATGACGAACACATGTGAGACATGTATATCACTAACAGAAAGTCGAAAAACACGAAAACCGAAAGAGTTGCACAGATCCACACAACGTGCGCTCTGATACCATGAGGAAGAACGTGAAAACGTGAAGCACAAGGATCATGCGGGATGGCGTGAACATCGACCATGGTGCAAATCGGCAGCAGTGTGACAAGATCTCATGAAGAGCAAGCATCAACCATAGGTGCATGCAAAGATTCAAAAAGGGGCAAAACCTCGTTAAGCTCAAAATCTCTACTCTACATCTCATAGATCTGAAGCGGTGTACATATAGAGGGTGTTGAGTAACCCCTATTTTTGTAATGATGACCTCTCAAGTGGAGAGGGGAGTTACATTCCCGGAATAGGAAGTAACTCCCAATGACACATGGCGCACTGACACATAAAGGAATCTCATGATGACCCTAAAATGAAACCTAGACCTATGACCTCACCTAAGTGAGATGACTCGCCTAGTGATGTGGAATGTGACTCACACCAACATTTTCCAATGTGTTTGCGCCCTTCCTTCTTTGCGGTGACTGCCCGGGAGGTTCGGGATCATTTTTTTGAGGCTTTCCATGGTTGGAAAATTGTGATTTCACTTTCATTAGATAGTTGGTCTCTTCAAGATCATTTTTAGCATTGGTTTGTGTTGAAACTCCAAGTATCGATGGAGTTAGGAATTTTAGAAGTTTCAGTTGTATTTGCACTTGAAATAAATTTATAAAATACATATTTGCTCCAAATTTCATCTTGCTGGATTTATTGAGTATTTGGGATATTTCTATGTTAATTTCCAGCCTATATTGCATGAAATGGGTGTCATTAAGTGCTGCTACAGTTCACTGCATTAGGAAGACTTGTTTATTTACTTTCAATTGTTTTTAATGATGTATGATGCCCTAAAAGTATAAATTTCAGTTCGCTGCTAGAGTTTATAATATTGTTGGATCCGCTGTTATAAAGGTCAGATTATTTTCAGCTGGCGTTTGTGTCAATTCCTTGTTGGTGTGGTTCAGCCCTAGAAAGGCACATTACAACTAAATACTTCCTTCACACATTATTCAATTTCTCGCTGAAATAGGCAATGGGCCTACCATCTTGACTCATCACAACTCCAATAGTTGCTCCACTTGCATCACAATCAACCTAAAATACCTTATTGAAATCAGGTAAAGCCAACATTGGCTGCTCCATGACTTTCTTCTTCAACTTTTGAAAGCCATATTTTGTGTTTGTTGTCCACACAAACTCCTTATCTCCCTACATCACTTTTGTGATCGGTGCACAAATCCCACTAAAGTCTCATATGAACTCTTTGTAAAAACTCGCCAAACCATGGAAACTTCACACTTCAAATGTACTCTTGGGTGACAGCCATTCAACTATAGCTTGCACCTTCTCAGGATCCATCCTTGATCCTCCTTGTGATATCACAAATCATAAGAATACCAACTCTTCTTCATGAAACTACACTTCTTCAAGTTTACCAACAGCTTCTCTTCGCACAAACACTATAACACTCTCCGCACATGACCCAAGTGCTCTTCTTGCATCTTGTTAAAAGTCAATATGCCATCCAAGTACATGATGACAAATTTTCCTAAATAAGGCTTCCACACTCTGTTCATGAGCATCATGAACAAACTTTGTGTGTTAGTTTAACCCAAACGACATGACCAACCACTCTTACAATACATCCTATCTTAAAAGCAATTTTCCATTCATCACCCTCTCTTATCTTGATTTGGTGATACCCACTCTTCAAATCAACCTTTCAAGTATTGCATTGCACATAAAAATTCATCAAATCATCCATATGTGACAATGGAAACCTATACTTGATGGTAATCTTGTTGATAGCTCTGGAATCAATACACATCCTCCACTCACCTCCTTCCTTTGGAATTCTTGTTGATAGCTCTGGAATTCTCAAAGAAAGACCTAACACAAGCAAGATCCTTATTCAACTTATAAGAAACAATAACAGCTTCTTCTAGTAATCGACGAGGAAAAGATTACATACTCAAGCACAAAACATTCCCATTTTGCTACAATCTTACAATACACTCTGCAACATCCACTAAGGGACACAATTCCTAGGACTCTAGCCTAATTATACTCAAATAGGCGATGTTTCAACTGAACCAGACTCGGATCCAAGAAATGGAGCTTTAATACAAATTTACGCAACTCCCAATTCTACGCTTCATGTTGATCTTTAGTTGCTTGACACGTCCATCACTCCCTCTATTTATAGAATTTCGTGGGAGAAATAAAGATACCCTTGCAAATAAAGATACCATTGTAAAGATTTCTTAACTTGATATGTCCATTGTGCTCATACAATCAACAAGTAATCACTCATGGGGGCGTTTTCATCCGATCAAAACATACCAGTTGCTTGTTCACCAAATTATTAACGAGAGAAAAAGGATCAAGGCCCACGTGTTCGGGAGATGACTTGCTCGATGTTGATGGGCGCACAAGAACACAAGTATCCACAGAGCGCAAATGTTAAAAAAGTGAAGGCACACTTTGAGCACGCTCCATCGCAAAATCTCCTTCCTAAGGCACAATTCAACAGGTTGCACAAAACTTCCAATCCTTCAAGTCAAGCCTTCTTTATTCCGAGTTACACGGTGCACAAGGTCTAGCAAAACCATGCAAAAAATTGCAAGCTTTTATTCTTCCAACTCTTAACTCTTTTTGGCGATACAAGATTGCAAGTGAGGTCGAATGCTCCTGCATCACCACGGATAGATTCAATGCTCCTAAAAATGCCAAATTATAATTCCAAAACATTTTTAAGCTACATGATATCCTTGAGGCTCAATGCATCATCTGCAATAGGGACTGCATATTTCAAAGTATTTTCAGCCAAAAATTGTTCAGGATAATAGGGGTGACATTTCGTATGAATGAGACCTACCACCCTCAAATTGATGGTTAGAAAAAGGTACTAAACAGATGCCTAGAAGACTACCTAAGGATGTACAATAGTGACGATCAGAGAAAATAGGTGAAATGGATGTATCTCGCAAAATAATAGTACAATACATACAACCCAGCTATCAACATGATCACTTTTAAGGCAATGTATTGTTACAAACACCCATCACCCATGGGCTGGGTAGTCCAAAGGGGCAGAGTTCCATCAACTCTTGGACACACATGATGAGATACAGAATATCTCAGCCCTGTTAAGGAACAATTTGAGCATGTATGCAAACAGCATGAAGTAGCAAGCAAACAAGCAAATGATGGAGAGGGAATTGGAAGAAGGGCACATGATATGTTCCATGTGTCGTGCCTAAAGAAAAAGGCATAGGTGCACATAGTACTACAGTCAAAGCTGCCTGTGACAGACAAGGAGGGCAAGCTTGCCGAAGAAATTTTGGCCTTAGAGGTGAATATGTTATGGAATAGGAATGTGATTCTTCAACGTGAAGTGGACGGGTCTGCTGGAAGAGAATGTAACACTGAAGAACAAGAATTCCTAGGGAAGCGTCCAAACCTTCTGAAATTTGGTGCAAGTGCAACACATGTAGGGGCTTGAGCAAAAGACATGCTCCCATTTTCGATCATGGTTGATGTAGGGGCATCTCAAGAAGGACATCAAATTTTTGAAATTCTCGTATCATGAGGCCATGAAAGAAAGTTTGGGTTCATTGTACAGGTACTATATGGAGTCAAGACATTCAAAAATTCAAAATTCATGTTTCCCTCCAAAATGTAGTTCAAATCCAAAGAGCATGTAAAAGAGAATGTAATGGGGTTTTAGAGAGTCTAGGTGATTTAAAAGTGTGTATGTGAGTCATAAAATGTTTAAACTAATGTGAAATGCCTCATAATGTGAATGGGCATGTAAATTTCCTGATTTTCCTGAACTAGAAGAGCTCCTTGCTCAGGACGGTCAGGGGCAAGCGCAGTCTTTGGGAATCACCCCTCGACTTCAGATTACGACTCTGATCTTGCACACAACAGTGAAACCTGATCTCTGTTACCTCCCTGCTGAGTAACATACATCATCTGTTGTATGCAATTAGCGATACCGACCCCACCATGCCGGTGGGAGTCTCCAGGGAATGCTCCTGGTGAACACCGTATTGCTTCCACCCAGCCTTAAGGAGGCCTCGCGGCTAATCTCCCCAGTCCCGAAGGACAGGGGCCAAGTGAAAGAGAAACTCTTCCAGCTGTGTGCCTGACGGGAAGGCATTGCCCTACACAATCGTGCGTTGGCTCATTAAAAAGAGAGGAAATGTAAAGAGTCACCATGAGTCATCAAAGTTAGTTGGAATTCAAGAAGAAGTTACATTAAAAAGAGAGGAAATTCAAATAAAAGGGAGTTAGTAGGAGGAGAGTGGAAAAAAAAAACCTTCCGAGGAAGGTGACAGAGGAATAGGAAGAGATTTCCTCGAGGAAGATGGATAAAAGTGAGATGGGGTGAAGAAAGAATCAAGAGTTTTGTATGAAATATATATAAATAAGAAAGACTATGTTTTTGCACAATGAGGACTGTGTGAACACCATTATTGTCTGAGTTTGATACATCCATTTGTTGTTATTGAGGCTTTGCATGTGTTGACTCTAGATTGGTGTATTCAAAGGTATGATACAACAATACCCTGTTCTGATCTTTTAGGAAGTCTTTTGAATGTATAATGGTATGGCATGACTGTAATAAGGATTTTAACAAGGTACACTGATGAGTTTGTTGGTGGATTCTCGTGGAAAAGGGCAGTGAGATGTTATTCACATGTTCTAAGCTTGATTCAACTAGTATTCTCCATTGCATGTATAAGTAAACTTCAAGCAAAACAGTGTTGTGACTGTGTGTTACAATTGGAATAAGTCTGAGATTTATAGCTAATGGAAAAGCATTGTGCATGTGCATATGAGCTGAGGCGAGGAGTTGAATAAGATAAGATTTGATCATGAATTGAGGTTATAAAACGAGCTAATGTCTTTATTCATTACATTTGAAGGACTGAGGGTTTGCATACCCTTTTAGCAAACATGTGTGCATGACAGCTCTTGATTGGAAATGGTTGTTATTTGCATTGTCAAGCCCTACTGTCAACTCGGGATTGTGAAGGAGAATGGGGCAGACCAAAATGGTAAGGTTTCAAGCGTTGTTCACATGTATTTGAGAAGATATAGAGATTTTATGTCTCTCGGGCCTGTACAGTTGACCATTAGGGTTTTTAGAAAAGAATGAGATTTAAAGCACCAAATCAACAAATATTGGTCTAATTTTTGAAAGAAATGAGGTTGACATTGTCCTTTAGCTGATAATGAAGGAATCAGGGTTGTCTATTAAAGGAATAGAGAGTTATTTCTGACAGTATGCTGTCCCAGCTGGCTAACACAGTCCAAGACCTAATTGTGAGGGTCATCTTGCAAAGGAGGTAGGTCTTAGAGGTGACAACTAAATTGGAAACTTGATACACAGAAAAGGCTTAAATGGGTATTAGAATATGGTTCTAAAATGTCTTGAAGCTCAATATACTAAAAGATGTGCATGAAAATGGTCTTAGGCAGGGCTAGAAAGAGTTATCAAGCAAGAAAAGCAAGATTGAGGCTTGAGGAAGAAGATGAATGAGATAGGTGATGAAATTTGGCATACTCCACATTAGGGATAAAGGGTCCTTAAATATGTTTCCACCCTGTTTTGGGTCACCCTAGATCAGTCTAACCATAAACCAAGCAAAATACTTAAGGGCACAAGAATGGCAGATTGAGTAAGATAAGAATATAGTAATGAATTTGATAGTTGTGAATCAAGTGGATGGTTTGTTTGACTCTTGTTTGAGATGATGATACAAGGTAAAGGAGGAGGAAGCTCTGGTGAAGGCTAAAAAGCCAAAGTAGCTATTTGAGCACAAGAGATGATGAGGAAGGGTGAAGGTCGTGATGAAGAAATGTAACAAAAGATGAAGTGGTATGAATTGGGACCAGTTTTATAGTTGAATTAGCATTGAAAGAATCATATGAAACAGGGTATTGGGTTAAAGGAAGCTTCTTAAGGTAATTTGATCAATTTTTGCAAGATTTGAGCCATTTAGAATTCTTGGAGATCCTCAGTTTGCAGAGCTCAAGAGTAAGTTGTTGTTTGAGTCTTCTTCATTGATTGAATGTATGAAAAATGTGTTTACCTCTCTACATTAATGGTTTTTGTTTTGTAGCATTACAGTGTATTAGTTGGAACTATATTTGTGGCGTATAGATGTTGTGTTCCATCCTCACTACATTCCTCCATTGTACTAGAATTAATAGCTTAAAATTATATATTTTTGTAGGACTGGGATATTATGAAGTCACCCATCCTTGTACTACTCTAGGTTGAGCAAGCTTAACTATAGAGTGCTTTTGGTGGTGGTGGTGGGGGTGGGTGTGTGGTGGGGGATGGCAGGAGGGGGAATGCGGGCATGTTGTGTGCTTAGGCATAATATGATATTAGGAGTATGTTATGGCCTATTTTTCCCTTAGGCCCACGGCCTATGTATTAGGTAAGTGGGGTTAACCATTAATATGATGTTAAGTTATGCTCAGATTAGTGAAGGATTATGTCAATATAATCAAAGTTTTCATCTCGCTTGAATATAAATTGAGGGTAACCCCTACGAAACGCTAATTTAACCATTTTGATATCAATCTAATATAGAGATCTGTTTTTCTGACCCCTTATGTGCTCTCAACCAAATTTGCATGTGTAAATTCTCGTTGGGTGTGCGGGTGCCCCCATTTTTACAATTAAGCATTTGTTTCCAAGTTATTTACTTATCATCGTTCTCCATTCTCTTAAAGAATGCCACATATCGGTGGTGGCATACTCATAAAAATCTCACTTGGAGATACATTGATTAAGGTACAAGTGGCCCATGCCATTCCTGTTGCAATGACAAACAAAAATAAGGCTAGGTGTTTTAAGGTGTCCACAATCTATAAATATGAAAGAAGCTTCAAAATAATATAGGTATTTTATAGAAGCTTCTTTCCGAGAATAATGTTTAACAAGGAGGTAATCGTTGAATCAGTCAAGAAATAGAAGCACAAGTCCAAGTCATCTCTTTTCCATACACGAGGGCACATGTATCATGCTCGAGAGATCAATTTATTCAGCAAATATGACCCCAAGTCCAAGAGATATGTTTTTCCATACATGGAGGTGTCCTCTCAGCCAGATGATATACGTAGGGTAATGGGATTACCCAAGACATAGAATAAGGAAGAATTGTTCTAGTTAACCCAAGAGTTGTATGCATTTGGGTAACAAAAGAGGGATGAGTATATCAATTAAAATTTAATTAAGAAACAGTTTATTGGCATGAGACCCTAGTGAAGTAGTTGCAAGCAGATAACATTATAAGAGAGGATGTATAGGATGACGTTAAGGAAAGGGGTATTGATCAGCAAGCCTTCACAAATTGACTCAAATTGGTTTTTACTAGAATTTGACCAAACAAGAATGTAGAGAATCACGTCAAGAAGTTTTAGGACATGCAGAACAGAAAAGTGACTGAATCCTTATTGTACCAAAAGGCCAAGTCAAAGGCACTGGAATTGATCGGGGATGTGACAAACTTAAACACTTATTAAGACATAAGACTTGAGGGTGCCTCAATTAGAAGCCAAGCCACCCAAGAGAAATAACACGATGTTTCCTTGAATGATTGTAAATCCAAGGCCATGTCATTTGAGATGGAGGCAGCACACCCAAGAAATAAAGAAGCAAAATGACAACAACAGAAATGTATTTTGAGCAACAATAATAAGGTTTCAAGAAGATGATGATAGAAGAACAAATTGAAGCATTATTGAAAAAAATGCATTAGGAACATTAGATTATGACCAAGCTGTTGGGTAGAACTTCCACTATAGAAAATATCCTCCATTTCGGCCTCGGTTTAATTTCAAAAGTGACTTTGACTTCTGCCATCCGAGTCAATTATACCATCCACTCCCAAGACTTCCACTTATATAAGTCGACCTCTTTTCTTCTTACTTTCTTCTCAAAATGGCATTGTTATCAAGCCACCATTTGTTCCTTCTGAGATTGATCCAAAATAATCAGAATAGGGATGATAGCACGACCCTAAAGCAAACCTATTTTGTCATCATCCGTTAACTTCGTAATGAGATTGACCATTGACACTAAAAACATTTTCTTATGAAAGGCCGACCAATTATCTTGTCCTCATAAAGATATACTAATAAACTTTCACCCTATTACCAATCCATAATTACCAAGTCCTAATGAAGAGTGCAAGAGAATCATTGATGCATTGATATAAAACAATTAGATGATGATATGTAATGTCCCCTTTCCTATGCCTAAGGCCTAAGGGCCAATTCGAGTCCAAGCCTTGGTCATACCCAAGGGGCTATGGACGCTGGGAGCTATTGGGTATGAATATCTAGTCCATTTTGTTATAATTTTTCGTTGACATGAGCGTAAAGTGTTTTGGAGGGACTAGATATTATGTTTTGTCGTTAGGAAGGGGCCACATGACACTTAATGTTTTAATTTTGCGTTGGGGGTCACTTATGGACCATGACGACTTAAAAGGGAAAAGTAACTTAAGTTACTTTTATTTTATTGGTCCTTCCTAAGGAAAAATGCGACTTGGGCTATTTTGGGGCTCTTTTGCCTTGGGGAAAAATATATAAGGAGTTGGGAGGAAAAAGTGAAGATCATTCTTGCATACACTTATATTTTCTCTATGTGCAACTATTGTTTGCAAATTTCCAGCTTGTGGAGTAAGATCCCACAGGGACCCTAGCTTCGGTGGTGAGAGATCCATCCCTAGCTAGCAGGGCATTCTTTGGTGGTGAAAGATCCATCCTAGTTTGTCATTTGGAGCTGTTTTCAGGGCTGTTTTGCAGAGATATTTTCAGAGGTTTAGGGATATTTGGTGGAGAAAAGTAAAGGGTTTTCAGATCAGATTTACGGCAGCGATAAAAACAGGTTTTGGCATCATTCCTAGAGATTTTTCAGAGGGTTTTGATCATTTTCCAAGGGGGCGACTTACTTTGGAAGTTTGCAGCAATTTTTGGAGGGTTTCAGGTTGCCATTTTCAGATCTGAAGGTTGGGGTTTCATTCTCCATATTAGTATATGTAATTTCCAGAATTTCATAATTTTATCTTGCTTATTGGAGAAGTTATGAATTTTTGAAGTTTTACCACTGTTTAGGGCTTTCTGTAATTTTCTGACAGCATTTTATTATTCAAAAAATCCCAAAATAATTTTCTTATGTTCTTTATAATATTAGCAAGCTCTCCTAAAAATTTCAAGTGATTTGAGTGAGTATTTTGAGAGATATCAATTTTCTTCAATTCGCTGCCCTAGCTGTTAAAAATCTGCAAAAACCAATATTTCATTTGCTGCAATTTTTTCTATATTTTGTGTATCATTTTGTGGTATCCCACTAGGGATATTTCATGATATTCCAAAAGATTCCTAGAGCTTGCCTTACAGATGCTTAAATCTTTAATAATAAATGGCTATTTAAGTCACCCAAAGATCTACTTTAATAACTTGACAACCTATGTCTGCATCATTATATTACCTAAGATATGCATAACAGAGTTGGTTGTAGATATGGATTAGTGAGGTGAAGGTTAGTAAATGACAAGTGGTCAAGAAGGAAAGTCAAGTGGCATATCCCATCAGTTGAGGATTTCGTTCCACTATAATAATAATTATCCACACATTAAAAATCTTCTAAATGAAAAGAAGTGTGTCTGTGTTTATCCCACATTGACAATATTAGTGAGACAACAAAGGCTTTTAGGCACTACATGCACTAAAAGCTTTGCCAATCCAGAAGCAGATTTTGGGTTTTAAGCACCCAAGCTGATGTGTTAGCATCCTTCTCTTCACTACTAAAACTGCTTCGAGGTGTTTGGTGGGTCCCTTCATGTGGGGTTGTGATTATTGCCGATGTAAATGTTGGCGTATCCCACAGTTGAGAACTTTGTACTACTATAATATTTAGCCATCTAGGAATCCCATATAGCTCTTGAGTTGGTTTAGGAAACATACTAACCGTTTGTATTGAAGTCTCTTGCTTTTGTATGCATATACGAGACATGATGGGTGAAACACACCATTGGGAGCATAATTGTAGGTTCATAAGTCAGATGACAAAACAAATGGAGGATGGGCATAGGGTACTGTTAACTGTGATTTGTAGAATGAAATACAACAGATTACACAAAGGCCACAATATGAAGATGGCAACAACAGGACCGGACAAAGCAAATAAATTAATAATGCTTTATTTACAGATAGGACAAACCAGAACCACTGATAGTAACGAATAGCTTTGAGGTTTCAGTAGAAATAGTGTATGTATATGCGTAGAAATAGTTGTCCATGGAAAGAAGCATAAACTCTGTGATGAGAAAATGCAGACATATCATGTACTCACCAGCACTAAGAATGCAAAATGACCACAAACAGAGGTGATGAGATATTGTTTAACTATATTGTTCTTGTGCATTTTTTTGTGTCTATCTACCATCAATGAAGAAGTATAATGAAAGGAAGGACAAATGAAGAATACTGAACAGGGATGATTAGTTCATTCTAATAACAGCAGGAATGATCCAAAGGGCTGAGTCAATAAGAATGTGCATGGATGACTTACAAGAATCTGCCATTCAATCTGTATTAATATTGTTACAGTACAATCAAATGTTTATGTCTCTTGACATTTAAACTCTAGCACTCCACATATAGCTATTTGCAATCAAGCATTCATCCCATCTCTTTTACTCGGACAGTGAATTCAGTAATTTTTGCTACAACAAACTGCTCAAGAAGATAAAAGAGATTGGCTATAAGAAAAACCATCCATATGGACACTACAATGATACTTGAACTTCTTTTACTTAATACTCTTTTTGATTTAAGATAACATAATTATGTGCAAGATCCTGATTGAATCTATAATATCAATGACTGAGCCTTCCATCCATGGGAATTCAATCACATTTTAGCATTAAAATGCCTTCTTTGGGAAATCAGTCAGATTACATCTACATTCCTTGTTCATGTGGTATAACACAGACATTTTGCACCAAGTAGCTATCGCTTTTCCTAGGCACCAAACTACCACTCAAAATGGTAACCAACCACCTTCGGCCACAAGCTCTTTACTTTTAATATTTATTATTTTTGCCAAATCAAGCATAGATCATGTTCATGTGTTAGGACATATGGCATCCATTGCGAAATGTTATAAACATTCAAATACATAACCCCTTTATCTGCATTGAGGGAAACTTTCAAGGAGGAAATACCCCTACTAATGATGGATGCCAATTTAAGTATGGCGGCCAAGAAATTCAAATCATTTACGACAAATAAAGGAGGTCTTTGTGTTAATACTTAAATAATAGATTTCGCAACTCGCAGCTTGCAACAATCTATGAAAAGAAACCCGGTGGCTTATTTGTGAAATTTGCTGTCAAACATAAACTCATTTTTATTACTTCCTAATATGAACATTTCGCCAAACGTTTGACTATAGTTGCACCAGAAACACCATCGGAGTATCAATCTCCCTCATGGTAAAACTTTAGCAAAACCAAATAACATTTTGAGTATCTAGCTCCCCTCAAAATGACACTATAGAAATAAAAATCAATGGATAATCCTGTTTTCCATATCAGTAATTTGGTCATTGACATTGATCCACGTGTCAACGCCATTAACAAAACCAAATAACATTTTGAGTGTCAAGCTCCCCTCAAAATGAAACTATAGAAAAAAAGGCTTTGATGGAAAATCCTGCTTTCCATATTATTAATTTGGTCATCGACATTGATCCACTTGTCAACACCTTACTCAGTTGAGAATTCCAAAAGACACTTTATGCTCCAAAATTAGATCATGAAAAATCATTTAAATTCAGTAAGTTGAGTTGATCAATTGTGAAACAAGAGAGATGTCTTTTAACCTCACTAAGACAGAATTGGGCAAGGCAAAGAGCAGGGTAAGATACGAGAACTAAACAGAGGCAGAAAAATCAAGTTGATGAGTGCATTGATACAACATTGTGACAGTCTCATTTGTATCGGAGGGTTACGTATATGTCATGGCACTTTCAGGTATCACGGCAATTTTGTATGTGTCATGGCAGTTTCGCCCGTTTCAAATGGAAAAATGTATCAGCAGAAATGTTAAATTCCCTGTATCTTGGGTTCCCTATACTGCTCATATGCTCATCCCTTAGCCAAAAAATCCCAAGGGATCATGGAAGAAGCAATCAATTCATTGATCTGAGGGAGTTAGAGGGGGAAGAAGACTGCACAACTGATACGGTTGAGGATGGCAATCAAACATGTTACAGAAGCAAGCATTCCATGGAAAGTTGCAAAGCATTTGAGAGTGTTACAATACAGTTGATATGTTCTCGGCATCCTTGAAGGCCACCCCAAGAAGGCAGAATGATTGTAAATTTGTCAGAAGATAGTTGAGATGAGGAAGCATAGCTTCACTCTTCTGGAGTTTCCACATCAAGTTTCTACATGGTAAATCCATATGTCTATGTCTCTTGTCATGTCTGATTGACTCGTTCACTTGCTTATTTTCAATCCTTGCAATTCCTTTATTATCGCAACCACCTAAGAAAGCACAAGAATCAGATGAACACATGAAAACAAGCATAGTACTAGTTCAAAACAGTGATATAGGAATTGATGCAATCTCACATAAAGTAAAAGGAATGACATATTCTATGCTACACTATTGCTCTTGTGGAATAGTCGATGTTCATAGTAGCACAGAAGGGGCACGAAACACAATATGCAATGAATGTAAGTGTCTATGTGAGCATGTGCACAAATGTACAATGAATGTATGATGAGACAACAGCCATAGCACTGTAGGAAATATCAATTTGCAGACTTAAATTGTTGTGCCATTGGCATATAACTTGGGAACATCACTTCAAGAAAAAGTAAATCTGTGTTTGATGAATCATGCATTGGAATATCAGTATGGATCACTTTATGGGCTTACTCACTGGTGGTAGGGAATACAAGTTCTACATGTCGTAGGGCACAATTCCATTATTATAATCGCAATCCCCTTCATTCATTTTTTCCAGAAAGTCAGAAAAGTTATTAGATTAAGAAAGGAAAATGGATACACACAGTCAACACACTGAGGTGTCTGAGATCCAAATCTGAATGAGTGTCTCAGAAGGCTGTGTAAGACTACATTAACAAAGAACTAAATTCAAATACCCTCCTTGTACAATGAACTGGTCATCTTCAACCTGGGTAAAGAAAAGCATTACAACTGCTAAGAAAACCTAATACCTACATTGTTTGAAAATTTGTTTTCCTGTGCCCAAAAATCATCAGGGTGCTGTGAAAAATCCACAAGTTGATTGTAAACAGCAATCCCTTTTATTCATGCCATAACTCAATGCATCCCTATGGTACAGTGATGCCATCATGATTCCTGATATGAATACAACATAAACTAATAAAACATTTCAATGGTAGACTGCTTTCCTCAGCAGGGTTAAGGATTATTTGGGAAACAGAACAATGAAAGGTCTTGCAAATTTGCATATAAAAAGTGCATCAGATCGATCAGAATCCAGATTGTAATTCATTTAAATAGGAAAATTGTCCATATTTGGGAAACTACCAAATAAGCCTGCCAATGCCAGCAGACTGATTGGCTTGGATAGACAGAAGACAGATGATAGAGGCTCTTATATAAGTAGGAGAGCCAATAGGGGTGGCTTTTTTTGGGGAGATGACCTCAAACAAGACATCAAGAAGGAAGTAATGGTGCCACTAGTTGGTAGCCTGCTTGTACTGGATATGAATTCTTTTAAGACTTGATACAGGGTGAAATAATGTTGATAGAGCATGAATTATTGTTCCTGAGCAGCATAAACAGATTAAATATGGGGAAATTCCTTTTACATGCTCTATCCATCTGAATTTGATACACATCAATGCCATTCAGACAATAGACACATTAAAGATATTGTATCTCCATGTCTGGTTGATAGTGCTGAACAGCAGCACTCAAATCTGGAAGTGAAAGAGGTGTAAGGCAGAACAGTATTATTGCTCTCTGCTTTTAGTACTGACGTGCATATTTGGTCTTCCAAATTCTATTATTAAGTTTTGTCCTTCTCTTTATTTTGCAGGAAGACACATAAAATACATAAGTTGATAATGATAAGTACAGAGTTAGTTGAACAGTTGACGAGGAAAACTGGGTTTAACAAGCAGGACATAGTCCTTCACAACCTCTAATAAATAAAAAATCTGAAGCATTCACTTACTGAAACTGAGGCAAATGCTGATGGATTGATAGTACATGCACCACCACAAGCAAAACTCAACTTGTCCCTCACTGTGTGGACCACTTCTGCTTTCAAGCCACCATTGCGCCCACCAAAGGTAGGAGTTACACTGTTCAAACAAAAAATACAGCAGTTACCTTCCTCCGGAAGATACGTAGCAGCCGAATTTAATCCAACTCCATACCGCTACAAGTGGTAATAACTTTATTGGATGTAAAAATCACAATGAGATTCACAAAATCATTATACATCATTAATCAAAAAAATATTCTGGATTGTTTCTGTATATAAAGAATATTATAAATGGCTAGAAAGTAGGCTTCATCTACCTCAATTGAGTGGTTGGCTGAAAAATAGGACCCGACGATTGCCATGGTAATGGCTGTACCATGCAAAAAGAGAGCGATTTATCTGGCCACTGTACTGCAGGTGTTACACAAGTACCCCACCTATTCTGCAAAATAAATAAAATGCATAAGCGCTTGCAAAAAGATCATTTACACACAAAACATGTTCTGAGAAAACATCTGGTCTCGTATAATATAGTGTATAATTAGTGTGTATCTCAAAAATTTGAAAACATCAAGTTCTTGGATGTTTACAAAGTCAGATTTGAGAAGATTGCTTTTATTATTTATACAAAGTATGATTAATAAAAATGTAAGAATGAAACATAGTTGCAGATCCTGAAGAATAAAGACCTGACGTGAAATTTTGAGGGCACACCTTGCAAGAAAAGCTCAGCTTTGTCTCCCTGGATAGTGGCATTGTGCTTGAAGAAATCCACCAAAGGCCGGGACAAAAGCCTTGGTACTTAAGCCTTCTCCAGCTGCATAAGTAATTTGGCCGTTTGGAAACTGTAAATCTATAAATGGCTGTGGCATCCAAAAACAAAAACTAAGTGAGATCCAAAATACATGCAATTGTTAGACCAAAAGTTGAAGTGGAGATCAAAATGCATATAATTCAAAGAACTGCTATTCCTAGAAAGAAAATACATAAAAATAACATTTACCTACAGATTTAATGGCAGAAAATGTACTCCACAACTTCAATTCTTTCATATATTCCATTCATTTAAAAAGAATAAGAAAAAAATCAACCTAAAAGGCACTAATATTATTTGTTCATGAATCTTTTTCCTAATGTAATGCTAGGAATTAAAATTCGGTAGAATCAAGCTTCCATTTCTCCACTATACTCTATGACCTTGATTGTCAAACGTGCACCCTGCTCCCTCCCAGGATTGTTCATCTGAGGCCCTCTTAGCCCAGGCCATTGTCCATAGAGTCAGCATTGGCTCTTCCATGCAGAGACTAGAACCCTGTTTAGATTAGCTCCCTTTTCTTGGCTCCGTCAGCAATCCCTTTTGACATGGGTTCTCCTTTCAAGCATTTATTGCTTATTATATGGGTTTTGTATTTATTGGCTTGTCTAGGGTTTACCTCCTTGGTCGTATCTTCCTCAACCCAGTTTCGCTAATTTTTCAGAAAAATATATAAACTTTGGGGTTGACTTCAAAGCATGCAATCTCGTTAATGTTTGTCATGGTGTGGAATGATGCAGGGAAAAAAAACTAATCAACTCAAATACCGCTTTTATGGACTCCTCGTTGGAATCATCTATTCTATGAATTTTCCTAATCCCTTAGCCTTTATCATTAGTATGCCATGATTGGAAACTAAAATTATTCTAACAAAGTCTTGAGATTCATACATAATGACCGTGCCCATTAAACTGATCTACTTTTTCTGCAGGTCAAAATTGTTGAAGGCATCCTTAAGCATTTCTACACCTTGTAGTTGGTATAGAATATTGACGTATTCTTCCAACCCTAAATTCCCAAGCATACTTTGAGTATTATTCAGCAGACCCATTACCCTACAAAAGTTTCAAATTCTCATGCATTTACCCTATGCTACGCCATATTCTTTTTAACTATTCAGACTTCCCAGTATTCTTCATCTGATTGGTGCATGTAACCTTGGGCTAATGTTTTGAACGAGTTTGTGTAGCCCATCATCGAAAAAGCAAACAGGTTCTAAGATATTTATGGGAAGGCTTGAATAACCTCTCTTGTTGCAAAAACTAGATAATTATTTTCTTATACATATCTGATTTACCACCAATAACCTCCAAACCAAAATGTGCGAGTAGTTTTTCTGCTCAAAAAATGAGGCTTTCTATGCAAAGGTAGTTCAACAAAGCCATTGGATAGGGGCATGTAGGGCATAGAAAACCAAGGATATAGGGTATACCTCGGACAGTTCTTACCCAAGGAAAAGAGTATCTTTCACTAATTTTCCTCTCTGTGGCCATAGCTTAGGAGCCTTTCTATTTGGTCACCAAGGAAGAGTGGGGCAAATTCAATGGAAAATAACATGTGTACTCTTTTCTTAAATTTAATAAAGTCGAATATTTGTGAAGTTTTCTCATAATTTATTTCCATTAATATTTATTATTTAATATGTTTTTGTTGATTTCAAGCATTTAAATTATTAAGGAAACATTGTTAAATCCAATTTTAAATGCAAAACAAATCTTTGGAAAATAGCCAACATCAAGGTTCAATTCTTTTTGGTGTCGCAAAAACCCAAATTTTCGTTTGTCTTCTTTGATTGGCATGCCCCTAGTATAGTTGTTGCAATTTGACAAATTGATCTTCATAATTGCAAACAGGGTATTATATTTCTTTCGAGGCATCAACAAAACCTCTCAAGAAAGTACTGATATAATACAACCATGTTTGCTTCAAAATATGGGAATAAAATTGAGTTTAAGATTCAAAAGAACATCAATAATGACTTTAAATAAAATTGGACAACATAACAAAAAATCGATCGAGTTAGTCAATTGTGTAGCAATAAACATAAGATGTTAAGCACAAGTTGGTTATAACTATGCTTTGAACGCATTGACAGTAATCAATAGACTTAGACCAATTCATGGAACTGCACAAGGGTTGTGTTGAATGGATCACTAGGTATAAAGGTATAAAGGACAATATCACAAAGCAGTTTACTACAAAGCATGCAAATCTCACACTAAGAATAAACAATGAGAATAATGATACAACCATAACTAGACCAAAATGCCAAAAATATGGCTGAAGTGAATTCCAAACACAAATAACTAAAGATATGCTAATAGATATATGAAAATTAAGTCAGCTTGTAACAAAACCTGAAAACACCTCAAGACCAAAATAAATTGAGGTACTAGCATGGCATAAACAGCAGTTATGAAATTTACAAAGGTGGCAAAATAGGCTTGCAAAGTAGAACTGGGCTTGCAAAGACACTATAGGTGTTATGAAGCTAGTCTTGTGTTGCGAAGCTAGTCCAAGCTTGCAAAACTCTCCCAGGCCTACAAAGTGATTTCAAGCCTACACACCTCTTTAGGCTTGCAAAGCTTTCTCAAGCTTGGCAGCTTTCTAGGCTCACGAACCTTGTACTTGCAAAGCTCATGTTAACCTGAGAAGCTCGCATCAACTCGAAAAGCTTCCTAGGTTTGCAAAGCTCCTCTAGGATTGTGCAGCTCCATAATGAACTGCAATTCTTGCAAAGCTCGGGATAGCTTTGCGAAGCTCGAATCAAGCTCTCTAAGGAATGAATTCTTGCATTTTTCTGCTAGAATATTCACCAAACAATGCTTAACCCTTTTGAAAGATGTTCAATTCAATCTCCAATGCACAATAGCGCAGGGATTCAAGGATGCAACTGCGTCACTTTCCTTCAAGAGACATTCTTAACCATTGATAGAAAGAAAACAAAAATATTTTAATATCCACAAATGATCCCAAGTATTTCAATGGACTCAAAAGTACAGCAAGTTACAATAGCAAGGAGTGTATAAAAGAACTCCAATAACCTAAAAAGTATCTAAAACTAAAACGGAAAAAGAACCAAGCAAGAAAGGGTTTACGCTAGAAAATTCAATGTAGACATGGCTATATAGTACAAACAGCCATATGAAAGGATCGACTATCACCGCACAGAAAGGGAGGCGATGGAGATCAAGGTTCAAGATTGTATCATGGTCAGAAGCAAAAGGGTCACCATTCACATGGATCGCTGTAATAGCCACAGTATGTAAGAAGTCTTGGATTTAATTTTCAAAATACAAATTTATCATGCAGAAATGAGGAAGCGGTTCAAAACTGCCAGTATATGGTTAAAACTTTAACAAACTAGCAAGCTAATGTCTCCAATATTTTCATATTAAACAAGCACAATTGCAATGACCTTGACAAAGTAATATCCCAAACTGATTTCAATAAATCCATTATATTCTTGTCAATCTTTTTTAAACAGGTAAAAATTTCAAATTCTCTCTAATAAAAAAAAGTAACCGACTTGTCAAAGAGAAAAAAAAACTCAAATTTGGGTTAAGAGGATCCTGTTAAATGTCGTATGGGACAACTTTAAAGAATCAAACTAAAAATAAGTAACCTGTAATTAAACATAATTGCAGCCATATTGAGAAATATACTTACACAAGATAATGAATTGGCACAGATCATTGACAGCAAACACCATCCACTTTCTTTTGACCATACAACTGGGCATAAAGAATGCAATCCATTCTGCAACCATCATATTGAAACAAAAGAATAAATTAACATTCCTCTCTCAGAAAGCTTACAAAGAATCAATATGGCAAGTTCAAACCTAGTTCTAGGAGTTTCACTCCCCTACATGTTTATTAATTTACAGAATTGACATCCAATAGCATATGAGTTAGACTGATTCCATTACTAAGAAATAATGCAATCTAAATGTACTCATAAGAAAAATTTCAAGTAACAACACGAGAATTAGAAGAATTTGACAGTCCCCAATGATGGGGCTGGTAAAAAGTGCATAGCTATGTGGTTTGGAAACCCCCAAAACATGGTACCCTGAATTTAAACTCAGGTAGAACTTCCTGCGGGAACCTAGGAGATGTGGCACTGGGGGAATAAGCCACAATCATAAAGACACCTCAATCTCATGGAACATCTATGGGCTGGGTGAATCGACCAATAATATTGTAGAGCGCTTTGGGATACAGTACGGAATGAAGTGTACAGGCGACAATGGCATCAATTGCCTGGAGGTAGAAACCAATAAACAAATGTTGGCTACCCTTCTTTTACTCCATGAGAAAGTTCTGTTGAATTGGGAACCAAAATTCTTGGTGAAAGGACTTCATGATCCAGTGGTATTTTGGATGCTGGACAATCCAAGATCAACCTTGCAAGCAAAATAAAGCCACTGATTTCCTTGCCAAGTTGGCTTCGGCTACCCTGCCCAGCAGGTGTGGAGCAATTTTAACTGGGATGAGATAGAGAAAGAGGTGAGACCAGCCCTTAATAAAATTGTGGACCGTGAAAGGCAAAGCGTATAAGGGGAATACTAATAGTGAAATAGAGTGGCTGTATACGACCTGTCCCGATTCATATGTTTTCATGCATGTGTTCAAAGCCCTTAACTTATGTGATTTACACTCAACTTTGTCCTGCGCGCTTCAAATCCCAACTCTGGGCTAATTAAAGGGATGTCACAAATTTAAATGACACCACCTTCGCTTTCGTGTGTGAAGAAGCGACGGAAATGACAACCTTAGAAAATAGCAATGCCACTTCCACATATTCTTTCCTCCTAAATCTACCTCCCTCATTTCTTAATTGGGATGGTTATTTGAGTAAAGCTTATTTCTTTTTGTGTCTATATAATAATGGCAGACTGAAATTACTGAAATAATAGACCATATGGTAGGAGGTTCAGCAGTTTGCAAAATGCCTGCTTGTGCCCGGCAAGGGAGCTCTCGGTAGGTCTTTAAGATTGTGAATTGTAGCAGTTTTCAGTACTGGGTATCTTCAGAGCCCCTCAAGCTCTCATTATTACAGCCCTCCATGGAAATTCCCAGGAAGTTTCTGCTGCATCCCAAGGTAAACGTTCGCACACTCTCTTTACAGTCTCTAGGTTTAGTGCATTTTCCTATTGAGATGGACAGAAAGAAAATGGAGAAAATCCCAGCAATTGAAACCGCCTCTGTTAACAACACCCCAAAAAAAAACATGGCCCCAAACTGTGGGTGATAATGCCTTAAAGATCTCTTAAACCTCTTACCCGGTGTAGCCAGAAAAGCCTTGAATCAATTTCGTAGCACTGAGAAATGATAAAAAAATCTTGCAAACAATGGGTAGCCAGTTTCAATCATCTATGATCCCGGCAATTATGCTATGAAACAGATCAGTGAGAGACTGAATACAGTCCTTGGCAATAAACACAGGGACCCTCAGAATTCCACTGCCCTTGTCACCAATATTAATGAGCAAGCTGGCAGGAATTGCACATAGGAGGAGGATGCTAGCAGTGTTTGGGCTCAGAAGTTCAGAGCAGAGTTAAAAGACTTCAAGGGAAATGCACCTATAGGAGCTGGTCAAAAACCAGGAAATCATATTTTGTATCTGTAGAAAAGGGATGAATTGAGGACCTGAGATAGGGAAGGGAGGAGATGTTGGGACTGATGCAAGGAGTTCAATAATCTGTTCCTCAACTTTTCAGGTTCCTGGATGCCATTATTGGTTGGGGGTCTGAATCAAAGAATACAACTTTCAATTTCCACAAATGCCTCAAGGACAATCCCAATTATCAATCAATACCACACCTGTGAGAATCCGTGGCTGAATGGAATTGGAGACCCGTAATGTCCCCTTTTCGAAACTAGTTTGATTTGAAGACTTTGAGCCTAATCCAATTCCCATAGATAGGGAAGGGAGGAGATGTTGGGACGGAAACAAGGAGTTCAATAATCTGTTCCTCAACTTTTCAGGTGCCTGGATGCCATTATCGGTTGGGGTCTGAATCAAAGAATACGACTTTCAATTTCCACAAATGCCTCAAGGACAATCCCAATTATCAATCTATACCACACCTGTGAGAATCCACAGCTGGATGGAATTGGAGACATGTAATGTCCCCTTTTCCAAACTAGTTCAATTTGAAGATTTTGAGCCCAATCCACTTCCCGTGGGCAAGAAGGAAATGAGAAAGCGGAGTAATTGTCATGTTTTTCAGTTATTTTCGTAAGCATTGCATTCTTCTTTAGTAGTTTTCTATATAGTTAGGTCGGTTGGGTTAAGGAAGAAAGATAAATAAATAAAATAAAATAAAAACCCTATAAACGCAAATGTTGAGGCTCATTGTGAGGATCATCTAGTGAAATTTATACAACTCTTTGGAAATTGGAGCATTGAGCTCTCATTTTCAGCCTTTGAGAACAAAAACCCTCATTGGATCCTATTGGGGACGAAAACCCTCAATAGTTACAACTCTTGGGGATGTAAACCCTCATTTGTTGCATTGGTGACCTCAACCAAGAGTCACAATTGGGCTTCAAATTCAGATATTCACAACAGCGAGGATTAAATCAATGCTAGAGCATGTTTTTCTTGGGCTGCCACATTAATTTCCAAATTGACCTACCCATTTAAAGAATTTGGGATCACTTTTCAGTGGGTTTTGATGGTTAGAAAAATCTAATTCTAATTGTATTGATACTGATCTTTTTGTGATCAATTTCCACTATCATTTGCATTTTTTCTCCAAGTATTTATGAAGTTACGGGATTTTGAAATTTCAGCGATTTTTGAGCATTAACTAATTCCAGCAGTCTGCAATTTATGGTTGAAGCATTTATTTTGCATGATTTCATCAAGGATTTCATGTTGTTGATGTATTTTAAAGATTTGTGAGTGGAGAAGGCAAAAATCTGAATGTACCCTAGGTCGCTTAGCGTTTAGTGGACCTAAAACAGGTCACTGCCCTAGTTCTTGCATAAAATCAGTTTGTTATCATAAAATCAGATTCCCTACATTTGGTTGTCTTCATTTCTGACAATGTTCCATTAAGGTTTTGGGGAAAACCTAAATTTCTCAAATTTGAGCCCGAAAGGGGCATTACAGTGGTATCAGAGCATCGATCGTCGCAACCTGGAGGGTATTCATTTAGAAGAAAAAGATAAAATGGCAAACATAAATTTTGATGATGTTAGGTTTGAGAGGTTTGCCCAAGGGAAAAAGAGGTTGGTTGATATAATGGAACGGCTAATCCATAAATATGCATCCAAGACGGTCTTCAAGGGCCAACAACACTCTTCAACCAATGAAATCGCTTGATGGATCCTACAGCTAGGGCTTTTCAACCTACCTTCCTCCCAAGTGAAGGAGTTATTCCGAGAGGTGGATACACGGCATTCAGTAGGGCACAATATTGCGGCCAGCTATGAAGAATATAGAGCTCTTCCGAATCAGATTTGTGATGTTATTTTGCTTTCCAAATTCTTATGGGGTATTGATGTTATTTCACTTGCCGAATTCATAGGGGTAAGCAAGGGAAGGTCAAGGCCGGAGCCTAGACCTCATGCGCCACCGAGGGATCTTCAAAATGCTTTGGGGAAGGTGACACTCCACATTCGATGGCTCCAACAAAGGGACAATCGGTGTATGGGTGAAGATGCTAGGGTTAAACCCTAGACCACAAGAACACGCCAAGGAGCCAAACCCAAAGGGGTTTCTCTTGAACAAAGAAAAAGAAAAATAGATCTGCAAGAGGGTTTTGAGGGGGAGTCCCAAGAAGACCATGTTGAAGGGCATACACATGAGAAAAGAGATTTACCGGTTGTTAATGATGATGTTCAGCTTGCTGGAATTTTCGAACAGCAATCAAAAGAAAGCAAATTGATGGTGTTCTTGACTTTGGCGAGAACCATGATGATGTTCCATACATGTGTCCACAAAATATGGAAGGAGACAAGGCGGGAAGATCTTCACTTGTTGAAGAAGCGAAGGCAAAGGAGGGTGAGCTCCTTGTGGGCAGCCCAAGGTATGACAATGTTGACCATATTTCTGATTTGTTGTTTCCTCCTATGTCGCTGCCATATTTTTGTCATCATGGAAAATATTTTAAGAAGCATGTTAGGTCCAAAGAGACAACTTGCAGCTATGGGCATGTTGCTTCTATTCAAGGCCAAGATTGCTTTGGCATGGGTGGTCTTCAGAGGATCAAGGTAAATGTCATCTCTTGCACTTGGAATGGAAGGAAAATTATGAGAATGCATATAAAGTTTGTTGTACATTCGAACCTCATTGTGAAGGATGAGATGCTACAAAATGGCTTCATCATCCCTTGCACCAAGAGGATCCAACAACTCAAGCTCACCTTGGGAAGGCACATGGTAAGTAATGATTTCTATGTTGTTGGTATTGGAGATACAGATTTGGTACTTGAGATACAATGGTTGCATTCCTTGAATGAATTTAACCAAAACTACCAATCTATGAAGTTAAGATTCAAGCTTGATGACCAAGAGGTTGTGCTTCAAGGCATAACAAATAAAGCTCCTCAAGCTGCTACAGCAAAAAGGATGAAAAGAATTTCTGCAAAAAGGCAAGACATATGGGCAGCCCATGGTAAGAAAAACTCCCCACTTTCAGTTTAGAACAGCAATTATATCATAGAAGTTTTCAGCTCCTAATCCATGCACATACTCTTAGAAGAAGTCTTCCAATAAAAGTGGATGTTGAGTTCATGAATTTGTATTTGGAAGTGAGAGAGATGGATGTTATCTTGTTGTCCAAAGCATTGTAACCCAGTTGGAAATTGGTGGTATGATTGTAAGTAGTAGAAGACATGTTTTATGGGTTTTAAGACACGCTTGTCATAAAGAATTGTACTATTGTTCCTCTTTTTTCAGCTTGCCCAACATTGTACTTGCAGCCATACAAGTAGTCTCAGACATACATTGGAGTAATCTTCAGTTTGTTGAGGTTGTTGAAGCATTTTCAGTCACTATATGGTTGATTCCAACCCCTAGATCACTGTCATTACTGGGTTTTGTGAAGAATTTGAAGTATGACAATTGTTATCCTATCCTTTTGTTGTTGTCCACATCAGAACCAGCCCCTTAACACTTTTTATGATAGTCACAAAAGTGTTTTCAATCACAAGGTGGAAGGATTTTCTGCCTACCATCAATGAGGGATTGTTTGTTGTTTTAGAAGAGTTTCCAGCCACCACAATGCTGATTCTGAGCGAGAAATTGCAATGGTACAGCTACAGCCATGTTTGGGGCAGCATGAATGGACCTTTGAGAGTCCATCATATGAAGGGGAATTTTGAGGAGAATGCAAGCAAAGGAAGAAAGCTAGTCCACATATCTATGAGGCATGAAGAAGTAATGTTGAGAGCTCTTGTTTTCCTTAATAAGTTTGTTCCATGTGCAAGTACAAGTATAAAAGGGAAGAGCAGCTGAGTTTGTTTTCCACCCAAGCAAATGGTGGAGCATATGGGATTGCAGTTGAAGATGGAGAGTTTTCAGTCCTTGTATGGTTACCTACCGCTTCTACATCAATCACATTACTGAAGCTTGCATGGGTTTGTCATATTTGTATCATTTCTATATTGTTGGTCATAATATTTTCAGTCATGAACAGTTGTACACTTGTGCAATTTAAGAGGGTTTCCTTGCATGGTAATGTTAGTGGAGAGGCTCCACTATTGAAGACAATCCTCCCAACCATCCTAGTGCTGATTTGGATGGAATTCCAAGTGACTTGTGGCTGTTATGACTTATTTTCAGCTTACATGCAAGTTGTGTTGTGCCATGCTTTGGAGGGATCAGCCCACGGTAACATTATGGGACCCATTGGAGCTCAAGGCTATAGTCATGAAGCAAGTGTATGGGATCCTTCATCACAAGAGAAGAGCAAATGGGTACCTCGGGAACACGGTAGTGAGCACTTGGGGCAGCCTTTGGCCTTAAGGGAGTGTATGAAAGATGTTCTCATGCTTTGGGTAGAAGGCTTCATTGAGGGAGAGCATATAGATGTGGGTGATGGATGGAATAGACACCATGATCATTGTGGGTAGAGGTTGTTCCACTTGACAACTATGGGATTTAGTTGTTTGGGTATGATGGTACTTGGGCATATGAGTTTGTGTTGGCACAAGAGCTCTTTCATCTAAGCAGTTCACAGGATCCAGGACTATTGGAACATCCAAGCTTGCAATTGCTTGAGGGCAAGCAAGCAAGTAATGTCCCCTTTTCCAAGCTAGTTTGATTTGAAGACTTTGAGCCCATTCCACTTCCCATGAACAAGAAAGAAATGAGCACGGGAGTATTTGTCATGCATTTTTAGTTATTTTGATGAGCATTGCATTCTTCTTTAGTAGTTTTCTTTATATAGTTAGGTCGACTACGTTAAGGAATAAAGACAAATAAAAACAATAAAAAAAATAAACACTATAAAAACAAATGTTGGGGCTCATTTTGAGGATCATCTAGTGAAATTTATACTTCTCTTTGAAAATTGGAGCATTGAACTCTCATTTTCAACTTTGAGGACGAAAACCCTCATTGGATCCTATTGGGGACAAAAAACCCTCAATAGTTACAACACTTGGGGATGGAAACCCTCATTTGTTGCATTGGTGGCTTCAACTGAAAGTCACAATTGGGCTTCAAATTCAGAAATTCAGAACAATGAGGGGCTATATCGGTGTTAGGGCACATTTTTCTTGGGCTGCCACATTCATTTCCAACTTGATCTACCCATTTGAAGATTTCGGGATCACTTTTCAAGTGGATTTTGATGGTTAGACAAATTTGATTCTAATTTTATTGGATAGTTGATATTTTTGTGATCATTTTGAGCTATCATTTGCATTTTTTCTCCAAGTATTTATGAAGATATGGAATTTTGAAGTTTCAGCTGTTTTTGAGCATTAATTAATTCCAGCAGTCTGCAATTTATGGTTGAAGCATTTATTTTGCATGATTTCATCAAGGGTTTCATGTTGTTGATGTATTTTGAAAATTTGTGTGTGGAAAAGGCAAAAATCTGAATTTACCTAGGTTGCTTAGGGTTTGGTGGACCTAAAACAGGTTGCTGCCCTAGTTCTTGCATAAAATCAATTTGCTGTCATAAAAATCAGATTCCCTACATGTGGTTGTCTTCATTTCCAACAATGTTCCATTAGGGTTTTGGGGAAAATCCAAATTCCTCAAATTTGAGCCCGAAAGGGACATTACAAGACCAAGGTTGCTACTGGCATGTTCCGAGGTTGAAGCGGGTAGACCGGCCACAGGCCTATTGGGCCAGACTAGGTATGTATATGCTTGGAATGCAATTGGGAAGGTAAATGATGTTGCTTCTATAGTAGTAGGTTAGTTTATTGTCGGTATTCCTGGTATCTGTTATGACGGCTTTGCACTAGTTCAATATGTTATTATTTTTTTGAATTAAACCTTTAGATAATGCTACTATTATCAATTGTGAAGTTGCGGGTCACTGCCACAACTGGAAGCAATATACTTGTAGGCATGATATTGTCTATGCTAGACTAAGTGATATTGTGATTGATGCCAGTAATCGGAGTAGTGGGCCACCCTTAGTGGCGAGTTGGCTTCGCTATTGGAAACTAGTGTTGTTTATCCAGGCCTGGAAGACAAAGATTAGTGGATTTTGCTACTGCAATATTGTAATTTGCAATTTCGTAATATAAATGTGTTCCTTAATGCCTTGATCGAAAAACATGTACGAGATGGCAAAAATTTCAGATTTCAGGTTAAGGAAAACAAAAAGTTGCTTATACATCAATGTATTTAACGGTGGATGTAGCACAATACAATCTACACATGTAAATTTCAAAAATAGAAAATAAAGTGGCATGAACAAACTATGATAGAAATGACATATCCTAAATGCCAAACATATTCAAATACTGATCAATGCAAATAGGAAATTACAATTAGATTTGATGTTTAATCATGCAGTTAAACAAGCTTCCGTAAATGTAGACTAAGCGTAACTGCTCCCTTTCTAAAATTGGAAATCAATTTGACCCTTCTCATGATCATACTATCATGATTATGCTTCTTACAGCAAAGCTGCTAAAGGAGGTAAAGAGCTGGCCGATTTTCAGAATGAATACTTGAAAATTTGCCACCCCTTCAGATGTAAGGATATTTCTAAGGACTTCACAAGCAACAGATCTCATTTTCTGTTTTCTTGACTTCGAGGATACCATCCATACACCTAAACTCAAAATCTAAAGGAAACAGATATCCCTATAGAGCTTTGAGATGCCAGGCATAAACTTAATGGGAAATTGATTGCTATGATAAACTGCAATCATGAATCATTTGTAAAAAACAAAATTGCCATGAAGAGGACAAGCAAGGTTGCCCCCTTCCTAGACCTAAACTCTGGAAGAAGCTAAAGGAAATAGATATCACTCTAGAGCTTTGAGATGCCAGGCATAAACTTTATGGAAAAGTGATTGCTAAGATAACATGCAATCATGAATCATTGGAAGAAAATAAATTACAATGTCAGGGACAAGCCAGTTTGAGCCCTTTCTCATACCCTGTTCACATTGATAAAATGTAAGTGATCAGAGGAAGAGATTTGTCAAAACAACTAATTTGGCTAGGTTTTTTATCACCTTTACTCTTTATGTGAATGATATCATTCTTCTTGCAAAAATATCAGTGACCTCTACAAACATTTTATTGTTCTCCAGATATTTTGTTAAAATTCTTGAACATTAATGTTGATGAAACTAAAACAATGATGATCAAATCTTAGTAAAATCTTTTATCCTTTGATTATTTACAATAATAGCATCTACAGGTCTCATTTGTAAATTAAATTTGATTTGAACCGTAGCAATGAGATAAGGATTAATAGAATATGTAAAATTTGACCCATCCTTAAAAACAAATGTGCAGTTACCATGTAACAGGCACAGGTACAGCTATGGGTTTGAACTTGGGAACTGCCGATTTCATTGGGATCTTAAGTACCATTCGTCATTGAAATGTCCATACATCAAATATAAACAACATTAAAAAAATAGCCATAATAACAATGTCATGTGGATAATCAACATTAAAATAAACAAAACTTTTCATTTTCAAAATATTATAAGTTTATTATTTATGATTTAGATTAACTTAGTTCCGTTTTCTTTTGTGTTCTTGTTTATTTGTCGTTTTCTTTGTTTTTTTTAATTGTCAACATACCCCAGCAATGGATTTGTCCTCGACTCCGAATGGCTTAGAAATTACATACCTTAGCGGAAAGGTTATGGAAATGCCAATGGCATTTCCAACATAGTTCAAAAAACTATACTCGGACATTACTCGGCAGCCCAAAATTCTGACTCATACTCAGGACCCAAACTTTATCACTACTTTAAAAACATATAAATTCATAAAATAAACTTGAATAACATGTAAAACACTATTAATTGACATGAGAAATGAGTGTAGAGAATGTGTAAGTATATTTTTTATTAATTTTCGACCAAAAAATTGTACAAAATAAAAACCACAATGCTCATATAGTCATATCATAGACTATAGTGACATAATCATCAATGCACCAAAATATATTACTATGAAATACACAATCACCTCCAACACCTACTATAAGTTTGATGCCCCCTAAAAGAGGAAGGTAAAGATTCCTCCTCTACAACAATATCATCCACAAAGATATTTGCATCTTCACCAACCCCTCTAGCTCCTAATGCCTTTGTTGCCTCTAACACCATCGCTTCCTCTGCTTCCCTCTCCAACTCTAAGATCTCCTCCTCGGTAAACATGGGCTCCTCACCATCAGCAATCTAGTCAAAGCATATAGATCAAATGCCATAAGAAATAGTGGGGCCAAGGAATTCAACTACTGTATACTTCTATATATATATGGCACTTGATCAATACACCATTATGCCATACCATTCTAACCAAGTCAATTGTCTCGTGACTCTTTGCCCCTTCCACATATCTCACATAAAGATAAAGAGCGTATCACACAAAAACAAGGTCATTGAGGCATTGTGTTATCAACCTATTGCACTTCTTTGTGTGAACAACTTCAAACATACTCCAATTTTGTTCACATCCAAAAGGACTTCACGGTTGGCACAAAATGTAGATGGCTAACCTCTCGAAGATCTGGAGTTTTGAAGCATAGTCTCTTTACCACAAATCGGAAAATTTATGATTTTGTAAGTCAACTAGGCTTGAATAAATGAACGAAATCTAGTATCTGTAGTAACGAGACTAAAAACAAATAACTCACTTTGTTTTTACCTATCTAAGTGGTGTTTTTTCTTTTCACGCATAGAGCCGAAGAAAAGAAGCTCCACTCTAATGTTATAAATTTGTAACTCCTCAATAATTGCATCTCTAGTTTCTTTGTCAGGGATCATCCTCTCTATGCATGTATTAAGGCCATCCATAACCTCCTCTTTAGCTTTAAATGAATCGGAACAGAAAAATGGGGTTCAAGTAGTAGACCATTGCATGTATATGTTAGTGGAGTTGTTTGTTCCATCTCCAATCAATCACACACTCAATAGGTTCATTTTTTTAATTTTACCCATAATAATTTTCTATGGCCTCCTTGGCCACATCCATGGCCTCATACAAATAACCCATTGGGTTTTTCTCCCCATCCACCAACCATAGAACTCTAACCAAAGACTCGACACCTAAAACAAAAGAATGCACAATTTTAAATTCAAAATTAAGAGAAATTTTAAACCAAAAGAATTATAATAAATAAATGACAAATTGAAAAAATAATTTTAAGGATTTCCTTTGTGCGTTTTGCAAACACATCATCAAAAATGGTCTTTACGACCCTTTCTCTTTGGACTTCCTAGTACAAGAAGAGTCCAACCACAATGTACTCACAAAAATTGCTTAAGAGATGTTAGTGAGGTTGTAATGCTCTGCAATGTGATGAAGGTTGTGGCAAATTGTGTGACTCCCGCTCGCACAAGCTCCTTTCCGTTGGTGTGCTCTCTCATCAAGCTTAGCACCCAAGGGTGATTGTAGATGAACTTTGTGATATTTCTTGCCTCTTCAACCACATTTTTCAACCATGTCATATTTTTTATGTCCTCAAGTAGGAGATCAATGCAATGGTCTACACAAGGGGTCCAAAAAGTGTAGGGGTGCATCTTCTAAAAACGTTTCCATGTTGTTATATATGCTTATATGTTGTATGTCACAACTTGGATGATATTCCTTGGACCAACTTTCATCACCACATCATTCAACATATTAGACAAAGTGTTTACATTTTTCACTTGGTGGGATGCATCAATCAACTTTATGAAGACCAGTTTGCCCAATTGAAGCGACTAGAAAGTTGATCAATGTGCATTTTTTCCCATTAGACAATTCTACAGTCTTTTGCCATATTTTTTAATTGATTTTCTACAATAGCTTGCATACATTTGATGTCATCCTCCAACAATGGGTCACTCAAATCATGAGTAGGAGCCTTGAACCCCTTCCCAACAATAGTCAATGCAGTGACTAAATTCTCTCAGTATAATCTTTTTTCGCCACATTAAATGAAATGTTGTTGCAGTACCAAAAGTTTGTCATACCTATCCTTGCTTTATTGTGTACTTCCCGGTTCTAACTAGTACCTTCGAGTGAAGGTTGCACCATAGGGCAACTTCAAGGGACAAAAAAAGGAACCAGAATTATCTCTAGCATATGAGTTGTGTTTTTATCCTTGACCTTCAAGCGTTGGGGCGATAGAAATGGTCTTAATCTCATAAACATCTCTTGTTGCCCCCCTATTCACTAAGGCTAGAAGTGCATCGGCTTTCTTCTTTTTTATCCGCATGGCTCGCAAGGTATGAGACCATTTCTCTTTGGGCCTCAAGCGGTGCTTGTCTACACATTACTACATCTTTTCCTAATATTTGTGCAACGTGGTATTTGAGGCGATTGATACCTCCACGTATCTTCATTGCAAAATAATTGTATATCACACAATTTCCCTTTGCCGCCAATTCACAATGCTTCCATGAAGGGTCATTAGACTTATGCTTTTTACAAATGACTCAACCGGACACCGATGTCATTCTCAAACAAGTTGAAACCTTATAAAAACAAGAAAAAAATATTTTTAAGAAAAACCCTAGTTGTTAATCAAAAGAAGAAGTAAAAGATTCAAACAATTGACTATGAAACATTAAAAACTCTAACACCTCGCTCTTTAGTGGCATCCTAATGATTAATTAACAAAGAAGTGAATACTAGAAAGTAAAAACTAAAAACTTAGAAAAACAGAAAATAATGTTTTCCTACCCCTATGCTCTAAATCTTTGTTTTAAAACTTGTTATTTTCACCGAATATACACCGATGTATTCCTTGATATTCTGAAAACCCTAGCTTCAATGGCATGCCAATCAATCACATTCATTGCATTCACAAAGGAAAACATAGTTGCAGCAAGATTTTTGGGATAAAAATCACTTTTTTATCTTGGGGATATAATGTTGCATTAGCCAAGCTGAAACAAGATAATGATGAAATTACTCAGTCCCCTGATAATGGGAGTAAGGAAGAACAGAAAAGTATATGGTGGCCTCCTGAGGTTGGTTGGATCAAATTAAATTTTGATGGCGCTTCAAGAGGAAATCCGGGTAGAGCAGGTTGTGGATGCATATTCAGAGATTCTAGGTGTCAACTAGTGTTGGCCTTGGCGGCAGATTGTGGTATCTCCTCCAATAATGTGGTGGAAGGTATGGACCTCCTTTTCGGTTTATTAGAGGCGAAAAATCAGAATTGGCAACTTGATTGTGGATAGAGGGAGATTCTAAAATCATTATCGTAGTCGGCCGAGGGTAGGCATCCTAAGGCTTGGTTGTTGAAACCAATTTTTCAAAAGATTAAGACTATTCTTTCTTTGAGATTCGAATTTCCCACATTAAAAGAGTTGGGAATCAAGTTGCCGACTGCTTGGCCAACAAAGGTGTCGAGGTTTGGGAAAAATGTCATTCAAGCCGTCAAGTTTGGGAAGAGAATTTCCCTAGTGACATCATCTCTCTAGCCTCGAGTGATGCAAGGATGGTCGAAGGCCATGTGGGAGAGTAAGTATTTAGGCCGCCGGGTATTTATTGCTATAATTGGAGTGATTATGGTAATGCATGGGATATATTCTCAATGATCTTTGGTATTGGACACATGTTCCTTCATGTGAGGCGTGCCTGTGGTCTTTTAAGCTCATTTCTTTGGTAGGAGATTTCAATAGCGTCTGCATTTGTGGTTTGATTATTTTCTTTGGGTAGGTGTTTGCATAGTTTGTGGGTTGGCCCTCTGCCTTTTGCTATGAAGTATTCGGGGGCTCGGAGGCGGGACCGAGAAGGAAAAGGAAAAGAGCTCTAAGCGGTGAAGAGGCAAGTGAATCCTTCGCCTTTTGGATGGATGGTAAAATAAAAAATGCGGAAATGAAAGGGTGGTTGGAGACAGCATTATTGGTGGTGGAGGAATTTGAAGAGGTCAAGGATGCTGACATTTTCAAGCGCGTGAGAAGATTGATGTTGGACCCAAACCGGTCGATTGGAAGGCATAAAGTCTTTGATATGGCCCAGAGTCTGAGCGTCGCCAACATTTTGTCGAACTCCTCTGGTCAATTTATCCTCCACAGGGAGCATGCATGTCTGGAGGAGCGTTTAATGAGCATTCAATTTCATATTCACGCTCTTACCAAAGGCCTGTAGGTGGTGGCTCGTGGTCAAGAGGCTTTGTCTGCGAATCCGGGGGTTGCTCTTCCAGCAGAAGCAAAAGTTGAAATGCCTGTTGTTGTGTGGCGCCTTCCTCTTCTTTGGCTCAAAGTTTGGACAATTTGGAGGTGGAAATCATAGCTGAAGTGTTTCCTGGTGGTCATAAGGAGTAGAAAATCTTGCCTTGTCTTTGCCAAAGTGCTTATTTTTTTGGTTTTGGTTGTAAGTGGTGATAGGGGGTCTACAAATATGGTATTTTTGGCAAAGTCATGTAATGTATTGTAAATAGTAAATAGTATATGGTTTGGGTGGTCCATGGCTGGGCTTAGCTTTTCTCCCTCCCCCTTTATAATAATGTATGTAGGATGCACGATAAGGTGTTGTACACTTTTTTCAGAGTCCGTTGATGAATGTTATTATCATGGACTAGAACTTCATGTATTTTTTTGCAAGCTAGGGCCTTCTACCTAGGTATCAATAGCAAAATAAAAGATGAAATTACTTGGCGAAACTTGCCAAGATTCTCTACAGTACTTGCCTTGCGAGTTTCAAGACGATTTCTTGTTTGGCAAGTGACTCGCAAGCAATCGACAAGTTTCGCCAAGTATTGAATCAGAGGTTTCTATTACGTTTTTGGGAAGGACCCGAAATTTTGGAAAATCCAAAATGTTTCTTAGGGGAACTAGAGCCGTTTCAAAAAGGAATTCTAGAAAATTCGATAGTGTAGAACAAATGCAAGAAAAGCTAAATTTTGAGACTTTAAATAGATAAATATTCTCTTAAATACTTTTGTTATCCTAGATATTATGTATGGTTGTGAATTTGGGCATGCAGCATTTCACATGGCACTTGGACAAATTCAAAAACAATATAAAATGTATTACTTCAAAAAAAGATGTAGCCTAACCTAATCTAAAGAATCAAGTTGCACTTCTATTAAAACGAAAGTCATGTTTCGATTATTATGATATGAGCAAAAACTGACAACCACATTCCATTTTATTGTCAAAGAAAGCTGATGGATCCCTCACACATTAGTTATACAAGAAGAAAACACATACAATTTTGTATCTTAAGACCAGCTCACACACCATCCTCCTCAAATGATAGCTGTTTTTAATATCCTAGAAACAATAGTAGTAAGGATTTCAGACAAAGAACACTTGGGTCAAGAATTTAAATACCTTTCAAAGGTCCTTAAAGTAAATGGGCACAAGGATAGGCAAAATTGTCGATTAATTAAGAAAGCAAAGGAATGGCAAACCAAAGGACAAAAGATGTTGCAGGAGATGGTGGAAGTGGAAAGAGGACCACTGGTGGTGTAAAGGATCCACATAACTCGAGACTACAAAAGTAAGGATACATGATCCCATGTTCATGCAGGAAGTAAAACATGGGGAGACAAGTCAACCAGTGTTGGCGGAACAGCCTTCAAAATTTAAATACCATATTTACATGGAGGACATTCTATTGCTTGCAAAAGTGGAACACAAAGTGATGAGCGAAAAATTAGAGAAGCACTTGAAATACTGAAATTTTGAAATAATAAAGGTTATGGTCCCATTTTGAGCAATACATGAAGACCCTCATACAAGTAATTAAAGAGAAACATAGACATAGGATTTAATTAGTAATGCCTCTATTTATAGAAGACACGGTTTTTAGGCTTGGAAAGCCAAATGCTCGAACCTCAAGCTTGTGTGATGTATTTTTACATTGTTTATAATCTTCAACATGGAAAAACAGTTTTCAATTCTCCTGATAATGGGTCCAACAGATGGACCCAAAACGAAGTTTTTGATTCATCTGTTGCAGTATCCCCAGAAAGCTCTTCCTCGATGTCTGACTAAAATGATTGGCAAAAGGATCTCTAGTGTTACTTGTTCTATAAGTAGCAATTACTATACGCTTTCTAGGAGTTGGCTTAGAGATTGTAAAGCCTAGCATAGCTACTCTGATATGAGAGAAGATGATCAGATTGAACATGTTAAGAATTTAAAACACTAAAACACTTATATATCTATAAAGTTTTTAGGAAGGACCTGAAACAAAATATGAAATAAAAATTATAAGTTAAAAACCTGAGACATTATTAGGAAGTAACTAACACCAACAATAGGTAGTAAAGGTATTATAGCTGACATCAATAATATGTAGCGTGGATAAAGGTAGATAATGGAGCAATCGTTAATTCAGTTTAAGCAGTCTTGAAGTCGTCTATTTAAAAATATACCATAGCAGACTAATAAATTGAGTTGATAGAACAATCTCAATCATTCTTGCAACTTGTAAATACTTGCAACAATCTTAGACTAGAAAGGATTTGACTCACAGCTAAACAGGTCCATTACAGCAAATATGATATACAGATTTTACAAAGGCCCAGTTGCAAAGAGAACAAGAAAGGAGTGAACAGGAGGGAAGCCAGAGAGAGAGAGAATGTTGTACATTAAGCATCTGCCTATGAAATAGAAAAACACGAAAATAGAAGTGGCTCGTATAAAATTTTAAAAGTAATGCAACATAAATGTTACCAAATGCAATACAGCTACCATCAGCGTCAGAAACCGAAAAATTAAACATCATTTGAACAATAGTTCACCCAAAAGCTGGCAAACAGTATCTACAGCTAAAATATTATCGATAACAAAAAAGCTAGTAATGTTTCGGTCCATCAGATGTTTTCCATGTCTATGACGAAGACTTTCCAGTTATCTCAAGTGAAAGACACGGCAGTGAACAAACTAGTTAGATGAGCGGTTGATGCAGGAGCATCCTAGAAGATTCAAATTGATGTTTTCTAAGTGTGAGTAGGTGTAGAAGAGTGTGTGTTAGTTGGTAGAATGTGTGTGTAGTTACTAGAATTCAAATTTTGGCTTGTAGAAGTGTGTTTTCAATTTTCCCGCCAAAACTACCAATTTGAAATTTTGAATTTGTAAAGGCATTTTGGGGGATTTTTCTCATGTTATGATGCAATGTAATGATGTAGGACCTTTGCTAGAAGTCTTAGGAAGATGATTCATGTGTCTAGAAGGACTCTCATGTCCTCATTTGTCTTGTATTGGACCATCTTGGTCAAAGTCTAAGAATGAAGACAAAAATTTAGAAGGTGAAGAGTCATGAGAGGCAAGAAGACCAAATGGTACGCCAAAAAAGGTAGATGGAAGGTCAAGAGGCATAAGGAAGAGTCATTTGAGGAGCCACAAGCTCTACATATAGTAGTTGTATGTAGGAGATAGGTAGAGTAGCAAGAGAGTAGCATCTCATAGCAGAAAAAGGAGGAATAGGTCTATGTTTGTAAGGCATTTCATTGAAGAAAGATCAATAAAGAATACTTCTCAACATTGGCACATGTTAAGGTATCTCAAGTGTGTGTGTTTGATGAGTTCTCGTAATTGAAAAATGCTTTAAGAAGGCTCTTTTGTTAACTTTGTGTGATAGACCCTGTTCTAGGCCATGTCTGTGCATTTACAATCAAAGAAAGTTGTTTGTTATTCACTTTTAAGGAATGTTCAAGGTGTCTATGTGATTTACTGAGGAGGATAATGGTGGCACGGACCTTCTCCAAGTAACAGTTTTCAAAAATTTATCACACAATTCAAATTATCTATTGTAGTGTACTCTCGGCCTATGTACACTTCAGCTAGGGTTTTGGACACAAAAATTGCCATAACTCAAAAACAAACCCACCAAAACTCCTAAAATTTTGAGGATAGATGTATGAAGAAGTTTATGAGGGTTTGAATCTGGTTTCAAGTGTTTTGGAGGTCTGTAGAGAAAGTTATGCCCAAAACACAGTCAGCAGGCCTGTAGGTAAGAGTTTTAGAAAGGTTTAGAAAGACTAAAAATGCATAACTTTGAAATGAATGATTCAAATGAGATGAAACTTTGTAGGCATGTTTAATAGGATGTTTATGACCTGTAAAAGTTGATTTCAAGGTTTGGAGGCACCTAGAGAGAGAGTTATGATCAAAACTCAGTCAAACTGTCCTGTTTGACCCCCTTGGAATGTCTTGAGTTAGGAACCATGATTGAGGGTGATATTTGTTGGAAAATGATCTATACTAACTCTAGATGAATAGTTGAAAGTTTGGTGAAGAGAAAAGTCAGGGAAGGCTTTCAACTGTACAAGCAAAGTCAAATGAAATTCTGAGTCATGAAACCTTTGTTCAGAATTAGGTGTTGGATGGACTGTCATAAACCCAGCCCAATATAAGGACTTGTAGAGGCTCATATTTTGTTGGAAGGGGTCTAGAAATACCCTAGATCATTAGTTGAGAAGGGTGAAGTTCAAAAATCAGCAGAAGACTAGTTATTGGGGTCAAGAAAACTTGTCAAAAAGCATAACAAATAAGCTTTTGGAAGAGTTGACATCAATCCTTCGGTATCATAACATACCCCTGAGAAGTCCTCTACATCATTTGGTATCAGAGCTGGTAAGTTCCTTGGAAGAAAGCAAGAGAGATTATATGAAAGTTCAGATTAGAAGTTTGAGAGAGAAAGAAGGAAGAGTTGAGAAGTTTGAAAGCAAGTGGTGGAATGAGAAGCCCTATAGCCCATTGAGGCTTGAGAAAGTGAGAGTAGTAAAAGCTCAAAAAGTAGTTCCAAGGTGAAAAAGACTTGGAAGTAGGTGTCAAAAGACCAAGTAGAGACTTTGGGTGAGACACAAGAAGCAAGGTGAAACCGACTTTGCTTGGGAGAGTAAAGGAGAAAGTGGAGAAGGCACATTGAGGCCTTGAGAGAAAAGGTGATAAACGGAAGAGATAAGAGGTTGAGAAGAGACAAAATGAAGGGCTTGGTTGAGGAAGAATGCCACAAGAAGATGAAGGTACAAAGAAGAAAGAGTTGGTTATTGAAGAAGAGATTACAGAGTTGAAGAAAATGGAAGAGGAACTGAGGCTTATGATGGAAAGCATGAGAGAGGAAGAGAACAAAGGATATGGTTGGAGGATAAGAAAGAAGGTGAAGTGGCCTATAGAGCTACTTGTGGAAAGAAGAAGAAGAAAGAGACTAATTGTCTTGAGAAAGGAAGAAATGAGAAAGCAACGGACCTATAAAGGCAAGCAAGAAGAAGGTGATCAGCACCTTGAGGAAAATGAGATAGTGATGGAAGAGGATATGGAGACTGGCATTTGCTATCTTGAAGGAGTGATGTTAGGAGAAGAAGTCCAGCAAGAAGAAAAAGGAGAAGAGTTGTTTCAAGGAGCATATCAAGGGGCTATTTGGCCTCAAACTTTTCATTCTAATATTGCTTTTGAATGTGTGTATGCAGGTTTGCAAATTGGTGAGATGATGGCATTAGAAAGTGCCTTGAATAGAGAATCATTTGGGCCCTTGTGCAGGATCATTGAAAGAAGATATGAAGCACCTAATGGAGTGCTTGTGGAGACAAAGCTGAGACAAAGAGATAAAATCATTGAAGAAGGAGCATCAAACATCCTCATTCTAGAGGATCAGCAGTTGAGCAAAGAAGAGAATATCTTGAAAAGGAATCTAGAGAACAACAGAACTAGTGAAGAAGAAAACAAGGAGCAGATCAAGGATGGAAGAAGACATGATAAAGACAATGACAATGCAGCTGAGGAAGAGATGATTTGGCAGCAGATCATGCAAGAGTCAGAGACCTCAGATCTCTTGGGAGATGAAGAAGATATCAGGAAGGCTGAGTTTGAACTAATGGAGCTCTTAAGGGAAGGTAAAGAAACAAATAAAGCTGATGATCAGACTGAACCAGTAAAGAGGAAGCTATGGGAGGATGATAAGAAGATAGAATTTGATCAGAAGTTGCAGCTGATGAGTGAAGATGAAGAGGAAGGGCAGAATAGAGAAGACAATGAAAAGAATGAAGACCAAAGAAGCATACAAGAAGCTAAGAAAGCAAAGCAGCAGTATGAAGAAGCAAGTGAAGCTATAGCTGAGCAAAAAGATCTATAAAGAAAGGCAAACTGAAGAAAAGCAAAGATTGGAAGAAAAGGAAGAAGAAGATCATTTGAGCTGGAGCTCAAATCTTCCCACTTGGGGAGTATGATGCAGCAGCATCCTAGAAGATTCTAATCAATGTTTTCTAAGTGTGAGTAGGTGTAGAAGAGAGAGTGTTAGTCGGTAGAATGTGTGTAGTTCTAGTATTCAAATTTTGGCTTGCAGAAGTGTGTTTTCAATTTTCCAACAAAACTGCAAATTTGAAAATTTGAATCTGTAAAGGCATTTTGGGGGATTATTCTCATGTTATGATGCAATGTAATGATGTAGGACCTTTGGTAGAAGTCTTAGGAAGATGATTCACATGTCTAGAATGACTTTCGTGTCCTCATTTGTCTTGTATTGGGCAATCTTGGTCAAAGTCTAGGAATGAAAACAAAATTGAGAAGTTGAAGAGTCATGAGAGGAAAGAAGACCAAATGGTACGCCAAAAGAGGTAGATGGAAGGTCAGGGGGCATAAGGAAGCGTCGTTTGAGGAGCCACAAGCTCTACATATAGTAGTTTTATGTCGGAGATAGGTAGAGTAGCAAGAGAGTAGCAGGTCATCGCAGAAAAATGAGGAATAAGTAAGTCTATGTTTGTAAGGCATTTCATTGAAGAAAGATCAATAAAAAATACTTCTCAGCATTAGCACATGTTAAGGTATCTCAAGTGCATGTGTTTGATGAGTTCTTGCAATTGGAAAATGCTTTAAGAAGGCTCTTTTGTTAACTTTGTGTGACAGACCCTGTTCTAGGCCATGTCTATGCATTTACAGTCAAAGAAGGTTAGGAATGTTCAAGGTGTCTATGCAAGATAATGGTGGCATGGACATTCTCCAAGTAAAAGCTTTCAAAAATCTATCACGCAATTCAAATTATCTATTTTTGTGTAATCTTGGCCTATGTCCAGTTCAGCTAGGGTTTTGGACACAAAAAATCACCACAACTCAAAAACGAACCCACCAAAACTCTGGAAATTTTGAGGATAGATGCATGAAGAGGTTTATGAGGCTTTGAAACTGGTTTCATGTGTTTTGGAGGTCTGTAGAGAAAGTTATGCCCAAAACACAGTCAAGAGGCCTGTACGTAAGAGTTTTAGAAAGGTTTAGAAAGACTAAAAATGCATAACTTTGAAATGAATGATTCAAATGAGATGAAAATTCGTAGGCATGTTTAATAGGATGTTTATGACCTGTAAAAGTTGATTTCGAGGTTTGGAGGCACCTAGAGAGAGAATTGTAATCAAAATTAAGTCAAACTGTCTTGTTTGACCCCCTTGTGGCCTGTCATGAATATCTTGAGTTAGGAGCCATGTTTGAGGGTGCTATTTGTTGGAAAATGATATATACTAGCCCTAGATAAATAGTTGAAAGTTTGGTAAAGAGAAATGTTGGGGAAGGCTTTCAACCGTACAAGCAAAGTCAGATGAAATTCTGAATCAGGAAACCTCTTTGTTTAGAATTAGGTGTTGGATGGACTGTCATAAACCCGATCCTACAGAAGGACTTGTAGAGGCTCATATTTGGTTGAAAGGGGTCTAGTAATACCCTAGATCATTAATTGGGAAGGGTGAAGTTCAAAAATCGGCAGAAGATTAATTATTGTGGTCAAGAAAACTTATCAAGAATGCATATCAAATTAGCCCTCCATTACGAGTTGGAAGAGTTGACATCAATCCTTTGGAATCACAGTGTACCCCTGACTAGCCCTCTGCATCAGTGGTGCTCTTGGTAAGTATCCAGTCCTGGTAAGGGGTGCATTAAGCCTCTTCCATTTACATATCTCCATGCAATGTCTAGCATTTTACGATGTGAAGAGCAATTAGGAGCCATCCCTAACAACCAAGAATGTAGAGGAGTTTGATGGAATAAAGATTTTCGGGCATTTCAGATGAACCTGAGGATCAACTCTTAAGTTAAATGTGCAGAGTTAATTAACATTCAGTGACGTGTAAAATGCCTATTCAAGAGACATGAGGCATCTTATAATTATATTCAAAAAATAGTTCAATTATTGTATGGTGCACCATGTGTACCCATTCCCGCACTGCTAACATGTGGACTCAGAAAATTTATGTTCCAAGATGATAGTGAAGAAGACAGGTAGGTGTTTGCAATCACACTTCGGACATTTTGATTAATTTTGCTATTCCATTTTCTTTTCTTACCCCTTTTATTCTGATTTGTAAGATATTTTCTGCTTGTGAACAGTGATTCATGTTGATAGTTCTCAAAATCTTTCATTGCAATTTTTTTGCCGCTTTTCCCCATTACATTCCCAAGGTCAATGGGTCATAAACCTAGTTCATTACTACTGCATTGCACCTAGATAAAAAAAACCTTTTCAATTGATTTTAAATTAGCAACATTAAAAGCTCATAAAAAATAAAAGAACTGCTTACAAAAATGTCAAAATACAAATTTTGAGACAAAAGAAAATAATCAAGGTAACAGCTCTACACCATTGTATATAGAACATATTTCCTGCTCATATGCCTCTGTTTGATAGGTTGAGAATGGGTACTTGCCTTCCTGTCAAAACCATACCAAAGACTATGTTGCTCTGATGAGTGAAGATTCAGGAGAAATGTTGTATCTCGGACAACAAATAATGGGCATTGTTGAAAAATAAACAGAGGTGCAGCAGAATTCCCAGATGACGAGCCCCCAACTGAGACCTCTGCCCTCCAATTGTCTCTTGTTGCAACTACAGAACTTTCAATGTCCTGAGTGCGACTGTTATAGGTTGTGGAAACTGATACACTTACCTGCATGCCACCATAAAAACCGATTCATAAAGACACGAGTATCCTCATATTTAACAGAATGCATGATGTTGTTCAGAAGCACTTCTCTGGAAATGTTACATATACAAATATAGTCACCAAAAACATAGCTATATTCTGGTGAAATATATTATCCACGGAAACAAAAGCTTAATGACATCACCAAAGACATTTGCTCGGACCTGAGAGTGCCTAATGTTTTCAAACAAAACTATGTGCAAAAATGTTTGCTTGAACTTGAGAGCACCTAATATTTTCAAACAAAGCTAGGTGAAACTAAGATCTCTCACATGAAATTGTTTATCTCTTTGCCAGAAATTGCTTATCTCTTTGCCTTCTTTGCAAACACCAAAATGAATAATTTACCATCACTGAGTAGGCATTTTTCTTCTTTTTTCATATACAATTATTATTTGTCACAACCCTATTTAATAAAGTTCCACTTATTGTCAATGTTAATACTTATTGTGGGGGCTATGGGCAATATAACCTTGGTATCTTACTAGATGTCAAGTTCTTTATCTTATGTTTTTGTAAATTTGTATCCACTGTCTCTATAACTCAGCTCAATCCCTTCCACCCTTAAATTGGTAGACAGGAGTGTAAAAATTATGTATAACAGATTTTCACGCTGACATTACAGAGGGCAAAGACAAATGTAAATATTCAAGCTAGCAATCAAAACTTGTGTAATTTTCAATATAAATTCATTTCAGAAAAGCTTATCATAATGCTCCAGATAGATGCAGTTTATTTCACAAGACATCCTATGTTTCATTATGCTCAACAAAGACATAGTTTATTTGAAAAGATTGTATGGATATAACATGGGGAATTTTAACCTTGGCACATACATCAGATACCAAAAAAGTGGGCTATGTACTTCTCGTACCCAAAACAAGTGTAAGCACCTGTCCTGATCTTGGCAATATATTAGCTATGCTTTCAGTTCTTATTTACAAACCTTTTCAGTTCAATTATATCTCGTTGTCGATTCCACAGTCCAATGCAAATGATTAAAAGTTATCACTATAAAAACGTCTTGTGCACAAATTAAAACGACTGAGTGTTAAAAAATCATTAGAATTTCAATTTTGTAGTGCTGACATAGTCTAGTAAAAATCTTGTATACTTGAAATTAGAAATAAGATTTCTCAAGCTGTATAATAGGTAAGGGGAGAAATGCGTGAGAGCCTCAAAACCAGATAAAATCCATAACAAGTCAATGTTAAAAGACGTGAACAAAGAAAATAATGAAGAGGAATTGGAATGCACACCAAATGAATGTGTCCTTCATTTTATTATGTTGGGAGTAGTTACAATGTAGTTGGAACAGTTACAGTTAGAAAACTACCAACTAACATGTATGTGTATAAATATATTCATTATATTCAATACCCCCTTTAATGACTAAACCGGAAACAACTCCAAGTTTGTCCCAAAATTTTACAAACAAGATGGGACCAAGAGGTTTAGTCATTAGATCTGCAGCTGCTCCTTATAAGGACAGAAGTAAAGAGAGATCACCAAAATCAACCAACTGTCGAATATAGTGATGATGAATCTCAATGTGCTTGGTGCAGGCATGATATACCGGATTCTTTACCATCTTCAATACACCTTGATTGTCACAAAAATGGAAAGTGGAGTAGGTGTAGCTTGGGAAAGTTGAAGATCAATCAAAATCCAATGTAGCCAAACTGCTTCACAACTAGCACTGACAACTGCTTTGTATTTTGCTTTAGTGGAAGATAGTTACAGTGGGTTGAAGCTTACTTTGCCATGAAACAACTCTTGAACCAAAAGAAAAGATGTATCCAGTGGTAGACCTCCAAGTATCCACTGATCTGCCCCAATCATACCCTATAAAACAGATCAATTTGAAATCAATTACTCGCCGATATAGAATGCCAAAGTTAAGAGTTCCTTTGACATATAGCAAAACTCATTTCATTGTTGCCCAGTGAATGAGATTCGGTTTAGACAAAAACCAAGAAAGGTAGCTAACAGCAAACATAAGTTCAGACGTGTAGTTGTAAGGTATATCAGGCTGTCCATAAACTATTTGTAGAGTGATTCATCAACCAATGATAAATCATCATGAGCTGATAATTTCAACCCAACCTCCATAGGTGTAGAAAAAGAATTACATTCAGACATCTAAAACTTCTGCAATAGATTCGTAGCATACTTGACCTAGGCTATGAAAATCATATGGTCATGTTGCCAGAATTCTACACCAAGGCAATATTGTAGGAGGCCTAGATTAGTCATGTCAAAAGCAGCACATAGATTTGATTTTACTCTTTAAATTGCAGTGGCCCCACTTCTTGTGATGTCAAGGTTATCAACATAAACAATAAGAATCACAATGTCATCACCATCGCTTTTGACATACAGATTCGGATCAAAAGGCTCCTTTTGAATCTAGAATCTTGTAGATGTTGATCTATTTTGATATACCAAGCTCAAGGAGCCTATTTAAGTCCATACAAGGACTTAATCAGCTTGCATACAAATGTTCACAACCACATGCCCAAAAACCTTGATTGTGCCATATAGACTTCTTCCTCCAAATCTCCGTTCAGAAAGCACTCTTTACATCCATTTGAAAACCTTCCATCCAAACTAAGCTACAATTGAAAGAAGCAACTGAAAAGTGACCATCTTTGCAGTAGGAACAAAAGTCTCCTCGTAATCTATTCCCTCTGTTGCAAGAAACCTTTCACAACAAGACATGCTTTGTACTTATCCAAAGTACCATCAGCTTTGCATTTGACTTTGTATACCCATTTGCAGCCAATGCGTCGCGTTACCCTAGAGGCAACACCACCAATGTTCGGGCATTGTTCTTCATCAAGGCATCATGCTTTGTTTGCTTGGCATTTTTCTCACGGATTTTACTTTAAGAGTATCTCTATGGCTTAAGTATGTTGTGGAGATCAAAAGAAAGAGCAATTCGAACATGCTTTAAATATGCAACTTTCTTAGCAGCCCTCCGAGATCATGCATATGATTGAGGCATTTCATCATCTTGCACATCCTATAAAGTGGAGTAAAACCACATAGGCGTTCGTTGGGTGAAGAATTATGTTTCGGTTGAGGCTCTATCGGAGGAGGAACCAATTCAAGTTGGCATCTTCTATACACCAATGTATCAATTGTGGGTGTCACAAATTGTGGTGGAGTCCATGGAGGAGTATGAGAGGAACTCGATTCATTATCGTGTAAAGGAGTCACAATACTCTCCGATACAACTTGATGATTACAACCAAAGAATGATTCTATTTCTTTCACATCAACATCACTACTAACAATTATCTTATGTAGTGCCCACCATTTTTGTATTCTCATTTTGGTTGATAGCGACTCATTATATCTGGACTATTATTATGACAGGGACATTATTGCTTATATTATTGTTTGATAGGGATATCACTACTTTAGTACATTATTTTGATGTGACATTGTTCATGATATCGTATTTGCTAGCACTAGGATGCTAACTCTTGTTGACAAGTTGCCTATGGGGCACATGATGCCACTATTCATTTATCAGATATTGTGTTATGATGATGTTATCATGATCTTGCATTGGGCATGATTTTGCATTGGTATTGGATCCAAATTTGATGTATGATGTTATATCGTCTCATTTAGTTGATGATTCATATTATGATATACTGCTAGTTTAGTATGACTCGTATGGATGTTTGATTTCGATGCATATGATATTGTACTTGCATTTTAGGTTAGTTTTCTTTCTTGTCAATCTATGTCAAACAAGATGAATTACTCTCATGGAATGGATTGTTACTTTAAATATATTGTTTTTAGAGTTCTTACTTAAGAAGTATTAGTTGTTGTTCAAATGTTGCATCTTATTGCATGCTTTTAATGGAATTGTTCATCTGGTTTCAAAGGTTAATTTATTGTATAAATCCTTGTTTCTTCCTCTTGAAATACCTTATGGAAAAGTGAAAGAAATCAGATATTTGGGTTTAAATTCTCCTTCAATTAATCATGAAATGGTTGTGTGTTTTTGATAAAAATCTCATACTGTTGTTATTACTTAAAGTAAGCTTATAAATTGAAACTATTGCATTTCAAGTTTTATCCGGCTGTTCGAATGGTAGAAAATGAGGTTGTTGTACTATTTACAAATTGTAGTTTCTGGTTATTCTCGTCTTGGTAGCAGAAATCTGGTTGGCTTTATATAACTTTTCACTTAGTTAGATAGCAAAAAAATATACTCTTGTAGGAACTATTGTATTTATAATTCAAGGAAATCATCTCCTTTCTATTTGATTTTTGCTTGCTTATCGATAGCATTGATTTTGTTTAACAAACAAATATATATATATATGCGTGTGTGTGTGCATGTAGTTATTTGATTTATAGATATGCCTTTTTACTAAATAAGTTAGCAAAACTTATGTTGAATCTAGGTATTACCGAAATGGATCAAACAAAAAAGCTTTATAGTAAATAAGTTAGATAACTTTTTATAAATTTGGTTCTACAGATTGACTCTCTTTAATATATATATATATATATATATAAAGAATGAACTTGTTTTAGTAAGGTAATGAATTTGGCAAAGCCGTATATTCTAAGGTAGGGTTTTTGGTTTTATATTAAAAAAATGTGTGTGTGTGTGTGGGGCGGTGGGGTGGGGGACGGTTGTCCCACCCGTCCCCACACTCCTTTGTTTAAAGTTTAAACATTGAGGGCTGTAGTGCATGCCACAACCCACGATCGTGGCATGGTGTAATATCCCCTTCCCATTCGAAGACCTTTGGCCTATTTTGTCAACCCGACGGCCAAAGGAAAAATATAAGGGTGGCTTAAGTTATATTTAATTATTATAAAGTGCCATTAATAAAAGAAAAATATATATAGAGCACTTATAATAATTTATATGACTTAATAATTATTAAATCAAGGATGGAAAAGGCCTAAATATAAATTGTTATCCATCCTAGGTGAAAAGGCGACTTGCCTTAGAAGGGGGAATGGGAACATAGAAAGGATAAATGCCCATTTTACTATGTATTTCCCCTAGAAAAATGCGACTTGCATTAGGAGAAAAAAGTTGTTGGGAAAAGCATTTAATATGGGAAAATATTAAATGCTTGCATAGGGAAAATCCTTGGGAACTAATTGGATATTGTAGAGGTTGTTTTGGGTCTCTTCTTCCTTTATAAGGAGAAGTCGACTTGAAGGGAAGAATATATTCCATACCATTTGATATTTTCTAATTTGTGTCTTAAGCTTGTAGCTTATGCATATTCTTTCATGTGCAACTGTTGTTTGCAAATATCCAGCTTGTGGAGTAAGATCCCACGGGAACCCTAGCTTCGGTGGTGAGAGATCCATCCCTAGCTAGTAGGGCATTCTTCGGTAGTGAGAGATCTACCCTAGCTTGTCAATTTTGGAGCTGAATTGATGCCCTAAATGTGCTGGGCGACCTACTTTTTAGGGAAAAATTAGGGTTTCGTGTTTGTTGTGCGAAAACTATTTTTAGAATATTATTCTTCATATTTTTGTGGCCCAAGATCCAAAGTTTCAGCTCATTTGGACTTCTCTAGCAAAAGATATTAATTTTAGAAGTTTTCAATTGTTTAGGGCACGCTGTAAATTTCTCGGCAGCATTTCTGTTATTCGAAAAATTCCAAAAACAGTTCTATAATATTTGTTATTATATTAGCAAGCTCCATTTAAAATTTCAAGAGATTTGAGCAAATATTTTTGGAGCTATCCATTATTTTCTGTTCGCTGCCCTGGATTTAATTTTCTGCAAAAATCAAATTTCTGTTTGGCTGCAATTTATCTCGTATTTTGCATATTTAAAGTTGGGATTGCCTAAAATCCGTTTAGGGGTAAAATAATGTCCATTGGAGACATTACACATGGGCCATACCCCTCCCCTTTCCTTTTTACCACGGCCAATGGCCGCCCACAAGCCATTCGGCCTTCCTTTAACACAGTCACCCTTCTTTTGGGCTCTTTGACAATGTGGCCAACACTATTAACTCTTGATATATATATATATATATATATATATATATATATTGATGAAATGTATATGCAGTTTCAATATAAAATAAATAATATTTCTCTTAATCTTGCCACGGATATGGACTCTTGATCAAAAACAATAATAGTATAAAACAAACGAATGTGCAAATCCCTTGGGTTCAGACCCAGAAGATTGAATGAAAACCATATAATTGAAACCCTAGATAAACCAATAGCTGTGAGAAAACCAGGTCTACATATGCAAATATCAATGGAGTGGATAATCATCCTTTTTGCTTGAGCTCTCCATGAGCTCCTCCTCATACCTGCAAATAAGAAAAAATGGAACAAACACCGAATGAAAATGGGAGAGGAAATGAATAATAGACTTTAGGTTTAGATTTTTATCCTCTCATTTGAGTTTTAGGTTTAGCTAATCTAAGGGTGGAGATCTCTTAGATCCTAGGGCTCGATTTGATGTGCACAATGACTTAAGTCATATGAGTGCACTTTTAAATGAATTAAATTAAATGTTTACCTTGTTAATGGCTTAGGTTATGTTTTGGGTAACCTTTATATTGGATGAATAAATTAACTTAATCTTTTATATAATTGTGGAATAAATTCAAAGGCATGGGTCCATTTTGGAGACGAAATGGGACCCGTGACCATTTTATATATTTTGACTTCCCACAACCCTTTTAATAAAAAAATAATAATAATAATTGTAATTCGTATAACTTGCGGGAGTGGCGTTAAGCCGACTTCTTGTCCGAATGGTTGTTAACACAACGTTGTATTAATGGCACGAAAATTGTTATAATTGTCCTTGTCGTTCGCGATTACGGTTTGGTGTCGCTTCGTCGTATGTTGCAACTTAGTCGCTAATGAGTATTCTTAACCATTGTGGAGTTAAATAACTTTAAAGAATAAATTATTACCACCTTTATTACTTTCATCACCTTTGATCGGGATGTTTCGTTTTCTTTTACCATTTTGAAACTCGCTAAGCGAAAGCGGGACATCTTATTAGTGGAAATATCAATCATCCTATAAGCTTTAGACTAATCACTATAACCAGCAACGAAATATCTTGAACTTACTCCTCTTTCTATCAGGGACCAAAGTATATGCAGCTAAACCAAAAATATGAAAAGCTAATGCCTTGGGTTTGATTAGGACCAAGCTTCTTTAGGTATGACTTCGTGGAAAGCTTTGCAAGGACTTTAATTTATGAAAGATCCCTAATAATTTTCTTTCCCACAAATCAAAATTATTATGCATTGCAAATGACAAACTAGGGCTTTTGAAACCCTTGGAGATCGATCTAGGGAAAACTAATTTTTATCCTGCATAAGGCGACTAGGGTTTTGAATAAAACTCAATGCAAGATAACACCAAAAATTATATTTTCTTTCCCAATCAATTTCTAATATTTTTAGAGGCCAAAATATGATAGAAATCAGATTTATTTGCATACAAATAACTCAAAATTGCAGATCTGAAATCTGATTGTAAACTGGCTGGAAAACCCTCTAAAAATGCTCAGAAAATTATAAAATTGCAGCTCCTTTATTTATAAAAATATAGGGATGATTGACAACAAATTTTAGAAGTAAATACCTCTAGAAAACAGGTCCAAACAGCCCCAAACTGGGTCGATCCAACTGCTGCAAATAAATCACCAAAAGAACACCAAAAACTGTTGGAACTTGACTAAAAATCTGATTTAGCTCGCTGGAAATTTCTGAGTGAAATCCCCTCTCAATCCCTTGGGGTTTTCGTCCGCAAGAGATAAATTCACAAGGGTTTTCGTCCTTGGAATTTCTTACAAAGCTGGAAGCTCTTGCAATGAAAAATATGATAGTAAAAATCTGGATATTCCTCAGCAAGTCGACTTGCTCATATAAAAGAAAAGCAGCCCAAATAAACCTCCAAAATCAGCTAATGACATTGTTTGATCCTCCCTAAGCTGGTCGCATTTTTCCTTATGGGCCAATTGTCACACTTCTCTATTTTTTGCCCCCACAAGCAAGTCACATTTTCCCCTAAATACAATTAAAATTAATTGTATTTTAACATTGGACATTTTATTTTAATAATAAGCTTTATTATTTATTATATGTGCAACTTATAATATTATTTTTTAAATATTTGCACAATATAATAAAATAATAAAACTTAGTCACCCTTGACACTTCCTTTGGCCGTCGGGTAGACAAAAAGGGCCAAAGGTCTTCGTCCTAGCTCATTCGGAAAGAGGGGACATTACAATCCTCCCTCCCCGGAGTTGCTTGCCCACAAGCAACTATAACAAAGTTGGATGTTGAAGTATAGACTCACCCTCCCATGTGGCATCCTCCAATGGTAAGTCTCTCCAACGAACCAGGTACTCTCGAATCACCTTGTTCCGCAACCTTCTCTCCCTCCAATCCAGAAGCTCCTCAGGGACCAAATCCAACCTCCCTCATCATCAATGGTGGTAACTCTGCAGAAGAAGTCACATGCTGCCCCAATGCCTTCTTTAAGCAAGACACATGAAAAACATTGTGTATCTTACTTTCAGAAGGTAACTCCAACTCATATGCTACCTGTCCAACTCTCCTCATCACCCTGTATGGACCATAAAATCGAGGCTTAAGCTTCTCTGCTCCACTCTTCTTAAGAGTGCTCTGTCTATATGGCTGAAGTCGTAGAAATACCATATCCCCTACCTCAAATGACCGCTCAATCTTATGCCTGTCTGCATACATCTTCTATTGATTTTGGGCATGCTGCATATTATCCTTAAGTGTCTTAAGGATATCCTGGCTGTCTTGTAAGCACTCCCGAGCCTTAGGGGCTCTACTATCTCCAAACGCCAAATCCACAAAGGATCTCGCGTCATATCCATACAAAGCTCGAAAGGGGGTCATACCAATGGACATATGGTACGTAGTATTGTAACAATACTCACACAAATATAGTTGCTTCACCCATGCTCTCTGCTGCCCTGAAACATAATTGCGTAGGTACCCCTCGATCCACTTATTCACAATCTCTGTCTGTCCATTTGTCTGCGGGTGATAGCTCGTGCTCGGAGTCAACTCTGTACCTGCCAATCTAAAGAGCTCCTGCCAAAATGTGCTCACAAATCTGCTATCCCGATCACGACAATATTCTTCGGAAGCCCATGCAACTTGAATACCTCCCGAAAGAATAAATCAGCCACTGTGGTGCCTTAAAGCTGGTGGGAATAGAAAGAAATGCCCATACTTGGTCAACCTGTCAACTACTGCATAAATGCGATCATGTCCCTGCACAACTGGTAGTCCTGTAATGAAATCCATCGATATGCTCTCCCATCTCTGTTCGGAATGGGTAAGGGCTGCAATAAACCTGCAGGAAAAGTATGCTCGGACTTGTTCTGCTGACAAGTCACACACTCACGAACATGCCATAGAACATCCTCCTTGAGACCCTTCCAAGAGAATCTCTCTCTGACTTGCCTGTATGTCTTAAAATAACTGGATGTCCTGCTAATGGTGCATCATGGAGTGCATGTAGAATCTTGCCCTTGAGCTTAGATTCAGGTACCAAATAAATTCTACCCTTATAATAAATCAAATCAGATATTACCTAGTAGCGCTCATCTTGAATCTTGCCATCCATGATCTCGCATGCCAATGTATTTTTGGAATACTCAACCAACAGTTGAGATTTCCAATCTGCAGAAATCTCACTCACGGAATATAGGACAACAATATGTGGCTTCCTCGAAAGTGCATCAGCCACTACATTCTTCTTCCCCTTGACATACTCGATGTCAAAATCATAGGCCTGGATCCTTGCTGACCCACTTTTTGTCTCTCGTTGAGCTCCTTCTATTCCAAGAAATACCTCAAGTTGTTGTGGTTGGTCCTCACCACGAACTTCCCACCCACCAAATATTGTCTGAACTTCGCCAATGCATGCATGATGGCGAGCATCTCCTTGTCGTAGGTGGAATACAGCCTCTCATTCTCCCTCAACTTCCTACTCTCGTAGGCAATGGGATGACGATCCTACATCAAAACTGCACCAATACCTGAGCCCGAAGCATCACACTCCAAAATGAATGGCCTAGAGAAATTCGGAAGAGCTAGAACTGGACAAGTGCTCATCACCACCTTGAGCCTCTCAAATATCACTTGTGCCTCATCTGTCCATCTGAATGCTCCCTTCCGTGTGAGATCTGTCAATGGTGCTGCAATATCTGAATAGCCTCTCACAAATCTCCTGTAATATCCACATAATCCTAGGAATCCCCGCAACTCTGATATGTTCCTAGGTGGAGGCCAATCCTGCATAGCCTGTATCTTCTCCTGGTGGACCTTGACCCCGTTGGCCCCAATGACATGCCCAAGATACAATATCTTAGTAAGTCCAAACTCACATTTGGACATCTTAGCAAATAGAGACTGAGTCTCCATAATGCCAAGTACCTCATCTAAATGCCTCAAGTGGTCCTCCCATGTCTTGTTGTAGATCAAGATATCATCAAAGAAAACTAGCACGAACTTCCTCAACTGCCTATTGAAGAGATGGTTCATGCATGACTGAAAAGTGGCAGGTGCATTAGTGAGACCAAATGGCATCACTAAGAACTCATAGTGCCCGTAGTGACATTTGAATGTTGTCTTGTGGATGTCCTCCTCCCGAACACGGATTTGATGGTATTCCGATCGAAGATCAATCTTCAAAAGTAAATGGCCCCATGCAACTCATCCAAAAGCTCATCAATACGAGGGATGGGATACTGTTCTTAATTGTCTTCTTGTTGAGGGCACGGTAGTCAATACACATCCTCATCGTCCCGTCCTTCTTCACCAACACCACCGAAGAAGCAAATGGGCTAGAGCTAGGACGGATATGCCCCATATCAAGAAGCTTCTCGATGGTCCTCTCTATCTCATCCTTAAATTTCTTAGGATGACGATAAGGTGTAGTGATCACTGGCTTGGCACCCTCCTCCAACTCTATGACATGCTCAAAACCCCTATCTGGCGGTCTACCTAGAGGAATGTCACCAAAAACCTGCCCATGCCTATCCACAATGGTTTGAATATCTGTATGCAAATGCTGCCCACTATCTGAAGAAGATTTGGATGAAATAAAACATTGGGCTGCCCATGCAACCTCTCCATGTCTGATGATAGACTCCATCCTATGTGTTGAAACAACTCTAGGCCCACCATCTGAAAGAGCCCGTAGCACAATCTTCTTCCCATCTGCCATAAACTCCAACTCCATCCGTCTGAAATCCTGCACATATCTCCCAAGGGACTGAAGCCACTAGATACCCAAAACTGCATCAATCTCTCCAAGGCCAACTATGTAGAAATCATTTGTCAATGTGTAGTCCCCTAGTTGGATACTAAGTTGCGAGAATCCGCCTAGTGCAGCTCAGAGCAAAGCCATTTGCCACTCGTACACTGAATCCCTCAAACTCCTCAACCTGTAATCCACGCTTCATCACAAATCCCTCATCAAGGAAATTGTGTGTAGCGCCACTATCAATCAAACAAACAACTCGTTGACCCTTAAGTACTCCTTTCAATCGAAAGGGGTGGTACCTAGGGACTCCAGAAAGTGAGGCAATAGTACCCGAGCCTAGTGTCTCCTCCTCGCCAAGCTCTATCTGGGGTTGCTCCTCATGTGCACCATGATCATCATCGTTGTCCTCTGTATCTGCATCTGGTGAAGACTCCTCTACATCTGATATCACCTCAATAAGGTGCACCTTGCCTTTCCCAAGGCAGTTGTGTCCAGGTTCCCAATGGTCCTTGCAATGAAAACAAAGTTTCTTCCTCCTCAACTCATTCCAGTCTCCTGATCCATCCTAGGAGGGGGAGCACTCTTCCGCTGGTTAGTGGAGCGCTGAAAAGGTTTGGAGCTCGTGGAAGGCTTCTTACTAGACTAGTAAGAAGTGGGGGATGTCTCCAAATCTAATGTCGTCTGAATGGCATCATGTAATGTCCTAGGCCTAAGGGCCTTAACCAATCCCCTCAACCTGTCATGAAGTCCCTCAATGAAAAGCATCACCACACGTCTCTCAGGCATCTAGCACCATCACTACAATTTGCTGAAATTCGTTGATGTAAGTATCAACGTGCCCACTCTGTCGAAGTTATGCCAAATCCCTATAATAAAGCTCCACATCTTTGCGATCAAACCTGGCAATCAATCTCTCACTAAACTCCTGTATGACCGCAGAAGATCATGTTTTTGTGTGATAAGCCCATGGTGCCACCAATCGTATGCTACTCCCTCAAGGTGCAATGTAGCAAACTGAATAGCCTCTTGCTCCTGCATAGGCTTGAGAGTGAGGTATGTATCAAGCTTGTGGATCCATGCTCTAGCACTAATCTTTCCACTGCCATCAAAAGTGGAAAGGGTCACCTTGTTGGTGGCCTACTTCAGCTCCTTGTTTTGTGCTCTGGGCCTCTGCACCTGTCTAGCTCTCAAGCTCTCTCTCCTCTGAGCACAATACTGATGAAGGGGAAAGCATTTCGTATATCTTCGGTAAAGCTCTCCATTCATCATTGGCTGCCATAACATTATCTTGGAAAGTTGTATTCTCTAGTGGGTCCTCAACCATGGTGGCTCATCCCTAGGTAGGAAGCTAGGTTGCATAGGTCTATCCACAGTCTTGGTAGATCTCCTCTCCTCTATATGTGTATGTCTCCTCTCACGATGAGGGGAATCCCTCACACTACCAACCTCTGTAGGTGATCTGTTGTGTCTCCCGTGTGATGGCCTGGCTACTAATATAGACCTATCCCTCCTTGTCATCTCGTCTCTTGGCCTATCCATGGCCATCCTCCATCATCTGCCTCATGGTCTGTATCATCTCATGATGAGAATCAATCATACCCCTGAAAAGATGATCTAGGTCAACTCGCTCTTGTCGGGAGGACTACATAATCCATCTCCTCTTTGGTCCATGATTTCAGCACTACTCCCGTATCCAAACCTGCTAGAAGACGTGTTTGTCTCCTTGTATAATACCTGTGTGGCCCAACTTCTCTAGGTTGCATCAAATCAAAACCCTCCAGGTGGGAGGAACATTGCTCTGATACCACTGAAAGATCCCCAATAATTTTCTTTCCCACAAATCAATTTTTTTATGAATTGCAAATGACAAACTAGGGCTTTTGAAACCCTTGGAGATTGATCTAGGGCAAACTGATTTTTATCCCAGCCAAAGCGACTAGGGTTTTGAATAAAACTCAATGCAGATAACACCAAAAATTATATTTTCTTTCCCAATCAATTTCTAATATTTTTAGAGGCCAAAATATGATAGAAATCAGATTTATTTGCATACAAATAACTCAGAATTGCAGATCTGAAATCTGAATGTAAACTGGCTGGAAAACCCTCTAAAAATGCTCAGAAAATTATAAAATTGCAGCTCCTTTATTTATAAAAATATAGGATGATTGACAACAATTTTTAGAAGTAAATACCTCTAGAAAACAGGTCCAAACAGCCCCAAATTGAGTCGATCCAACTGCTGCAAATAGATCACCAAAAGAACACCAAAAACTGCTAGAACTTGACTGAAAAATCTGATTTAGCTCACTGGAGATTTCTAAGTGAAATCCCCTCTCAATCCCTTGGGGTTTTTGTCCGCAAGAAATAAATCCACACGGGTTTTCGTCCTTGGAATTTCTTACAAAGCTGGAAGCTCTTGCAATGGAAAATATGATGGTAAAAATCTAGATATTCCTCAAGAAAGTCGACTTGCTCATATAAAAGAAAAGCAGCCCAAATGAACCTCCAAAATCAGCCAATGACATTGCTTGATCCTCCCTAGGCTGGTCGCATTTTTCCTTATGGGCCAATTGTCACACTTCTCTATTTTTGCCCCCACAAACAAGTCACATTTTCCCCTAGTCGGGTTTTCGTCCTTGGAATTTCTTACAAAGCTGGAAGCTCTTTGCAATGAAAATATGATAGTAAAAATCTGGATATTTCTCAAGCAAGTCGACTTGCTCATATAAAAGAAAAGCAGCCCAAATGAACCTCCAAAATCAGCCAATGACATTGCTTGATCCTCCCTAGGCTGGTCGCATTTTTCCTTATGGGCCAATTGTCACACTTCTCTATTTTTTGCCCCCACAAGCAAGTCGCATTTTCCCCTAAATACAATTAAAATTAATTGTATTTTAACATTGGCATTTTATTTTAATAATAAACTTTATTATTTATTATATGTGCAACTTATAATATTATTTTTAAAATATTTGCACAATATAATAAAATAATAAAACTCAGTCACCCTTGACACTTCCTTTGGCCGTCGGGTAGACAAAAAGGGCCAAAGGTCTTCGTCCTAACTCATTCGGAAAGAGGGTACATTACAATTTAGAATATATACTTCCATGTTTACTACTACTCCCCAATATTTGAATGACACCTCTACTATGCATCATGCACCAAGTTGTACCCATGATAGTTCTATTTTGCCTCTCAACCACCCCATCTTGTTTTGGGGTATATGGAGTTGTCAGTTGATGATGAATTCCTTCCTTGCTACAATAATGCTTGAACTGCTTGGAACTAAATTCCCCCATCATCGGATCTCAATGTCTTGATCTATCTGCTGGCCTAGTTTTCCACCAATGCCTTGAACTTCTCAAAAGAGGCAAAACAATCAGACTTCTTTTTCAAGAAGTAGACCCACATCCTTCTAGAATAATCATCCACCAACAAGAGAAAGTACCATGCACCAAGAATTGTGGGAGACTTCCACGATGGCTCACAAAGATCTGCATGAACAAGATCTAAGAGCCCCTTTGCACACCAAGCACCTTCAGTTGGAAAAGACTTCCTCTTCGCTTCCCAACCAAACATCCTGCACACATATCTTACTTCTCTTGGATACTAGGCAAACCAAGAACCATGTGGGCTCTACTAAGTTTGGCAAGATACTAAAGGTTGAGATGTCCATATCTCTCATGCCACAAAATGTTGGTATTACCCTCCACAACTAAGGCATGTAAGTTGACCGTGGCAAGGTCAACCAGCCTATACAAGCCTCCTTGCCCAATACCCAGGGCAACAACTTTGTTTATTTTACATCAGACACAATGCATTTCTTGCTAGATAAGTTTACGAGAAATGTTGGGGTTTTCCATTAGTTGACTTATAGATAACAAATTCTTATTCATGTTAGAAACATATCTAACATTTCTAACTATGAATTTGGCATTATCATTCAATATGATTTTGATATCCCCTACCCCTTCTACTACATGAGTTCTTCTATCCCCTAATGAAACTGCATTAAAATGACTGAAATTTGCAAGAGAGTTTACGTACCAATCTTTTTGGCACATGAAGTATCTTGATGCTCCAAAATCAACGAACCAACCCCTGGTAGAGTTGCCATTCGAGCATGATGCCATAAGTGCATACTCTTCTTTAAACTATCGTTCACTTGTTGCCACATTTGTTTGCCCCTTGTCCTTTTTGTTAGTAAGGGCATATTGTCTCTTTCGACAATCCTTCTTCACATGACCAAGTTTATGACAATAGTAACATTTTACTTGATATTTAGGAGATGATCCTTCAAGTTGACATTTCCACTTCCCTTTGGATTGAGCGGCAAAAGCACTCTTGGTTTGTCCAGAACTGGACTCAAGTGTCTAAGTTTGTCTTCATTCCTTTTGCAACAAATAGGAACTAACTTTATCAAAGTCAAAGTCTAACTTTCAGCCATCAAATGGAGGGCTTCCACAAATGACTCATATAAGGATGGCAAACTGTTCAACACCAATGCCACCATATCATCATCATCCACCTTTTTGTTAATGGAGGCGAGCTGGTCTCAGAGATCTTTCATTCAAAGTATGTGCTTTAACAGCAGCCCGTCCTCTTACAACCTTGCTGAAAACAGCAAATTCTTCAAGTATAACACCTAACTCTTCACTGAACTCTTGTATTTGTTCTTCAGACTGGTTCATAGATCACCTACCAGTGTTGTTTTGGACCTTTGTTATCAAACCATCAAATACCAACCACTTCAAATGCAATAAGGCATCCTTAAGATGTTTGTCATAATCGGCAAAAATGCAATTGGCCTACCTTCTGTGCCAAGTATTATTTTGTTATAGTCTCAAATTTCAATATTCCACAATAGTCAAAATTTTATGACTCCAGACATTATAGTTTTGACATGTCAGCTTCCGTGCCTCTGGCAAAACTAAATTTCAAATATTTGTCATTATTCACACAAAATTTGAATTCTAACCCACAAATGAATGCAACAGAAAAATACAGTGTCCACAGCAATCAAGTCGCAAAAAAGTTATTTTGTACAGCCCCATAAAGGGATAATGAGAAATAATGATAGTTCGATTTTGTTTTTATTGTTCAATGCCTTCGAAAATCACAAAAAGACATAAAATACTAGGCAAATTTATGCAACTCGTGACTTGCAGACTCAAGCCCTAGACGACTGTGACATGAGATTAAAACACACAAATCGCGTGCCCTGTGTCTGCAAATCTCAACAATTCAAAGTCATGTTCTCTTCTCACAACTGTATTTCCTTAAACGTGACTATAAAGCAATTGCAAGATGATTTTCGTGCCCTTATTTTTGGCCTTTCAACGACATAACCTCACAACTCTTGCCCTAAACAATTGTATTCCTCCTTGATAGGTAAAATGTGATTGTTTTCTATAAAAACACCTTTCTTCCGCCATGTTACAGTCTTTTACTCACGTTTTGACTCCTTCAATCTAATTTACAATCACAAATGACTATATTTGCATGCCATTGATTTCCCAACACTTTGCATGTCTACACAACCCTTCACAGTCTTCTTTCCAATGTTTGTACTCTAAAGAGTCTTCTTTCTGATGTTCGTACTCTACACCAAGAGCTTCCTCGAACTTCCACCTTTCAAGCACCAATGGCTCTGATACCAATGTTAGAAGATGTGAGCAAATAAAATAATGAAGAGGAATTGGACCGCACACCAAATGAATGGTTGTCCTTCATTTTATTATGTTGGGAGTAGTTATAATGTATGTGTATAAATATATGCATTATATTCAATAGTCGACAAGAATCCTGCAATATTAAGCCTGTAAAGGATAAATTGTTTTTAAGAAATGGAACAACTAATAGTGGCGATGTTTAAAAATTCAGTAACTTTAGAGCTTGGAATTACTTTTACTACAAAGGACCATATTTTGAGCAAGACCGTACATGTGTAACATATGAGACAACAAGCTAAAAGAGCTCTTCTTCTAAATAAGAAACAGAGAAGAAGAGTGGCAATAAGATTAAATCATAGTCTAAGAGATAAACCCTGTGTAAACAGGTCTATACGGGTCATGTAACATGCCCCCTAACTCTGATTATACATCTTCTCAGTATGACCTAACCATCTGTTTGTTTCAGGCATTGTTATTGATAATCCCGATTCCCTACACCCAGACTATGAGATAAACCCTTTGTAAACAGGTCCATACAGGTGATGAAACATGCCCTCTAATTCTCTCAATCAGTCAACCTCTAACCTAACCCAGACTATGAGAAAGACCCTTTGTAAACAGGTCCAAACAGGTCATGAAACATGCCCTTTAATTCTCTCAATCAGTCAACCTCTAACCTAATCATTTGTTTGTTTCAAGCACTGTTATTGATAACACCTACACCCACAAGCAAGCCACACTACTTCCAACCATTTTCTTCCCAGATGAAATAACTTTTTCTTCATAAAATTACTCGTAAAAAGGAAGTAGACTCTGTTACTTTCTATTTTCTATTCAAAAGTTACAATTATTGAATAGGCTGCCTTGTGTAATTGTATGCAGGCCAAGTTGCTTTCAATTCAGAAAGTTGCCTCATGAGCAGCAGTCAATCACCTTCCAGACCACAAGTGCAATCTCATATACATCTCCAACTCTTGATGGCCGTCTCTGATACAACTAAACCAGCTAAAGCTAATTTAAACTATCTTTTGAAAGATGGATTATTTCTTGAAGCTGTGTTTCACTTGTTTCCTGCATACAATGGAAGCATCCTAACAATGTCAATCCATAAATTGAACTAACTTTGCAGTTTGCACCTCCAAATTTCCATAGCCTGCGGTTGACCAGTAAGGGGTGCTTCCTACGACAAGACCCAAGTAACAATCTTGTCAACATGTTGCCTGCCAAGCTACGATGAACTTCGGTTCCTACATAATCTATTATCTTGTGACTCAAAACTTCTTTAGCTAGAAAAAGATAAAAAACATAGTGTCTCCCAAATCTCAAGAAAAATCAAATTAAATAAGGTATTTCAAACTTCAAAGTTTATGCAAAAGACATCCCAAGAATTTTGGAGTAATTTAAACCAAAAAAATCAAATAAAAAAGGTATTTAAAACTTCAAAGCTTATGCCAAAAAATTCCAAAGATTTCTGGTGTAATTTTAAAGGGTTGTGCACTCAAATCTCCACACCTCAATAAGGTGGCCCTTAAACTGGGGGACTTGTCCCGAAGATTGTGGAGTATTGAGAATGGGGTACATTCATTAGTGTGTAGCCCAGGTTCAACCCCACACCTCACTAAGGCAGCCAACAACCTCATCCCCACGTCATAATAAGGCACCTCACAGTCTCAATACTGAACCCTAACAAAAATAATCAAAAAAATAGGTCCAGAACCTATACAATTTTCTTCAAACCAGCACAGATTGGCATTTTTAAAACAATTAACTTTCCCTTTACCGCGGTAGTTTGACTTTATACGGCTATCAACTCAAACAACACAGAAATTATGATAACTTAACCGCTGCACAAGATGTGTGAACAGGCAACCAGAATATAATTCAATATGACATGAGATGACTTTTATTGGCCTTCAGGCCAAATTAACCTGTAGGACATCAAATCGTATTTACTTACTTCGATGCTTGCTCCTATCGGTGTCCAATTTTTATCAAATTCTCCAAGCTTTGATAGATTTTCGTGATTGGTTGTGATTGTATGTAAAGTATACCTATGTTGAGGTGCTCAATATCGTTATAGAAGGTAGGGTAATTATTTAGGTCACAGTCTAGCCAGCCTGCATGGGCGTATGAGATTCCCTTGTGGGAACAAGAGAATTTTACATTTTACCTTATATGTGTCACTAAAATTTGTATCTCTTTAGGTTTCAACCCTCTAACAAAGCTTTTTATAAACCGCACCTTACTAATCTGTATAAGCCCTAAGGTAAATCAGATTTTATAAAAATAACAAAAAAATTATATAAATATTACATTCATTTAATATACTATCCTAATTGGTTGCCCAGGTATTGAGTTCAATCCTTGGTTTACCTGTTGCATATGGAGTGGGGCATTTACATGCCGCCTCATGGTTATAGGGACTCGCCTTGCTAAAAGCACATCGAAATGGTTGCGCCCAGTCTTTGGGTCACCAATTCAAATTTTCAAGTCAAACAAGGAATGGTCTAGTGGTAACGCAGACAATGTTAATGACAAGGCTGGCTGTATGTAATGAGGCCGTGATCACATATAAAAATAAGATAGGAATAAGTTTATTCTCGGAAATGGGATGATAATTGATAATAAAGCATAAAGTTCTTCTAGGTAGCAGGCTGAGAATAAAGTATAAAATTATTCTTGGAAAAATAAAAAGAGAATAAAGTATAAAGTTATTCTAGGAAAAATAGAAAGAGAATATAGCATAGATGTATTTTAAGAAAATAGAATAATGCGACTATAGTCGTGTAAAGACCATGGATTGTTTTACAAGAATAAAGCAAAAAGATTTCTTTAGGAGGATAAAGCAAGGATAGACTCATTTTTGGAGAGCCTTCCTTTCCTATAAGTAGGGAAAGATTTATTGTAATAAAAAATATTGTTTTAAAAACATTGCGTAATCTCAATGACCCAGCACTTTATGCTTTGAATTGGTCGTCTCGACAATTGTGAGTGCCTCACCTAAGAGATTAGGTTGTTCTTACTTCTTACTATTGGTGGCAAATCAGAACACAGCTTTATTTTTTACTTTTTAATATAGTAAAAAGTTTATTTGCAAATCAGTTTTCCTTTAAGATCTCAGAAGTTAATATTCCACTCTTTTCGAAATTCTTTTATTCCAACGTTCCTAGATTTCAGATTAGAGCTCATCAAGCTATATTTTTTTGGAATTTCATAATTTTAAGTGCAGATTTTGTTTGCGATTCTCGTTCATTACAATAATATCATAGCACATCAATTGAATTTTGGTTTGGAGCTTCAGATGTTTGCTTTCAGTTTCGTTCATTTCTATGTACGTCCTGACTCTTAGTTAGATTTTAGAAATGACAAAAACCTCCCAAAGATGCCTTCTATAAAAATATTTAAAACCTTGATGATTGCATCCCCAAGTTTGCTTGCTTACAAGCGATTGAATAAAAAGAAAATTATTCAATTTTTTCATTACAATAAAATATTACATTTCTTTGCTAAGATCAAAAGCTCCCTTCTATGACCAAAGGGTTGAGGTGTAATCATAAATGGATTCATTCATATGAGAGTGTGACCCAGAACCAAATCCCTGCAGTAATAAGGCAGCTCATAATGTGGAGTATTAAAACATGAATAACCGTGGTTGTTGAGTATTAAAAGTGGAGGACGTGTAATAAAGGTTTTGAAGCATTTAAATATGAATAGCATTGTTAAGGAGTATTAAATTTGGAGATTGAAATATGGTTGAATGTAGTTAAGAAGTCTTGAATACTTGTTGAGTATTGAAAATGGAGAACATGTCACAGAGGTTGTGAAGAAAATAAATATGGTTAAGTGTGGTTATGGAGAATTGAAACTAGAAGACTTGTCACAGAGGTTGCGGGGACATTGAAATTTATGTATAACGATGGTCATGAAATGTTGGAAGTTGAGGATACGTTATAGAACTTTTTAGGGGTGAGATATGGGTGAGTGTGATTACGGAATGTTGAATGATTAAGGAGCATTGAAAATGACAATTCACAAAGGTTGTGATGTACTAAATGTGGATGAGTGTGGTTATGGAATATTGAAAGAGGATGACATGTTATAGAAGCTGTGGAGAATTGAAATATGGATAAGAATAGCAATGGAGAAAAAGGTTGTATTGAAATATCGTTAAGTGTGGTTATAAAGAATTGACAATGGGGTAAATATGCAAGTGTACAAACCAGGTTTCAACTCCACATCACAGTAAGTGCCACACAGAAAATAGAATGATACAAAATCAAAACCAAAAGATTTGACAATCATTCTATACTTCCAAAATTTGAGTGAAATTTTTACATGCTTTGTAATATCAATTTATAATGTGTCAATGTAGATGTTTGTATCAACTCCTATGGAATTTGTATATATCCCACTGATCTTCTCTACTGCCCTGCTCTATGTCTAGAATCAAGCCTTATGTGTTAGTATCGTCCTTCTCTCCATTAATAACATCGCTTGGCAGTTCTTGTGTGTTTTGTGTCACCTTGTCTTGTAAATGTTTCCCGTGTGAATAGTGTTCTAAAAATTAAAACCTTCAATAAGATAAAGGTAGTTTTTACGTCACTGCCAAAAGAGGCACCGGTTGGTGTATGAAACCCCACAATTGAACCCCTGTTTTCCATTCAACGTATACATTGTTTAAATTCTGTAACCCTGGGTTTTGAATTCGCAAATGAACTTAGCAGTAAACTTGAACTTGCTATTCCACCTACATCTGCTATCCCTCATTAAAGATTTTGTTCCACATTAATATCTATTAATCTATACCTTGTTGAGGATTTCTTTCCACAATAATATCTAATGATCTTTATCTCTTTAAGTTTATACTTACGTGTTTTACTGAAAAAATATTTTAAATTAAAATTTTCTCCTACCTCAAAATTTTCTCTGTTTTTGATGCATAATTCGTTTGATAAATGAACATAGTATAAATCGAACCTTAATTCATTCAAAGGACTAACGTAGTATAAATCGAACCTTAATTCATTCAAAGAACTAACGTAGCATAAATTAATCCCTAATTCGTTAGAAGAACCAAAATAGTATAAATTACGCCCCAATTCGTTCAAAAAATTAACAGTACATAAATTAAGTCATAATTTGTTCCAAGAACTAACATAGCATATATTAAGCCTAAAACGTGTATCTCGATTAGAAGGCAGGAGCTAAATTATAACAGAGACCTGCAGCTCAAATCCCCAAGTGTTAAAATTGGATAAAATTCAATAACAGATTCTTGCTGTCAGTGGACAAGACCGACAGAAGAGATACTCAAATCTTAAAAGAGAAATACCCAAGACAGAGCCATGCAAAGGTTGCCTCAAATAGTACTTCATAGGGAAATTGGATTAAACTCCTGACCGACGGTAGATTTAATCAACTATTAAAAGAGAAATACCCAAGCCAGAGCTGTCCAAAGATTTGCTCAAATAATACTTCATGAGAAATACCCAAACACAGCTGTCCAAAGGTTGGCTCAAATAATTCCTCACAGGAAAAATATTCAGTAATGAATACACTCCTCGGTAGTGGGGCTGAAGGCTACCTCTGGAGAGAAATTTACCAATATACACGAGATTTATGAAAAAATACTAATAATAATAATAATCATCTTCGCCAAATAAATATTCAGTGACGAATACACTCCTCGATCATGGACATCCAAGCTGAGATTATCTTCCAGGGAAATTTACCAATACACATGAAATTTATGAGAAAATATACATAATAATAATGATCCTCTCGGCGAAATGCCCACCTGAGGTTTACGAGACCGGCCGCGCATTCTTTGATGGAAGTCGACATCATCAATATCCTCCATATCTTCAAATTCTTCATTAAACTCCCTCTGAAAAGCCCCGACACCATAATCCATGTGAGCGGGCGCAGAACCAGAGAGCGGCTGCTTAATTAGGGTATCAGAAAGAGCATCATCCCGCTGACAAGTCCGCGGCAAAGGTAAATGCTGCACGACATCCTGCACAACCCCGCTCAAGCGGGCTCTGAAATCCGCCACAACTTGGCCCAATTTAGCCCCCATGGGATCGACCGCTACAGAGGACTTATTAAACCGAACCCTATCAGGACCTTTTCTGTGCTGTATCCCCTGCCACAGCCGCGGCCACATGAGAACACCTTTCTCCTCGTGTATATGGTCTCTCATGTGACCGTGTAGCGAAGAGCTAAGCCCCTGAACGAGGGAGCTAACATGCTCCATAATATCCTGCCCTTGCCGCTGCATACCTTCCAATGCGTCCATCGTAGACTGATCTACAGAAGAATATAATGGTGCAAATTTAGCTGAAAGGTGGTCTCGGGTTCGAGTCTTCGGCACTCTGTACGCTGATTTCACTTTCCAGATAGCTACAGGATTTCATTGCATTGGGAAACAGTATACGTTCTTCGGCTGTGAAGCGGTGAAAATATCTGAGCCCGACTGTGCAGGCCTGGCCTGGGAAAATGGTGTTCACAATGGAATGAGAGTATGGTTTCAATTGAAAGGATAATGTGTGCAATCATGGTTGTTCGGTCAATTTTCAAAACACATTTTTGGAAGGTAAGGTATCTTTTAACGCATGAAAAACAACAAATATATATATAAATAAATAAAGAGTCCCTAATTTATAGGAGGTAAGTCTTAGAGGATGGCAAAATGGAGTTTTCAAAGTTTTTGAGGCTTATTTTTATGCCGAAGGCGTTTGTTACAATGGGGAAGACCCTTGGGGTCTCTGACACCGAAAATGACATCAACACGTGGGATTTAATGGTCGACGATGTACGGAAAAGCACGATCCTGCCACGTGGTGAAAGAGAAATAATCAATGCCCTGACGCGAGACCACATACATCATTTTAACCCATCCCTTCAATCCGCAACGTAGGTCTAACTTTAAATGTGGCACCAATCTTTGACAGGTAGGTCCTGGTCGTCGAGGAATTTTTTCTGCTTCGTATGCAAAACATTTTTTCTTGCAGCATCTTGCACGTCACACAGAAAACTGGAGCCATCGAAGAAAGAACATTTCCTGTTGTATAATTTTGTTACAAGGGTGGTTTTACCAGAGCTGCCAATGCCAACGATCCCCACAATTTGGACATGCTGCTCACTCTCAAAATATTCAATTGTATGACGTTCAAAGTCCTCTACGGTTTTGTCCATTGCAACTAGATATTTAGCTACCTCTAAAGGCACTTTTTTAATTCCATTCAAAACAGACTTCACTATGCCCTTCAACATCTTCCCTTCATTGCTAAACAATTGAAAAAAAAAGGATTGAATCAGACATCTGTAGACATGAGCATTCCAGATAATATTTAATGAATGCGAGAGATTGGGTATTCAAATACTTACTCACTATTATCATTCAACATGTACCCAGAAAGATATGATACGCTCTGCAGTGTCGTTTTCCACTCCTCGAGCTTACTTGAGGAGTACCTAGCCTTCTCTACATGCTGGGAAAGAGCGTGTGCATATATTCCTTTCCCTTGAGTCACCCATCGAAGATCATTAGGGTTAACATGATAGAACACAAAGAATTGGAGTTCCAGTTTTGAGCATAAAGGATAGCTCGGCCAAACACCAGGGGGATTGTGCATAGTTTTCTGAAAATATTTCCACTGTTATGGAATCACATCAAGAAAAGCCGTCAATCCAACCAGATCAAGTGTATGATAGATAGTGTTGGCTAATTTTTGTTGAACATCACAGCCGCGATGATTAATAAACACATCATAGGGCACCTTGTTTGTTAGATTTGATGATGGCAGAGATGCCTGCGGTGCAATTCCTTCGAAAACATTGTTCCCCGTCATGGTCGCTGCATACCCAAAACTCATACTCAAAGAAACGTTCCTCTTCTCCATGAAAATTTATGTTGCAGTCTAGATATAATGTCATTTGAAAACAGTGAAAAAGGAGAAGGAACCCAAAATATTGGTGCAATAACAAACAACAAATTTGAAGGACAAGGATTAGAAAATCAAAGAGGCAGAACAACTTGCAAGGGGATAATTTGAGATAATTTGAGACAGAAGGACGGAAGCGCTAAATATTTTTCACCACCCTTCTCTTGGGAGTTCATGCAACCCTACACGTGGCAAAATAAAGTCTCAGAGTGTGTCCGTGCAACAAATATGACGTGTTGACGTGTTGACACTAGGTGACCCGACCCTTCGCTACCTAAAGAAAGGATTTATTCCATGTTAGAGCTTATATTTGATGCATAGACTTATGTATATTAATATTTGTAAGCCAAAGGCATTGTTATAGTGGGAAACCTCTGGGGGCTTTTGACAAGGAACAATGAAATCAACGGTTGGAGGTTCGGTTGTACATATGGATGTTGATGAAAGCATTTTAAATCGTTCCTCTTTTTTGTGCTCAATACAGACGCACAATTTCTGCTTTTTCTTCTCCACGGTTTGATGACCACTTAAGAACCGAAAATCCCTCCAATTATTGTTGTCGACAGATAGAAGTGAAGCAAGCTCTTCCTTGGTGAGTCTGAGATGCATCATCGATCCGTTATCAGACGCTAAAATAATTGTCAATGATCCTTTGTTGTATATAGTTTATTCGTCATTTGTTTCTTCGTTCGTTAAAGGTTGTGGGAAACTTTTTTGGCAAGCATGCGTCATCGGCTCGGAGCTCTGTAGTGCGTGGGAGAGGCCGGTTGAAGTTGCCCAAACGAGGAACAAAATATGCTTCATGATTTGGATAATAGCAGGCACATCCTTCACATACGAACACCTCTGTAGTTTCGTCTCCCTTCCATCAACTTTCATAACCTCCCATTTCAAAGATCATCGCAAAATGTTGCCCATTCTACGCGTAATGATATTTTAGGCTAATTATTCTTTTGCAATTAACTATAATCGTTGAGAACAAAAAATCGAAATTTTGAGTATTTAAAACAATTATATAAGCAACATCCCGAGCATTGGCCACTTGTGAGGGAAGACGAGGCATTCTCATTTATTTGATTTGCAGACCATAACTGGAATTGTCCACCTATCCCTTCAAGTGGCTAGACTCGGTGCTCTCAACCTTGGAAATCCGCTCGAAGCTCATTAGCTTCTTTCCCCAAAAAGAAACATGGGCCTAGTGGTTGTCTTTATAGAATGACTCATGGCGGTCACATTATGGGCCCACAAAGTGTACTCTCGGGGCTCAAGACGGAAGAATCTTTGCACACTAAACTGATTTTTGCCCTTTTTCAGTTTATATGTATTTTTGGGGGAGCGATAGGTTGGCTTAAACCCTTTTAGGAGGAGTTAAATTTGATGTGTTTAGAGTTTTTTCATGATTTTAAAAGACTTGCAAATATTTGAAATACTCGCCACATGTGATTTACAACTTTTAAGCATAACTGTTATTTTTATATAGATTAATAAATACATTATACTAATATATATTAAAAATATATATATATATATATATATATATATATATATATATTTTGTATAATTTTGGCGTAAAAAAGCTTGACGTCAGCGTCACCAAAAGTGCAAGTAAAATACATGGCAATATCTTTGATGTCAAATGAAACCCTTGAAATATTTGGTATCTCAATTTAACAACATTATCACTCGGTATAGCTAAATATTAATCTACCGTTAAAAGGGTACTAAGTATAGCACACGACATTCTAAATCGTTCATCACACAACACCTTCATGCTCAACACCATATTCGATCACAACCTCTCACCGTCTACTTCACCACCTGGTGCTCTCCACTTAGAGGAATGGCCGTTATCCACGTCAGGATTTCCGTCTGCGCTAGACTTAATACTCTCCCAGTCGAAAAGACACTCTTCCGAGTCATCGAAAAATATAGCTCGTGCTGGAGAAGGAACCAAGCATCGCAAAATCGCTAGCTTTTTTCCCGAAAACAAAACACAGGCCTTGTGGTTGCACTATAGAGTAACTCCGAAGGAGGTCATATGGTGGACCCTAGGGTTACGCTTAGGGGGCTCGAGACCACAAAATCTATGCACACTGCCTTGATATTTGCCATTATTTTTGTTTATTTGGAATAGAAGGTTAGCTTAAACCCTCTCAACAAGGGTTAAATTTGATCGTTTAGACTTTTTCCAAGATTTTAATAGTAAAATACTTACAAATATTTGAACTAACCGTCACATGTGATTTGCAAATTTTAAGTATAGTTGTTATTTTTATATAGATTAACAGGTGAATTATACTAATAGATATTAAAAATAGTTAAATATATATAGAATAATCTTTTGTATATCATAATTTCGATGTTAAAAAAACTTGCCTTGACCATCAACAAAACTGCAACTAAAATGTGTGGCGGTATCTTTGATCGTCAAATGAAACCCTTGAAATATTTAGTATCTCGATTTAATAACATTATCACTCATTATAATTAAATATTAATCCAGGGTTAAAAGGGTGCCAATACATCACACGAAATTCTCTAGCTCACAACATCCATAAATAAGACAAATGTTTGTCATCTCAAATATGAAACAACATGTCTCATTAAAGGAATAAAAAGAAAAACTTCACATTATGATAGTGCATATACCATATGGTAGCTCTGTTTTTCTTTTGAGGTAAAAATATTTGTTTTCCCCTTGTTTGTGCCCCAAGGGTTGCTTACAATCCAGTAGTCCTCACCCCTCTCGGATCCGTAGCCCACGATCGGCACTGCATGGTCGACGTCGATGGGGACGTATGCAACCATTTATTGATGTGATGTCAATTATTTATAGTGTAGTCTCTCTGGTCAGGAGTAAACACTAATTTCTAAAAAAATGGCGATATGAGGTACGATGTTTATGATTATTTGTGTTGTAACAACATGGTGATGGTGAATCTTACCACAAGTTGATGCAAAAAAACAAAACACTAAATGAAAATGGGACACGACGTAGAGCCCATGTCGAAGTAAACAATAAAAGACAACCACCACCACCTAAGTATAGTCATATGCAATGGGAAGGGAAGAGCATGATGTGTATTTCAATCTGCAGTGAATGCCCTTACCAAAACTAACACGATTTTTTTAAATTTCTCGCACAATCATATATGTTGGTGCATATTTTTTTGTGCTTGTGATTATGCCATGTCTTTCCCTATGTTTATTTAGTGGAGATTTGGCATCTAATGAGCAAGTTTACTCGGGTTATTATATAATTTTTCCCATACTATTTTTTTGGTCCCTATTCTTTCCATAGGGAAATCATGAACCCACATTCTTCAAGTAACTGGTGCACTATGCATTGGGAATAAGACAGTGCAAACAAATATATGAAGGAAATTTTTATGTTTTCTCATTGCAATGTATTACTAGTCATTGGAAGGCAAACAAAGAAAAATGTAAGCACAAGTGAAAACATGGTATATACTCCTCACAGGGGACACAAATCAAGATTGCGCCATAATAGGAGTTTAGAGTGAGACATAGGAAAACATTGACGCTTAATGGAAATAATATTTTGTAGATGTAGTTGTGAGAACTATCGGTAGAAACACCTTGTAGGCCAATCTTTTGTTTTGCACCATGTTTTGACCAACTACACAACTCTCCATTTTCTCCTTTAAATATTTGACACATATGACATATGTTTCATATGTGCATGGTGTAAGAAAGAAGATTTTTTATTTGCTACCCCCTAGCATTTTCCCCACACTTTCACTTATCCTCCCTTAATACCCTTTTTGAATAGACATCCTCCTCCCTCGATTTTTCACTCCCTCCAATTTAGCTTTTCCGAATGCATCTCCTTCGGCATTTTCATCGCACACTTCGTGTGCGATTGCTAGTTTTATTTATGTTGATTTATAAATATTATACGCACTTAAAATATGTTGAGAGAGACTAATTTCATGCGGGGTTAAATTTGATGGTCACACCCACCCATCAAGGAAAATTTTTGTGACGGTTTTATAACAAATATTACCTTGCACATGACATTTATTTTTCATTTTTGACTTTCATAATTATAATATAGATACAAATATTTATATTTTTCATATAATAAAATCATATCATAAACGTATATCTAATTTTGAAGAGGATACATGTTAATAAAGATGGGGCAAAAGAAAAAAACTAAGTTCAATTTCTTACCTTGTTATAAGCTAAATAAAGACTGAAGCCAAGATCAAGTGAAGGCTTCTGTCAAATCTGTGCAACTCTATAAATTCTGAATTCCTTATAGGGTGCATCAGATCCACATTGTCCTAGCATTGAATTTATGTGTAAAATGTAGACGACTAGTACTTGAAGTGGAAGGAAAACATGCAACAGTTCCATTTCGTCACCAAGAATCACAATACTAGCAATAACCTCAATTGCCCATCTATAACAACACTGATCAATATCCTAGACACTCAGATATAAAGAAACTCTGAATATACAACAATGCAGTTGCCTTGGTGATCCTGGAGTGACTTGTAACTTTGGAAAGGTGAGTTTCACAAATAAAGCATGGCCGATAGATGACAAAAAACTAATATATTGAAAGTTTATGTAACAAAATTTGTCGATAGATTCCTTACCAATTGGATATGTATAGTTGTTTTATTGTATAACAATTCCTTTTTCTAGCACTTTGTGCATTCTTTTTCATCGATTAGTTGTATATAGCCTCTTACTTGCCTACTTCTGAGTCATTACTGAGTTTTATACACAACTTCTGACTGCCCACATAGCCATGCCAAATGCAGCGATAGTTTAATGTCCAGAGCCAGTGTTTAAGTGATAAACTATTCACTTTGGTAGTGTTGGATTCATTGACGAGTTTATTCTTCAACTTTTGGCTTCAAAAGTACAATGTCTTAATGTTGGTCATTAGACATTGAATATGACACAACTAAATGAATTAAAGTCTTGAGGGCTTTAAAATCTTTTAGAATCTTAGAAAACGGAAAAATCGGTATGTACATCCCTATTCCACTTTGTTTATATTATACAGTACGTACATCACTTTTCCACATTTTACTAATCCTGCTTTGTAGATGATCTGTTGATCTCTATCATGTCGATGCGATTAGTGTTTCATTGACAATGAGCCAACTCGGGACAACCAACTCTGCCAAACAGAGACCAATGATTATAAAATTAGATATAGAAACTTTTAAACAGTTGGTTTTATTAAGTGCATGTCAATATGACACTTTTCGAAAACATTTGCCCATCTCGTGTTATGGGGTAAAAGTTAAGATAGCGTTTTTTACTGGTTAAAAACACAAAAAAACATCTAAGCAGCGCCAAATTTAACCCCGATTTCACGATTTTTATCTTGATTTTTTCACGTATCACATTGATTAATAAATCTATCAATTTTTATGTCAATTTTTTATTGATTGGTGAAATATGGCATCAATTTAGTTGTATGTCTCAAACAAATCTTCTCAAGATTTAAAAAATGACCCCAAACTTTTTTTGTATGGCAAAGATATTACTCTTTTTTTATTGATTTCTCAAATATTACTCTTTTTTATTGATTTCTCGAGGTAAAATGTAAAAAGTTTTAAATGACACTCAAATGGACATTAAAATTAAGGATGAAATTGTCATATGACAACAAATGGATGTCAAAGTTAAGGTCGAAAATAATTGTAAGCATGCTCGCCTATTACATCCTACCTCTTGTTGTCATTATAGAACTTCTATTAGCATAATCAATACAAATATCTTAAACACGTCTAATGTAGCCACATGGACATGGTTTCCACCTAAGGAAAGTCCTAACCTAACAACTACTATGAACACACAAACACAAACATAGAATAAATCCAAGACCCACACTATATTGATGAATCCAATGGGTTACACACATAATTTGTGTTAGCTGCAAGCTACGCCTCTTGAGATACAACAACAAACTATTCTTGCTATAACAATAGAGTCTTTGACTTTCACTTCTCTCTCTTTAATAGAGCGAGAATATACACCTTTGTCGTCTTTTTAAACTTTTTCGCCTCTAAACTTTAATTTGCTAGAACTTCCTCGACATCTTCTAGATTGCACAATAACTTGCTCAACACTCCTTGTATAGGCTTTAAAGAGTGTTATATGTTGATTTAGATCCATGTAGCCACTTGCGAGTTAACGAGTGCCTCCATCATTCAACTCCTTCGACTATGGAGTCCTATTCGAGTTCAAAAGTTCTTAGGTCAATTCCATGATCTTTAGAGTTTGAATGGTTGAAACCCTAATTTCCATGAAGTCTTGTGCATTTATGTTCTTTCTCCTTGTTTCTACCTTGTGGGTGCTCATTCTCTTTATACCTTATGTCTATATATCCAAACATTGGGCCTACATCCATCTATAATGGTGTGGTATGTGGGGTTATAGAAAGCATCGAAGTGGCTAAGTTCTACGTAGGTACTCTTTCTTTAAAGGGAAAAATATCAAGGCTACTAAAAACTTTGATACACGTTCTTCTACCTTCACGGGGTGCATTGATACCTCTTTATTCTTCACTCTCTACCTTTTATTCGGTGTCGGGATGCATCCACATGATACTCTAGTTTCTCCTTCAACACATTGTAAACTGATCACCCCTAATCCTTTGGAAAAAATTTAGCAATAACACAATCCAAATATTCAATGCAAGCGCAAGGAACGAGATCTATTCCCTTTACTGAAACAAACAAGTGTATTATTTCCGTGCTTTACATCTTTTGATTTCACTTTACGTAAGTTCAAAATTCTATATTTACAACTAAGTCACAATTCCATTTCTACTATGGAAATTGACTACACTATGTGTTATAGGTTTCATTATGGAGCATGTCAACACTGACACATCCAAATAACAAAAACTCTTAACAAAGACAAAGTGTACTACACACTCAACAATATTTACCTTTAAGCATGTAATTTTCATTCCATAGTGAAGTGGGGGCAAATGTAGACAATCAAAATTGGAAATTTACCATTTGACATTCTTAATTGTGATTATCCTTCTTCGTTGAGATAGACAACCCAATTCTACCCCTTAGTACATGTTTTTATCTCTTTCCTAACCCGCTTATTCCCACACACCGATATGTCGACAAATTTGGAATATATATAAGATCAATACTAAAACTTTGTTTTCCATTATGCAACTTTCATATTTAATCCACCCTTTCCCTATCCAAAACCATATAGATTGGTTAGGTTGTATAATCTGTCTGAATGACCTGTACGGTCTTGCCTGCACCAACACATTTTCTAACTATGCTTTCAATGCAATAATTTTTTAAGGTATTTTCTTCACCTCGGGTGTATTAGTGGAGAGAAGTGAAGAGGGAGATTTATGTTGGACTGTAATATTGTTTCTCGGTTAATGGAATATCTCATTTACCATGGTTTTTCCCGCTTGGGGTTTTCAACATATTTTTGTGTTCTGTGTCACTATTATTTACTATGTTTTGTTATTTATTTTTATGTGTTGATATTCTAACGTTCACATTAAATGTTATTATAATATTATATTAATTGATTAATTTAAGTTCCTCATCCAAACAGTTTGAGGCCTCTTGAGTAGTGTTAACATAAGCGGTGCGTGATTGCACTTCAACCCAAACACTAACCTTCATGTAAGGTATTCCACCCATGTTTAGGGTTTTGGTGTGATTCAACTAATTACAAATGGTTTCAAGATTGTGTGACAATTAGGGTTTGACATCGAAGCACATTTCCAAACCCTTTGAAGGACCCAAAATTTATAGATTCTTGTTCCAAGAGGGTCCAAGATGTACTAAAGGGTCGGGACAGATTTTACATCCTAACCGATTTGTACAATCATGCACTAAAGGGATTTCAAGTCACGGTGTTAGAAACAAATTATCTTTCATATTTGCACTCCCAAATTCTCCAATTTGTGTATCCAAATCTCTTTTGTAAAATCCTATATAACTAAGTATATATTCTTGCTTATGTTTTCAAGCTTGTAGGATATTGTAATCATTAATTGAAATAACCAATGTGTTATTATGATATTTTAGAATAATGTTAGAAGTTAATTAATTAGAATAACTCTCACTTTTCAAACCTACATTCTTTTTTAGTGTTTTGTATGTCCATAACATTTACTCCATTTAAATTACAAAAGGATGTACCCATTTTCATTGTTTTAGTACTCGTTTTTATATAAAAATCGGTTCCACTGGATGGAAAGGGCGTGTTTATGCCAAACAATATCAAACCTCTACTTAAGAGAGGTTAATATACATCAACAATTAGTAAGTCATTGATCACCTAGTTTGGTGTTTTAGTGTGGACTTATATTCACAAGTTAGTTAATTCGAGATTGAACCCTACCTAAAAAGTGTGTGTCTATGACAAGAAATCTCGAACCTCTCCTTGAGAGAGGTTAAAACATGTCAAAAATTAGTAAGTGGCCCATCGAGTACCCGGTTTGGTGTTTCGGCGTGGATATAAATTCAAAGGTTAGTTGACTCGAGATTAAACCCTACCTAGGAATGGTATGTTTGTGTTGAGAAATCTCAAACTTCACCTTGAGAAAGGTTTAAATACGTCAAAAATTAGTGATGAGTTTAGCATTTTAGATCTTGTTGAACCTACTTAATACCACTCCATATTCTAGTCTTGTTGTTGATGCTCATATTGTTTTATAATTTTCATATTAATATTAATCCATTGTTGGATATTTCCCATTTTGATCGGGAAAGTGATGATGATGATATTTTGATGAGAGTTATCAAATGTTTGTTTAGTGGCATAATTGTCTAGGATTTATTTAGCAGGGTGGATGGTTTTCAATTTATGAGGATGTTGAAGCTCCTTATTGATGTTTTCAGATTGTATGAGAACGTGAATATTTAGATACCACCTCTTGTTTATCATGTCATTGAGTTGTAAATTAAAAACTCAAAAGCATGGCTTACAAATTCTTGACATTATGTTGAAAACTTGAAAGAACATCTTAACAGAGACATGTGGCGAAAACCCGAAAGGACACAATTGAGTTTTGTGCACTCACACACACACACACACATATATGTGTACACACACACACATATGTGTGTGTACACAAACACATACATATATGTGTATGTACACACACACACATTTTCAGTACTAGGATGATGTGTGTTTTTATTCAAATTAATCAATTTTAGGGGTTTATATATAGTAGTTCTCCACTTTCATCTAACAAGGAAAATTGTGTGTTATATTTCAAGTTTTGACACACACATACTAGGATGATGTGTTTTTTTAATTCAAATTACATCCCTTTTAGGGGTTTATATATAGTAGTTCTCCAATTTCATCCAATAGGGAAGATTGTGTGTTATATTTCAAGTTGTTGACTACTAAGTTTGTTTTGATGATGTGTGTATGAAAGCTAAGAATGGTCTATAGAGTATCCTCTTTCTCTTGTCAATAATATAGATTATGTTATGAACTAGACCATTTTAGGACCACACACTGAGAGTTGTAGTCTTGGAGACATGGATCTAAAATATGTGATTATGTGAAAATGTAAAATGATAGCCTAATCTAATGCAAGTTTCAATAAATAAATGAATAAAGAAATACAAAAAATTAACCCAAGCAACTAAGCAAGTGAAATAATGAAACCCTAAGTGCAAAGATGGTTAGAAGAGCTTTAGATGATTCGAAGAGGTTGTGGGACTATGTTGTAGCAAGGAGGACCGAGCAGGAATGGGAGAGTGTCACATGAAGCTTGGAAAGTTGTAGATCCGGCATATTTGGTTATATTGGGGGCGCTTAGAGAAGGATGTGGGCACATGGGGTGATCTAGTCTAAATCCTAAGCACCCTAATCTGTGAAAATGGCCAAAACCTAGTTCCGATAGGGTCATTAGGGCTTTGCACTTGTTTGTTTCTGTCACGTGTATGTCACTTTGTAAGATCGTCGATGTCACTGTAAACTCAGTAATGAAACAAAGACTGCAAAACCCCAAACAAAGCATCAAACCCTAAAAATAAAGATGCAAATGAAGGGGTCAGATTGTCCTCGGCCCACTGCAATGGTGGACTTACAACTAAGTGTTGCACTACATCTTAGACCCAATGTAGTTTTGTGTGTGTGTGAAATTGTGCCCTAGGTTGCTCTTATACATGTCACACTTGAAGTAGTGAGCAAGTAGCTAGATATAGAATATAATAATGTGTTCATGGAATAGAATAAACTCCCCTCCTATGAAGTGTGATGTAGATGAACCAAACTTTTTCCCTTGTGATGGAGCTAGATGGATGCAAATGGAGTTATACATGTCTTGATGAATGCAATCTTAGGTGGTGATAGATAGTGTTTAGTGCTTGGTCCGTTATTATGATCACATAACTTTATATTTATATGAATATTTTGCTTGAATTTCGTAATTAACCTCGAAAAGGCCGACTACCAAAAAGATAAGATGCTCAAACGGCTAGAAAGGACCCAAAAAGTGTGAGTAAAGTACAAAGAGGACGGGGGTGACCAGAGGGGACAAGGGCACCTGGCGCTAACGTCCTAGTTGGGCGTCGAGTCCAAAAAGGGTAAAATTGATGTATGAAAAGACAGACTTGGCCAATAAGTGTGTAAGACCGAAAATAGCAAAGAAAGTAACAAATGATAGCCAAAGACATGGGTTAATTATTATTTTCTTACTTAGGAACCATACAAATAGTAGTATGCGATCAAGACTAGATAATTACCCAAAGTGCATGATTTTGTGTCTACTGATATGGTATGCGGGGTTCCAAAGCCTTGGTATATGATAGAGGTGGCATATTACTAGTATCCTAATTGCTGAAATGGGTTGAAAGGATTGTAAGAAATATGAAGATATCTAAGTTAGGGTTTTAAACATGGGCTATAAAAATCAATAAGTTGTAATGTCCAAAGAACAAATTGTAAGACAAGATCCAATAGATAATAATGCAATAGATTGAGAATATGCTACTATATTTTAATGCATCTACATGATAAATCAAACAATCAATCAAATCTAAAATAACATAGGGGAAAAGAGAAGTTAGAGATGTTTATATTATGTTGACACCTTTGGTGCATTAACTTGGTTAGTGATTAACTAAAATTGGCTACAAGAGGTAGTATGGGATAGTTAATCTTATCTAGGAGGACATAAATGTAGTAAAGAATTGTCTTTAAGACAATATGTAAAGTAACTAAATAACTGAACTAATGTAATAAAATCCCTAATATGCAAAAAGGAGGTAAGGAAGGAACTCAGTTGATAACTAATGACTATCGCAGAGTGTCAAAAATGTGACTAGAGAAAACAAGAGCAAGAATGACTATGCAGAGGTCCTAAAAAGATTGGACTTGGAGGATCTGAGTGGACTGGGGCACTGAAGGAGGAGTGGGCGCCCACGGGCACTCTAGTATACAATCTAGGCGCCCTGGTTTGCGAAAAATCTTTGGGCCCGGTTCTTATAGGATCGAAGATGGTCTCGAAACCCTCATTGTGTGTCGCATCAAATTCGTTGTCCCATGTAGTATGTCGCCAATAATTCAAGCTGATGTAAAGACCTACAAAAGACCAAAAGGAAGTATCAAAACCCTAAAAATAAAAATGCAGAATGAATGGGTTGGATTGACCTCAGTTGCCACAACAATGGGCTTACTACTCTGAGTGTTGCACTACATTTTGGACCCAAATGTAGTTCTAGTGAGTGTGTGCATGTTGTGCCCTAGGTGCTCTTATGTCAGTCACACTTTGTGAAATAGCGAGAAATAACTAAATGTATAAAATGTAATAGCATGTGTGCATGGAATATAATATAATCCCCCTATGAAGTGTGATGCAAACTCCCTAGCTTGTGCCTTGATGATGGAGCTATGTGGATGCAAATGCAATAGATGGATGCAACTCTAGATGAGTGATAGTAGTAGATGATGTTAGGTCCCTCATTATGGTCTCATAACTTTATATTTATAGGGTTCTCTTGATATGATTTCGTAATTAACCCCGACATGGCCACTACCAAAAAGATAAGGATGAAAAATGGCTAGAAAGAGCCCAAAAAGTGGTGGGAAAGTAGAAAAGGATTTCTGAGCAGCGACGAGCGTCCCAATACTACCTTGGGCACCCCAGTGAGGCTAAAATGATGGGAAAATGCCGAAATAGATTGGGCATGTGGATAAAAATGTGTGGAAATGACAAAATAAAAGTAAAATAAGATGGCCAAAAGATGGGGGTTAATTAGTACTTTCTTCACTCAAGAACCTTCTAAATAGTAGTATGAGACCGGGATAAATATTGTCTAAAGTGCATGATTTTATGACTACGATTAGCAACACCTTATGATATATTTGATGTGGTGAAGCAAAAGATGTATATGAAGAAGGCCTAAATAATCCACTTGTTGGGGCTCGAATGCTTAGTAGATCCTACTTAGTGTGTCTTATAACTAATGTTCCAAGAGTATACCTCCAAAGATAAGTAAGATCAACTTCTAAACCTTTTAGAGTATCTTGGAAAGCATGAGAAGACCCAATGGCCAATGGTGATGTAATGATAAATACACTCAATTTTTTCACATAAATAGGGAATATGAATAGTTATTATAGTTACTTATAGCCTACAACATTGACCATGGTCGCATTTAATGATTGTTTGGAATGAAATCCATATGTTATTGAAGATGGTTGATGTTTTCGTATACGGGTAATAATATTTCATGGGGTATTATAAGGAAGGATCCATAAATGAAGGAAAACACCGAAGTTGATAAAAATTGATATGATATAGATATAAGTGTGTTGTAAGTGGATATACAGTGATTGTAATAAGATATCAAGGTAATTTTATAGGGAGGTTGTAAATTGATGGTGGGGAGATGTGAAGGATATGGTATTTAAGGTATCATGTACTACACATCAAATTTATCTTACAAGTACCGCCACTAACCAACCCACCCCATTCCGAAATATCCTATAAAATATCGCTTAGGGAGATTAATGTGTTAATGGTGCTTACAGAGAGAAAAAAATTAATAAGAGTGAAAATAATGATCTATACATATGCCCTAATGAAGATCACCACGTGTCATAAAAAGTGTACATGAGATGGTCTTCAAGAAAATAAAATGTAACACCAAAATAAAAATGAGTGAAATAAAGGAGGAGTATAAGTGATAAAAACATGAACTCAAAGAAAACATACTTACCTCATACTCACCTTCCGTGAGTGTGGTCGAATTGTGAATTATCGGAATGTATAAAGAGATGTTGAGTGAACCCAAGTAATACAAAATAGAAAGGAAATAGTGCTAGAACATAGCTTACAAAAATAATTAAGTAATCCTTAAGATAAGGGGAGCTCATGGAAGAATGATAGGATTGGGCCAAAGGAAAAGGTTAGAATGGGTCCAGATAGCTAACGAGAGGTGTTAGTAAAGTATGTTGTAAATAGAAATAATATGTGTAGGAAGGTACAATGGTATCTAATAAAAATATTAGAAAATAATCATATATATCGTGTGCAATGACAATTTTGCAAAATCTTATAAAATAGGGTAAGAACACAAAAGAGGCCCCAAAAGATTTAAACAAACAACTCAATGACCATCATATTAGAGATAAGTAAGAGCTACCTATTTGCATGCATATATAAAGCTTGAAACAAACAATCAACCTCTAAACATGACTATATTAGTTCTCTACTCCATGAAAGCTATCAATAAATGAACCTATTAAAGCTCTAGCAATAAGTTTTGTGATTGTTGATGTTTCAAAAGCTTAAGAATGGAAGCTTGCCATTAATGGCTTCTCCCATTTACGTAAAGCTTTGACATGGATGAGCGAATAGCGAACAAATAACTCAAATAAACTATGAAAATAATTCTAAGAGACATAAAATGGCTTAAATCATAAATAAGAGAGAGAGAGAAAAGAGAGAGAGAGAGAGAGAGAGAGAGAGAGAGAGAGAGAGAGAATGTTCTTAGGAAAAGGTGGGAGGGGTATCCCTCTATTTATAGTTTTTTGAGAAAAGGATGTTTTTGATGCACGTGGGACTAAAAGGAGTCAAAAAGTTGATTTTAGAAAAACATACTTAGAGGTGTGTACAAGATTTTAGGAAGCTAAGTGGCTATTTGGAAAGGTCGGATATTTTTTTAGAAAGTCAAATCCTTCTTAAAAAGTCAATAAGAGAGTTAATTAACTTAAACAAGGTTAATTAAAGGAAACAAGCTTATAGAACTTGGTTAGAGATAGATTAGCGGGGTTTAGGGATGTAGGAGAGGTTAGAAAGGGTAATTTACTAGTGCAGTGTAATAAATTAACACAAGACTATAATAAGATCATGTAGACCAAATTATAGGTGTTTACATATAGGTGTGTATATATGTATATATATGTATGTATACATACATATGTATGTATGTATGTATGTATGTATGTATGTATGTATGTATGTATATATATATATATATGTATGTATATATATATATATGTATGTATATATATATATATACATATATATATATATATATACATATGTATGTATATATATATACATATATATGTATATGTATATACATATATATATATATATATGTATATACATATATATATATGTATATACATATACATATGTATATATATATGTATATACATATATATATATATATATGTATACATACATATGTATATGTATATATATATATATATGTATATATATATATACATACATATGTATATGTATATATCTACATACATACATATGTATATATACATATATATATATATATATATACACATACATATATATGTATATATACATATATATGTATATACATATATATATATGTATATATAGATATATATATATATATATACACACATATATATATATACATATATATATATACATAGATACATAGATATATATACATATATATGTATATATATATACATATATACATATATATACATATATATGTATATATATATATATATATATATACATATATACATATATATGTATATATGTATATGTATATATGTATATATGTATATATGTATATGTATATATATGTATATATATATATATATATATATATATATATATATATATATATATACATTTATCACAATCAATGTTTGTGTTGGATTTTCTTGGAAGATAAAGAATGACCATATAATGTCACGACTAAGGTGAATGAAGATGGTGTTTGTAAATAACTAATTAAGAAGACTAACACCTAGTAGTCTATAGCTAAGCTTAAGTTTATAAATGAATCATCAAGATCAAAGCTTAAGAGCATGCATAATGGAAACTAAATGAAATTAACCATTCAATCTACAAGCATCCTTACTAAGTTAAATGATTGTTAATTAACATGAACCTAAAGCAAATCAAATTATGGTTGCCACTTCAAAAATGGTTGGAGGATCTCTCTAACAATGGCTACAAGACCATATTAGATATCCCTCTACTAACCAAGCATGAAGATTGGAAGCAAAGATTGAGCAAGCTAATCCAAGAAGGAAGTAAGGCTCTTATGATCACATGTATTATGTAATTAATGTTAATCAAAACATGGTGTAAAGTTGGAAGGTAGTACTTAGTCCTTTTTATGCTTTCTATTGTTAGAAAGATTTGCATCTTGGTGCATGTGGGACTAAAAGTACAAAGTAGATTAAGGCTTGCTAATCATGATTAGTGAATTAACAAGTGATTAGCATGTGAGGAGCCTTAATTAACCACTTAGGGTCAATTAAGAGGCTATGATAAGTTTTGAAGCCTTCTAAGATGTCTTGGAGGAAAATGGGTGATTTTGAATGGTTGGAAGAGGGTATTTAACCAAAAATAGGGTTTATTGATCAAATACAAGGGTAAATAGGCTTAATCAGCTAATAAACGTTAATTGTTTGCTTGGAAGAGGATAATAACTAACGATGTGTCATGAATTGGCATCCAGAATGTTATAGAGGTTAGTTAATCAACAAAGTGTCCTTAACTAACCAATATAGAGGGAAACATTTGTTAATTAGCGGAAATCACTAATTATAATGGAAATGGTAAGAATGAGAGCAATCAAGTGCACTTTTAGCAATAAAACTATAAAAGTGGATTTTAGGTGTCTACAAATAAAACATGATTTATTTTTAAGGAAGTCTTACAGGGCTTACAATCATACTCACAAATATATGATAAGGGATTTGTGGTCATAAAATAGGTAATAGTCTATAATAAGATAGTAGGATGTAAAAGGGTGTAGAATCGTGCTCAACTACTAGAAATATCCATCAAGGGGAATAAAAGGAGTGATCATGAAAGAGGAAACATAAGGCACCACGATGGAAACATAAGATCATTGGTGGATACGAGGCACTCTACTAAAAAAGGTATGAATAAAGGTTTATGTCATTTAGGGAAAAAGAATCCAAGTAAGTTGGTTCAAATTAGGTTAACTAGTGAAGTACAAATATATATCTCAAGTCAACTAAAAGATGTTATGATATTAAGTGACATCTCCTACCTTCCCACAATGTTTCCCACATTCTAAAAAGAGCCTCACTTAAGGAGTTATGAACATATTATGAGGATAAAATATTAGCATGAAAACCCAAGGGCATTAGGTGATGCGAGATCTCTTATCTCAATAAAAAAAGCATTAGAGTAGGTGTTTACCTTAGCTCATGTTCACTAGGTACTTTATTTACCTTTATTGTATTTATCCTCACCCACTTATGTGTGTGGATATTTCTTTTATCTTATTTAGATATTAGGAGATATTATCTAGTTGTTAGGTATAGTTCTTTCCTTGATCTATGGTATTGACTAGTTCTTTCCTTGATCTATGATATTGACTAGATCCTTGATGTCTAGTTCTCTCCTAAATCTATGGTCTTGACTAGTTCTTTGATGACTAGTTATTTCCTTGATTTATGGCTTGATCTATGACCTTGACTGGTTCTTAGATTGTTATTCCTTGCCTATTTAAGCAAGGCCCATTCTCAATGTATTGCATTGAGTTCCATAATAATATATGATATTGCTTCTCATTTGTTTGCAAAGGTTTATGTAAAGTTATTTTGGTGAATTACTTTCATCTTATTGATCGTGGTGTTTAATTAGCATCTGTGTTCTTGGCTTGGTACGATCTGGTTATCGTTCCTTTCAAAAACAACCACACTCCAAATTACCTTAAGCTTTATAGTAAGGCCTAATGTAGAGTTTGATATTTCAAAAAGGATAGGAGGTGTGCAAAATGATTATATCACGTATTTTTGTTTGTGAATTGATGTTTTTTTGTGTAATAATTACCTTTTTTATTCGATTATTTTTTCTTTGATAATATGTATTTTAAATTTTATTTTGGATTTTTATTGTTCTTACTCCATATGGATTCATAAGACTAATCAAATGGGTATGAAATATGACTAAGACAAGCAAGCTTACACATAGCCACTTTAAATAAGAACCTATATACCATGCTTCTTAGGAACCTCTAAACACACCCTAAAGAAAGAGAGTAATTTCATCTCCAACATACATGTGCCTCAAGTGATAAGAAGTGGTATAAGCATCCAAGAGTATCTTTGGGACATAGCGGACGGACCCTTCGTGAGTGTTCTATCCTTGCTTTGTCATTTTCGCATTTAATTATGTTTTTAACACTTTTAGGCTAGTTTTAGGGAAAACCTATGTATGCACGTGCGCGCATGTGTCAAAACATGGGTGCACGTAGGCGTACTTGTCAAAATTCAGGTATGTGCACGCATATCTGTCGAAGGACACGCGTATGCATTGAGGGAGGGAAAACACTCGCACATGCATGTCGACCGGGAGGCGTAGGCATTAGACTAAGCGCTATGCATCTTACGTAGCTAGGGGGTTTGGTGGAGAAGGTTGGGAGTGTACACATCTGTATGGACATGTATCCATTCAAAAGGGAGCGTATATGCGCTTGGTGCATATGCGTTGAAATAGGCACGTAGGTGTCAAAGGGGGCCTGGATGTGTTAAATGAAAATACTTAACCAATTTTTGTAGGAAAAATAAGCTAAGTGTAGATGAATATAGATGAGAATGTCGTAGAAGAAAGTGAAAATTAGTATTTTTAGAAGAATAAAAGAAGAATAGATATAAAAATGTAGATAGAAGTAGATATAAATGTAGCCCTAACAAGTGTATTGTTTGTTGTGCATAGAGAATACTACCTGTCCTTCACACCAGAGAGAGATATGGTCACCTGGTTGCAATAGAGGCATAGTTTGATGAGGATGATCAGAGGATATTGGATATCCTTTTATATGTTACGAGGCTAGCCTATGTGGCCGATATGCCACATGAGATCACACCAGACCATGACCTGACGACACCGTAGCCTGCGGTGGCATAACGACAGTTAGTGCTTTTGACTCCCCACTAGTGAGATTACTATTACCTTGGAGGATGTATGGTGTATTATGTGAGTCCCCATCTAGGGCGAGTTGATTCAATACATGCATCACTAACCTGATATTGATCAATGTATTCTAGAGTTATTTGGTATTCCAGAAATACCGTGCTGCAGATGATAGTGAGATTATTGTCATGTATAGCGGATCCTGAGCTTGATCAAGTCGTAGTATACCTGATGGCTTTTGTCAGTGGAGTTTTACTCCCTGACAAGACCGGAGCTTCATTTCCACTCGACCTCATTGGAGTGATACACAGTTTGATTGATGGTGAGACATATTATTAGGGCCATTACATACTGGCACATTTATACTGGGACCTTCACTTGATCACATACTAACGTCAGAAGATGGTAGGACTGCCAGATTATTCTGATTTGGGCGCGAGACCATATTGTTCTTGGTTGTCCCACAGGTGTATTGAGAGCTCGAGCTCCAGAGGAGCCTTCTACTATGGCTTGGGTTTTGATCGGTGATGATGTGTGGCCGAACATGGGAGATACCTACCATTAGCGTTGAGAGTTAGATGACTTACAATAGACCGCAATAGTATGGAGGCCATATAAACATTTCTAGTGGCCTGAGGATGGCTTAGAGTTGAGTATAACGACTGTGGAGCACTTTATGTTAGGTAGTCATAGTTATATGCAGGATTTTTACATATTTGATCGGTGTTAAAGATAGTTTGGCCTTATACAGGATGTACTGGGCCGGATATGTGGTATGCTCGCAAGGCCCGAGAGTATGTCGATATGGGGCCACAAATCACCAGAGACAGAGCCTTGGCCATCGTTTACAGACGATGCTAGTTCAATGGTACCTTTGAGATATGTTAGGGATCCGAGTTGTACAACAGAGTATGCTTTGTGGTACCACACAGTTTTACCTTGTCGATTGATGATTCCTAGAGCAGTGTGGGATGTAGGAGTGAGAGCACCTCTAGTGGGGCCTCCTAGTAGTGGTGATGAGGGTGGTGGGGATGATGGAGATGATGATGAGGACGATGATCCTTTTGACGACCAATGTCATGATGGGGGTGGGGACAGGGTCATCCACCACAACAACCACACGGACAGGGGCCTAGGCCTACCAGCTAGAGACAGTGCCCCAAGTTCCTCATATACAATTGCCTCTAGTAGGAATTCTAGTGGGGGTATACATTCCATTACAACGGGGATTTCCATGCACAGTGTCCGCCACCTCGTGCTCTAGGTGATGACGAAGATGATGAACAATTAGTTGCACTTCAATAGTAATTACAGTGGCGATAATTGTTCGATTACAGTGGCGGTCAAGAGATATTAGGCATAACACAACTACAGTCGTGACAATAGAGATAGACCAGCCGAGATCCCTAGCCACTCAAGGTGGAGATGGGGTAGCATGGCAATAGTAGATACGACATCTAAGCATAAGGTGCTCGAGATATTGAGCCTCTTACATCGAGCACATGCACACACGCACAAGGTGTCACCGCATAGTGGGACCAGACCAGCGCATGTGCGGTGTATTACTATTTGAGTGATCGTGCACGAGCCAGTGTCTAGATCATTACAAAGAAAAAGAAATCGGCAAACCACCGCTTTGGGACAAGCCCATGTTGATATTGGTAGACGGACGGGGAGCAAGATTGTGTTGTACATGTAGCCACAAATTTCAAAGTGATACAAAGAGTATACATGATATCATGAGAGCAAGTGGCAAGGCCTCGTATTACAAGGTCGCATACTATCACATAGTGCTAGAGGGAAAGAGAGTGACTACACTTGATCATTTGGGTGTGAGTAGGGTAGGATCTAGATCACGGAGGTCGGGGCAATAGGTTAGATCAAGACAATAGTCATTTGGATAGTAGGATGGTACACCCAGAGCCGACCCATCACATTAGTTGTTGTTTCATCCTCCGTGCCACATACCAGTGCAACCTAAGAGAGAGGCGAGAGTCATGGTTGACTCTCTCTTATGGTACTAATATATGTATGTATACATGCCTCTTATGAAGGTTTATTTTGATCGATGTATGTACGAATGTATAATTTTTATCATGCCTCGTGATGAAGGCTCAATTTTGATTCATGCCCTTTTGATGGAATATTTTGTATCGATGATGTATATCTTATTTTGAGACATATATTTACACATGTATATATGGACATTCAATGGTGTATATTGTCATGTTTTTATATGCTTTATGATGATGATTCATGTTTATAGATGTATGATGAGTATATCATGATGTTGTATGATTTCATTTCTCATGTATGTATCATGATAGATTGTGATGATGTACATCATATGTTGTAGATTGATGATATATCCTTAGATAATATCATATGTTTTGTACATGAGATACTTTGGTAGATGTTTAGCATACAGGATGATATAGATGATATGGCGCTGGGTGGATAGATTTGTGATTATGTGCAACCCCTATTGTCCTTATTGATGATATGGTATGTGATTATTAAATTAGCATACATGCTTGATGTAAGGCTTTAGCATTTTATTTGATATATATGATGTATAGATGATGTTTGTTAGATGTGATGAGAAATGATAGATGATACATGTGATATATGTAATGATGACAACAATTTGTACAATCAATTTACAAGCACAACCTAATTACAAACTAACATACTATAAATAATCACAAGCATGCAAAGTGAATCTAATGTAACAAATTAAGTAAACACTCAACTAAAGTAAGCATTTGAACTCAATCCTGTAAACATATCACACAATGCAATGGAAACAAAACAAATGAAAACAATACAATTATAAACAAGTATATATGATAGAATGAACTAAATGCAATAGCTAAGCAAGACTTAACCTAAGCAAATGAATCCAATGTAACATATACAACGTGGAAATAAAATGTAATCAACATTCTATAACCGACAACTAAAACAAACAAACTAAGACTTTGTTTTTACGGGAGAGTTTTGATATTCTTTCTATTGTTTTTGGGTGTCATCGTAAAAGACAACTTTTGAAGGCTATTGTTCACATTATTTTTCAGGGTTTCCTAGAGACAATGTTATTCTAATTGATGTAGCATTGTCCCTAGAAGGGGGTATTTCAAATGTTTTAGATTTTTATATATCTTTTATGAATGTTTTTATGTTTTCTAAGGTCTATTTTGAAAGCGATGTACAATGACAAAGAAGCGTGGATGCCCCCAACGTGATGTGGGAATATACAAAAGGCATAATGCCACGTGTGTATGTTCAAGAAGGTGAAATGTGAAGGTGCCCCCAACGTTAGATGGGAATATACAAAGGCAAATCCTTCACACAGATATAAGAACAAACAAGTCAGATCACAACTTGGCAAAGTAGATTCAAGGAAAGGTTCCTAGACCTGACAAGGGGAACCAATCCTACATGAAGTAATAGTTATTTGTCCAAATGCAAGAATAACTTGTGAACAATGAACCCTCCTTGAGCGTTGAAACCGATTTTCACCCAAGGACCAATCCAATGTGCCACAATTGCGTGGTTTTCACACTTGGATGACCTATTTTTTCTTTATTATTTTCTTGATTTTTATTTTATTTTTTGCTTGTTTTTTCTTTCTTTTTCTACTTTTAGGTATTTTATGATATTTTCACCATGTTTAAGTGTATAACCGCTTGAGATGCAAGTCGTTCATAGGTTCTGGAAGCTCTTCACCATTTGAATATGTAATTTTATAAGCTCCTGATCCATATTTAACAACCACCACATAAGGCCCTAACCAGATTAGCCTCAAATTTTCCTTTCTTTCTGTCTTTGATAATGTTTTTTACGATTTTCTTTTAGAACAAGATCACATATATCAAATTCACGATGAATGATCTACTTATTATATCCTCTTGACACTTTGTTCTGGTAAACCTTCAGGTGATTAAGCACTCTCATACGCTTCTCATCCACTTCTCATCCAATGACTCTATCTCTACTGGTGAGAAACTCTATAGTCTTCATGCTTATCAAGATAGTCCTTGAGTGACGTTCTCAAGGAGGGAAGCTCCACTTCCAAGGGTATGATGGCCTCGGTGCCATAGACTAGTGAATATGGGGTCACACTAGTAGGAGTGAGGATGGAATTTCAATAGGCCCAGAGGGTAGGATGTATCTGTAAGTGCCAATTACGGCCAGTCTTACTTACCATTTTCTCCATGATCCAGACAAGAGTTTTATTGGTGGCCTCAACTTTTCCATTACCTTGAGGGTAATAGGGGGTGGACCACTTGAGTTGAATATGAAAGTGTTGACATAACGCTTTGACCATTTTATTTTTGAAGGACTTACCATTATCGGTGATAATGGTGGAAGGGATGTCATAGCGGCAAATGAGGTGATTCATAATGAACTTGGAAATTTGTGCACCAGTGACATAAGTGAGAGGTACAACCTCTACCCATTTAGTGAAATACTCGATGGCGGTAATAATGTGGGTATGACCATCTGATGAGGTAGGATGGAGCTTCCCTATGAGATCTAGTCCCCACCTAGAAAATGGCCAAGGTGTTGTGATAGGCGTGCAAAGTGTGTTGGTGCATGTATCAAGTTGTCGTATTTTTGACATAGCTCACATTTCTTTACAAAATTACAACATTTTGCTTCCATGGTGGGACAATAATAGCCCACTCTTAATATTTTCTTAGCCAAGACCATGCCGCTAGTGTGTGCTCCACAAATACCTTCGTGTACTTCTTTAATAGCGTGGACCGATTCAACAACATCCAAACAGCGAAGTAGATTCCCGTCGTAGCCACGACGATAGAGGGTGCCTCCTAGGAGGGTGTAACAGGATATACAATGGATAAGAGCTTTCTTCTCAGAATGGGTAATGTTTGGGGGAAACGTGCCATCTTGTAGGTATCTAAATATAGGGTCATACCAAGGGGAGAAGGGACCAACAACTTCACATGCCAAACATGACTCTGACATGTCATATGTGGGCACTCGTAAATGCTCTACAAAGAACAAAATTTTACTTTCCTAAGGTGGAATGCGTAACAATGATCCGATGGTAGCCATGGCATCCATTGATCTATTATGTGACCTTGGTTTTTGTTCAAAGATAACTTGTACAAAATATTCTTTCAATGTTTCAACAAATTTCTTGTATGGAATAAGCTTTTCATCTTTAACCTTATACTCATCATTAACTTGTTTAATAATAAGTTGGGAGTCACCAATGACTTGTAACTGTATGATATTCCAAGCGATAGCCAAGTTAAGGTTCCTCATGTTCTCGCAATGTTATTAGTTACAAAGGTTCCATTCCTGGTAGAGGAGATTCTACCAACTGATCAACCAATACTTGTCCTTTCAATGAATTCTGGTTAACAAAATCAATATCAAATTCACTCAAGAGAATGATCCAATTAGCCATTTATCCCATAAGGGCACGCTTGGATAAAAGATACTTAAGAGGGTCAACTTTGGATATTAGCTTGGTTTTATTGTTAAGGAGATAATGACGTAGTTTCTGAAAGGTAAAGACCACTACCATGTAGGCCTTTTCAATCTATGGGTAATTCAATTCATAGGAAATCAAGGTGTGACTAAGGTAATAAATTGCTCTTTCTATGTGGTCAAGGTCATATTGGGCAAACAAGACACCAATAGAAAATTGGGTAGCTAAAATATATATTAGGAGAGGTTCACCTGGGGTAGGCATCATGAGTACAGGTGGGTTGATAAGGTATTGTTTAAGCAATTCAAATGCCTTTTGATAATATGGTCCTCGATTAAACGTAACATATTTCTTGAGGAGATGTGTAAATGGACGACACTTATTTGCAAGCTATGAAATGAAACGACAGATTTCTTGAATATTTCCTTGTAAACTTCTTAGTTGTATGAGATTTGTAGGTGGAGGCATCTCTGTGATAGCTGTAACTTTTATAGGATCCACCTCTATTCCTCTCTTGTGAAATGATGAAACCTAGGAGCTTCCTTGAAAAAATGCCAAAGACACACTTCCTAGGATTTAAACACACTTTATAATCTTGGAGCTAATAGAAAATACATCTCAGCACTTCAGGGTGCCCTCCTCTGGTTTTAGATTTTGTTAAAATATCATCGATGTGATCTTCCATGATGTCATTCATCTTGTCATGGAATATGACTCGTTGCGTGTTGATAGGTAACCTTGACATTATTGAGTCTGAAAGGCATGACCTTGTAACAAAATGTCTCCCAAGGGGTGATGAAAGTTGTCTTATGTTGATCCTCCTCTGTAATTCATATATGGTTATAACTTGAAAAACCATCCATTAAGGATAACATTTCATAACCAACGGTAGAATCGATGATCATATCAATATTAGGCAAGGGGAAGTCATCTTTGAGACATGCTTTATTGATGTCGTGGAAGTCGGTGAAGATTCTTACACCAACCAACTTCTTCCAAACTGGGACTATGTTGGATATCTAATCGAATAGTCAATGGGTTTAATAAAATCAGTAGTTAATAAATTTTCAAGTTCCTCTTTGACAAGTAGTGCAACCTTGGGGTGCATCTTTCTCAATTTTGCTTGATAGGTTTGGCATCTGGGTACACAACAAGGTTGTGCACGACTAAGTCCGGGTCCAAACTAGGTATATCTGTATATAACCATGCAAATATATCATCATATTCTCACAATAGTTCCAAAAAAACCTTTTGTTCTTGTGTTGAGAGTGAAAATCCCAACTTTATCATTATAGGCTCTTCTTCTGAGCCAATATTTACATTGATTATTTCTTCTACAAGCATTTTGGAAGCATCCTCCATCCGTGTAGGATCGGGGGAAGAGTAAGATCAACTTTGAGACGATGTGTGAGATCATCTTTATAAGGATATTCAACCTTTTCTATGATTTCTCCATGTTTTTATCTACTAGGTCTCAAAAATTTTGTGCATTATGAGACTTACGTTTGGTCATCCCACAAGGCTTCTTTGATGTATTATTATTCTTGCTTACAACCTTCTTACTCAAGTGTCCACACATCTGTACTTCTTCTTCGAAGTATGTACAAGTGTCTAGTTTGATGGAAAATTCTTTCTTGTGATGCCCATTCGGAATAGAATCCCTGAGTTCCATGAATTCTGCGCGAATGCCTCATCGTTTTCAAAGAAATCAAGTGACACATGAAATTTTTGATCCTAATCTAAAAGTTTTGGATATATAAGGGTTACTTGATAATTGGTTTGGGAATTTGATCTAGAATAAGGTAAAAACAACTAAATCAGGGAATATGTTCGTGGAGGCAAGATCCTCGTAGAGGCTACATTGGGAATCATGTGTCGCTTATCGAATGAGATGAGCCATTCTAGCATTCGAAGAGGTGGCATTAATCTCAAAGGGTGGATCATCGTGAGGTCTAATTCCAAGGCCATGCTTGTTAGATTTGAAACGAGGGATAAGAATGGGTTCTAACTGTCCTTGTGTATTGATACCACATCCAAACCCATTATAACCCATGACATACATCATGCGGTGGCCTTTGATATATTGTGGGGCTTGATGACATGATGCCATGGTACCCTTAAGTACTCTCTGGTGGGATCTTCTAACATATTTTCCTCAGACAAGAGACCACTAGGGATGAATCTCTCAAAGGGTTCAGGGCATCTATCTCTAGTTCTTTTGAATTAAAATTAAGGTTTTCCATGTGTCCTAGGTGATATTGAAAGATCGATATTAGTAAGGCCTGTTGAAGAGTAAACTGCTCACTCGGGCCATACTTTGCAGACATTTCCTCCCATGATGAGAAAGGGTTGACCAATGAAGGAAAGTTCTGATTATAAAGAGTGAGTGTATCTAGATCCATATGTTCCTTTATAGCCTCTATCTGTAAGGGAACAAAAATATTTACAGAAGGACATTAATAAGCCTCACGAGAAAAAATGTGCAATGCCCTACAATGTGTGAACGGTTCTGGATCACCTGAATGGTGATTAGTTGTCCTCCATGGCACATCTTGATACACTGATGAAAGGTGGAGGGAATAGCCTATATGGTGTGAATCCATGGGCATCCCAAGAACATGTTATAGGGAATATCTAGGTCAAGGACATGGAAATTCGTATCGTGACATGTTGGCCCCACTTCTATAGAACTACTATAGTACCTACGACTCACTTTTCTCATTATCATACACTATGATTGTAATAGTTTTAGCCTCTAAATCTATTTCTAAATGGCCCAAATGCTTAACAAGCTTCAAAGTGCAAATATTTAAACCTGGATCCATTGTCACAAGTGCTCTCTTTATCTTACGAAGAGTAACAACTATTCTAGGTATAGGAGTAAGTTGTGCTCTGGGTCATTATGTGGGATTGTTGTGTGATCAAAAGTGATATGATCATTACAGCTATGTCCGATTCTCGCAACATCTCCACTACTTAACATGGATCTTGATCTGAAAAGTATTCTGGGTCGCCCTACCAAGAGTAAAATCTCCCTAAATGAGGTTGCAGTTGGGAAGCAACTTCAACTTCGTTCCTTCTTTCCCTCTATGAGTAAGAGAGGTGAGTCCTCTCTGAAGATCAAATGATCCTCTATTCTTGGAACGTTAGGGGCTTAATGCCCCTAACAAACAACGTCTGTTAAGATGTTATGTTTTAGAAGTTATTGTTGATATTTGCCTTCTACAGGAAACTAAGATGTCAGAGGATGGTTGCAAAAATGGTTGGTTTCGAAGATGGAAAGGTTGGGAAGGTTGCTTCTCAGATTCTTCAGGTGCCTTAGGTGGTCTTGGAATTCTTTGGAAATCCAGCTGCTGCACTCTTGAGCCTATTCTCGTTGATTCGAACTTCATTTGGTGCAAGGTTTTTATTAAACATTCTGATGAGTCATTTTTCTTATGCAATGTTTATGGTCCTTCTAATCCGATCAGAAAAAGAGATCTTTGGTCTAAACTTCATTTGGTCCTTGATTTGACTGTCAATTCCAAGATTGTAATATTTGGTGATTTCAATGCTACTCTTTTTGATCTTGATAAACGTAGAGGTATTCAATGGCATCCACGTTCACAAGTGGAATTTACATCTTTTGTTTCTTCTACCAATCTGGTTGATGTGGAACCTAGCCAAGGTTGGTTCACATCGAATAATAGAAGGCCTAGGTTCAGTTCCTTGGCAGTGCGTCTCGACAGATTCCTTGTTTCTAAATTTTGGTTGCAGAATAACTTCCTTCTCAAATGCTTTGTTCTTCGCTCTCTCGGCTCCGATCATTTCCCGATCTCTCTTAATATTTCCTTCGACCTGCCCCCTCACCGTTCGCCCTTCAAATTCAAAAACATGTGGTTGCAGGATCCGTCACTCAGGCCTTTGATCAAAATCTGGTGGGATTCCTTCACAGTTAATGGGACCTGGATGTTCCAACTCTCCAAAAAGTTATCCTTGCTGAAAGACAAGCTTCAAAGCTGGAATATTTCAAGCTTTAAAAATATTTTTAGGAAAAACAGAGAGTTGAGAAGGAGCTCCATATTTTGAATGATTCTATACTCTCTCATGGGATGCTTCGGGCTGATTTCTTCAAAGAAAAATCACTTCTTAAGGAATTGGGAGATCTTCTTCTAAAAGAGGAAACTTACTGGCGTCAAAAATCCAGGGAAGTATGGCTAGTAGACGGTGACAAAAATACTAAGTTCTTCCATGCTTCTGTTAAAGCCAGAAGAAATTTCAACTACATTTCATCCCTCCAGTTGGATGATTTATCTGTTGCGTCCACTCAATCTTAGATCAAATCCGAAGCAGTGTCCTACTTCAATAAGCTCTTGAATGGTGAATCGGCAACCCCCCTTGGTGCGCAGTCTTCCTTCTTCCACCAGATCCCTGCCTCGGTCACAGATGTTGATAATGAATTGTTTCTCTCTCCATTCTCTAAGGAGGAGGTTCAAAAAATTATTTTTTCTATGAAGAGAGAAAAAGTGCCCGGCCCTGATGTTTCCCGCCTCATTCTTCCAAGACTTTTGGGATGTCATTTGGAATTCCGTTTAGAATGCAGTTGAGGAATCATGGCAAATGGGAAAGATTTTAGGTGCTCTCAACCACACTCTCATATGCATGTTTCCTAAAAAATCTCCTGCCAAGTCTTTGGATGATTTCAGACCTATTTCCCTTTGCAACACGACATACAAAATCATCTCCAAAGCTATTGCAAATAGATTGAGTCCACTTTTGTCAAAATTGGTTGCTCAAGAACAAAGTGGCTTCATCCCCGGTAGGTCAATAACCGATGGGATCATCATCTCTCATGAATTGATTCACACACTTCATGCCTCCTCTCGGGCTGGCATGATGTTGAAACTGGATTTTAGCAAAGCCTACGATCGTGTCAATTGGAGGTTCCTCATCAAATCTCTTCAAGCCATGGGCTTCAGTAGGCAATTTTGTAATTGGATCTTTAGCTGCATAGCCACTCCCGATTCTCTGCTCTCGGTTAATGGTTGGTGAAGGATTCTTCCAAAGCAGCAGGGGTTTGAGACAAGGCAATCCTCTCTCCTCTTTTCTTTTTATTTTGGTCGCCGAGGCTCTTAGTTGAAGCATCAAATCTGCCGTTCTGGATGGATCCCTCAAAGGTATTCTTATCACCTCCAATCTTCCAGCCCTTTCACACCAACAATTCATGCACAATACTTTTCTTTTTGGTCAAGGATCTATCCCTGAAGCTATGTGACTATCTTCTATTCTTGATTCTTATTCTTCTACGGCAGACATGTTATTAACTTTCATAAATCTATCATTTTCTTCTTTAATGTTGCCCCTAGATTACAATGCAAGATCAAAGCAATTCTCGGCTTTACAGTGGGAGTTCTCCCGCACAAATATCTGGGTATTCCACTTTTTCATGGGAATGACAGAGCGCATCTTTGGCACGGGCTCTTAAACTCCATCTCTTCTAGACTTCTCTCATGGAAAGGAAAATGGCTATCCCTGGCTGGTCAAGCCCTTTTAATTAATTCTGTTCTCCTTGCCATTCCAATCTATATGTTGTCTATCCTACAGATCCCTAAATCTGTTTTACTCAAGATTGAAAAGATTGTGAGAAATTTCTTATGGCAAGGAAATAATGAAGAGTGCAAATTTCACCTTGCAAACTGGGAATTGGTCAAACTTCCAAAATGCCTCGGAGGGATGGGAATTTTGGACCTTGCTTTCCAGAACTCTGGCCTCAGAGAAAAGCTTGTTTGGAATTTCATTTCCAACGTCAAATAACAGAGGCTTTCCAAGTTCTTTCACATAAGTATCTTGGTGGGTGTCACCCGAGTTATTGTTATCCAGCTCAGAGCTCCCCAAAGGTTCGCACATCTGGAATTTCTTTTGTAAGTCCAAATCCTTGATTGCTGAGTTGGTCTCTTGGAACATCAACAACGGACAACTCGCCACCTTCTGGGATGAAAGTTGGAACGGCTCCCCCCCTCTTAATCTCACATCTACTATTAACAGAGTCATGAATTCAACCAAGTTGTCTTGGGGATCTTTGTTGCTTTGATTATTCGCGCCGAATCCCGATGGCTCACCGTCCTGGCTTTGGAAGGATGTCTCCTTTATCGGGGCTAATGCACAGGAGTCCAACCTCCTCAAGGATGCCATTCAAGACAGAAATGCACACTTTCTCAATAAGGATGACCGCTTGATTTGGCTTGGGGATGCATCTGGTTCTTACTCTATGAAAGCAGGTTATAATATTCTCATCTCTCATTCAGGCCAAGGGCTTCCTTGTTCCTATGGCTGTTGGCATCCCAGTATCTCTCCTAAGGTGGCTATTTTTTCGGTTGGTTGGTTTTGAAAAAGAAGGTCCTTACCCAAGTTAGGTGGAGATCTTGGGGTTATGCCGGTCCTTCCACGTGTGTGTTGTGTGGTGCCACGGAGGAAGATCTTGATCACCTCTTTTTATTTTGTCCCTTTGCCTCTAGCCGGGATTAGCTCCTGAACAAATTAAATCTAGCCTGGGCTCCTTGTAATAATATTGGAGTGACTCTTCTCTCCTGACCATCCTTTAACTTTAACAACACCCTCACTCTATTTGGTGCATTGCCCCATACTTCCTTCTCTAGCACATTTGGTGGGAACGCAATCTTCGTCTCTTTAGGGAACAATCGGCTGGCCTGCCAACTTTTCTTAACAAGTTGGAAGTGGCTATTTCTGAGAGAGTTAGTGCTAATTGTTTATCACACTCAACTTTCTCCTCCAGGGATTTCATTATTATGCATTCTTGGCCACTCATAAAGCAAATCAGACTAGGCTCAATAGTTAAAAAAGGACTTTCACAAGTTGAAAAATCAATTTGAAGGAAAAGGGCTAGGTGGCGACCCCCTCCGAAGGGCACATGGAAACTTAATTTTGACGGCGCCTCTAGAGGGAATCCAGGTAAATTAGGTGCAGGTTGTATTCTCAAGGATGAACTTAGTAATCTTATCAAAGATGGCTCCTTCCCTCTCAGAGATGGCTCGTGCAATTCTGCCGAAGCCCAAGCACTCCTGGAAGGAGTCAAGATGGCTGCCTAGTTAGGATGTCCTCATTTATTCATCGAAGGGGATTCCCAAATTATCATATGTGCAGTTTCTAGAGGCTCATCCCCTTCGTGGAAAATCAACATATTTACCCCTCAAATTCTCTATTGGCTAGAAAAATCGGCACATGGAATATTTCTCATAACTTTAGAGAAAATAACCATGCGGCTGATTTCCTTGCAAATTTTGCTATCGATCACCCTGCCACCAACATCACTTCAGGAACAACTCAAGATTGGATTGGGCTTTCAAACATAATTTCCCAAGAGCAGGCCAGCTCATCCTTGCTTTTGGGAAGTGGCCTCTCATGTGTGTAGTGTTCCTTTTAAGTGTGGGAGCATCCATCACTTTTTTCGGCGGCGGATCTTCTTGCCACTCTTGCAATCGACTATTCACACACCGTTTGTCTCCGGCGTCATTTCACTCGAATCGGGCTCATGACATTCCTAACCAAAGAAGTTTTGCCCGAAAAATGTGAGGCCTAGTTTCTATAAATGTCATTCGTGTTTTCTTCCTCTTCATCTTTTGTCTGGCTCATTCCCCTGGTTTGGCGCTTTTGGCCTCCATGTCTTTTGTTGGCTTCCCGTTTGTCACCCTTCGTGGCCAATTCAAAGAACTGACAGACTCCTCTGCCATCGATCGCCACCGCCTCTCCATAATTTTTAAATATTCCTCGCAGGAAGAGGCAGAAGCCATAGAAACCATTCTCAAGAATTCCTATTGCTTCCGAACTAGCCTCGCCAAGAACAAATTCGAGATATTGCTTCAAAGCATTCATCTCATTTTGCCTCCTTCTTCACCCTAATCCAGCGGTGGTAGAACTCATTGCTGTGGACAAAATCTATGTCATTCATCAGGTTGGTTTACATGATCAATTGGTGAATTTCTCTCTCTTGGATCCTCTTTTGTGGGTTGAGGAAGTTGACGAGCACGCTCTTGGTTCAGGTCGTGGCATCTAGTGGCTCTACGGGCAGTACAGAGACTTGGTTACCTTCACCCAAAACTTCCACCCTTCTTTGGACCAACATTTTCTTCCGACGGTCTACATTGATGCAACGCTCTTTCCGGTTCACTCGGCAGTCGACCATCACAACGAACTCAAGGATCGAGTTGGTGCTACCTTTGAGCTACTGCTTAAGGCAGCCAATGAGCATGCAGGTTCTTCCTTTGGTTAGCCTCGCTCGGCCTTTCTATGCCTTTTGGTGTTTTGGTTGCTGCTCTGTCTCCCCTTGATGTTCTGTCCTGTTTTCAGCGCTTCTCCTCTTTCTTCTTCCTTTCCATTCGCATGTTTCTCCCTTCCTCTCTCCTCATCTCTTCTCCACTTCTTCTATGTTGTAGGGTGGGGCCCCAACCCCTCTAGTTTATAGCTTTGGTCAAAAGTGTTTAACAATAAAAAAGTGATATGATTATTGGAATCAAGATGTGCAATCATCGCTTGAAGGTGCGCAAGATCTACATTTGTGGAGAATCCAGAACTTTGCAGTGTTTTATATAATATGTTTTTATGAGCAATAGAGATTTTGAGGAGATCTAAAATTGATATCCTAAGTTGGTGTCTTCTCCAACTGTTCTATTAAATTGTAATGACCTTCCTGAGGAACAGGTAGGGGATCTAGTATGATCAAATGAGCACGTCGTGTACCTACCACACAACTCTTTTCTAAAATCCTAATAGTATTAACATGTTCATCAAATGAATGGATACAACCTATAAGGGAATCAAAGGGACTATCATTAGTTGGATAAACATAGGCAACAATCCTATAGTCATTAGAAGTTTGTCCGTGATCTGGCTTCTTGTGTTTCTTATCTGCATGGTTAGGAAAGGGCTCTTTGAATATACCCATTTTCTCATTGGGACCCTATCCTGAGTCAGGGGGTGAATCTACAAGTGATTTTTCCCTCTTCGATGAGGTCTTGTATATAATGTCATAGTCTCAAGCACCTATCAGTTTTGTGTCCTTTAACACGATGGAAATCACAATACTCACGCTCTTTGAACCAACCTGATTTCGGAGCATCTTCTAGATATGGTATTGTAATGGTTAGGTACTGCACCATGTTCACCACATCTAATTGTTTAAGTATGACATATATTGATTTAATTAGTGGCATAAACATATGTTTTGTAGGTGCCTTTGGGTGAGGTCCTTGTGTAAGCTTTAAAAACAAACCAGTATGTATAGTTTAGACTCTTTTGAGTCAGAATGCCGTTGCCAACGACATGTTTGTTTTTGTTAAAGAATTTCGGTTTATCTGATGGTTTTGTTTCATGTTTGTCCTTTATGACCGGTTTAAGTGTACCCTTCGTAATGATATCCTTTTTGATTTGACTACCTTTCTCTATAAATTCTTTGAAGTTAGAGCCATAGTACATTTGTAAATGAAAGGCCATTTCTGGGTTTAAGTTAGGGATGAATATGCTTACTAGTTGTTTTTCCGGTAGGGCATAAGGGAAACAACTTGCCAATCCATGCCATCACTGTAAGAAGCCCGTAAAGGTATCATTAGGTTTCTGTTTTGCATTGCAAAGGTCGTTCATGGTGATATCATTCTCCATATTGAATGAGTAATTTCACACACATTTTTCGGCTAGTGTGGGCATGTTCGTAATGGATCCCTTGGGTATACTAAAAAACCATTCTAATTTCAGTGCTTCTAAGCTACGAAGAAATAACTGTATTAGAAAATTATCATTGTATGCAACCTCTTGACAAGCCATGTAGAATTCTTTGATGTTATCACGAGGATCACCTCTACTTTTATACTTTTTGAACTTAGGGTTGGTGAAATATTTTGGAAATGGTTGTGGCAACATATCCTTATCAAAGGGGTAAGGACATAGCTGTTTGTACTGTGTATTTCCTATTGTGTCCTACGTTGCTTTCTTGTAGCATAGTAAGCGTATTTTTCATTGATTGTAACTCTTGTTGAATGAGTTGTTCCTTTATAGGTGATACCAATATATTTACCTTAGCAACTTTGAAAGTTGTGTCATCATATGGATCAAAGTGAAACTCACCGATTTCATCTTGAGTTTATCTTTATGCACATTCCTACTCGAAGAGCCTAAGTTTGCTAACTTTTGACTGAGTTTCAATATCTGTTTTTAGAGGATCTCTTCTTCAACTAAGGGATCGTCTTCTTCATCAAACCTAGGAGGTGGTGAGCCTTTGTGCTCATGTTCAAATTTTACTTTGTGTGAAGCCTTAGAATAAGGTCTTTGCGAATCGCCTATTGGTTTTGATGGGTCTTCTTCAACGTTTTTGTTATGTTGTCCGGAAGTGGAAGCATACCCTACGTCAAAGGGGTTATCCATGTCCAAGAGGGATGGTCGCGCTCTTCCATTTTATGGTTAATGGTCTTAGGCTCTGCTTCACGTTCTTGTGGAAGCTCGCTCCTAACTCAAGAACTCTTGCGAGTACTTGATCTTTGTTATAATAAAGGAGCTCGTCAAGTGAACTAGGTCTAACTTATGTTGTTCCTAAGAAGAATTAGATTCTTCTCCGCTATGATCAAGCAAAGGTTATATGTATTTGACTTTTGAAAAGAGAGGTGCTAGGTTATTACCACTAAATGGAAACAATGAAAAATGATTTTCTTCTAAGTCATGCTTGTTTGGTTTAGATGCCATTTTCACGATACTTGGCATTACTAGTCGAAGTTATACTAGGTTTTGTCTAAATGTATTCAAAGTTATATGAAACCTAGGTGTTTGTCGTGTAAGTCATTTGAAGTCTAAATATCCTAGTGTGTCCTAAATTCAATGTTATCCAACTGTTTCTTGCTCCAAGAACAATCACATGAACTCCCTAAAGAAACCAAACAATCACTCAAAATATTTTTTAGAAAGACTATACCCTAAGCTATGATCTCAATGATGGGCATAAGGTAGATAGTGACAATACCCTATCAACATATAGGTCAAGTTAGAATTCCAACAAGACCTAAGTACCAAAGTGATATTGACACAATATCTCCACAAGATATACTATGACAAGTTCAAATGCCGACAAAACCTAAGCTTTTGATAATGGAAGTTGTGAATGTGAATATCATAACAACACTATTTTGATACGTTAACCAAGCAAACAAGGTGTTAGTATTGAGAGGATGTCATCACGATATAAACAAATCAGTATCAACACTCTCAAAAGACTTAGATGATGTTGGAATCAAAAATAAGTACAAGTATAGCTATAAGTTATTATCCATGCAAGCAGCATAATGATACAATAAAGAAACTTATGCCAAGTTCTCAAAAAATGAAAACAAGATGTAAGTACCATAATTGTATGGATAAAATGCAAGAAAAAATAACAACTCAAGGGGAAACAATGATGAAACAAAATCCTAGCTATGAAGATGATCTTGAAATCAAGATCAAAGGACTATCAAAGATGTGAAAATGTACTTACACACTTTAGATGTTTAACAACCTAGCCACAAACATGGATGGGCGTAAATGGACAAAAAATTGGTGAATATTGTCTATGATAACACTCACGAGGTATGCCTCCTTCTTGTCCCAAATGGGCAACAAGAATGCAAGGGTATAAACCAAATGAGGTGGAAATAAACTAAGCATCACTTGGGCAGAGTTTTGCCTCATCCTAAGGTGATAATAAAACTAAGCTAAGTGATACGTCGTAAATCTCGTGATGAATGACACTTAGATCTAACTTAAGTAGAGTCTTTCCTTGTTCGAAAAACAAGGTTTAGACTCAAAGTAAGTCATCACTTCGTGATGGTTCGATAAGACGTGATAATGTACTACTAGTAAAGCGGGCTCTAAGACAAAATGGCTTTCCTAAGTAGATCACTCAACTAGGTGTCAATAGTTTGTCTAATACGAGCTTGATTTACCAAGGTTTCCCAAGGAGTATCTTGGCTTTACTTTACCCCCTTCAAATATGATGAGAAATAAATGCGTGTTCATGTGTATTCTCACTAGGGTCCCGATATGAGACAACTTTGACTATAACTCACAATGTAAAAATAGTCTAGAGGGTAAGCTGAGTGCTTCCCGTTTCATCCATGAGTTTACTCGGTGATGGATTAATTTAGGGTTCTTAGAACCATCCCCATTGTTGTAGCTTAACACGTTATGCCAAAGGGGTTATGTTCTAGTTGAGTGGATATGGATGTACCCTTTTCGGAACCTGCAATATAGTGTGATGTATGTGGTATGTTTTTTTATCTTGCTTAGCTTAATGTGGTTTTAAATAGCACACTCTTTGGCAACCTACATCAAACATGAATTAGTAGGTTTGTATTTCAAAACTCCTTTCTTTGACAAATGAGTTTTGGTTCTACATGCAAGGAGTTAGTGATTTTCCAAAAGATAAAAGAGAGAGTTCACGTGTTGCTTTTGATTCCCAAGATCACCAAAAGAGGTGCAAGGGAAGAGCATACACAATGCGACAAACTCAACTATAAAATAATGGAAAATACTTGAAGTTTTTATTAAGGATTTTTTTTTTTAAAACCAACTTTGAACTTTAATCCATTATGAAGTATAAATCAAGTGTTTTGAAATCAATAAGAAGGTTTTGGAAGTGTTTTTGGTTCCCAAGATCACCTAAAAGGTGCGAGGGAAGAGCATACACACTTTGAAAACCTTTATCAACTAAAAAAATGAAACACTTAACTAAGCTAGTCAAAACAAAATTAAAAGAACCCTGTAATCAGTTGTTATAACCTGCAAACAACCAGCAAAACCAGACATTTTAATCTTACAGCTCGGGATTTTTTTTTCAATTTTTAACACGAAACCTACGTGCCTAGACCGATGCCTATGCATCCCAACCAATGGATACGCGCCCCAACCAACAAGTACACATGGCAATAAAATATGATAGTGAGGTCCAACACTGTGCAAGGCGTAACAATAGATACACTAGGGCTTTTATAGATACACTTCCTTTCCAATGGATACACTCGCAACCTAAAAAGAAGAATTAACACAATATGTAAAAATACACCGCGCGTCCAAAGACGCGGATACACGTGCTACCAATGGATATGCCGACAAGGCAATAGATATGCAACCCTTTGTAAATTGGATCGATAAAGGTAAAATATAACCAGACGCACGTGCGCGTGCCACCTTAATCGGTGCACATTTGTTTCGACGAAGACGCCCAAATCTAGTACACCTACGCGCACCTCGCAAAACACCTAAAAATTCACGAAATAATTTTTTAAGAAGCAAACATGTTAGTTGTTGATCATGGAAACCTATTTCTAGCTAGAATCATTAAATGCTTAGGCAAAAGGGATATTTAGCTTGTTTAAAACATGAAATCTATTAAAAGACAAGCCTTTTAACCTTAGAAAGCTTTAAAATGATTAAAAATGGACATGTATAGCCTAGAAAAGATTTAAAAAGGACTATGGTTCAAGTCCCACTGGGCGTGCCAAATGTGTGCCATGAAAAAATTGCAAAATCTTATAAAATGGGGTAATAACACAAAAGAGGGCCCAAAAGCTTTAAACAAACAACTCAATGACCATCAGATTAGAGATAAACAAGAGCTACCTATTTGCATGCATATATAAAGCTTGAAACAAACAATCAACCTCTAAACATGACTATATTAGTTCTCTACTCCATGAAAGCTATCAATAAATGAACCTATTAAAGCTCTAAAGAATCGGCTTTGTGATTATTGATATTTCAAAAGCTTAAGAATGGAAGCTCACCATTAATGGCTTATCTCATTTACTTAAAGCTTTAAAATGGATTACCAAATAGCTCAAATAAACTATGAAAATAACTCTAAGAGACCTAAAATGGCTTAAATCATAAATAAGAGAGAGAGAATGTTCTTAGGAAAATGTGGGAGGGGTATCCCTCTATTTATAGTTTTTAGATTTGAGAAAAGGATGTTTTTGATGCATGTGGGACAAAAAGGATTCAAAAAGTTGATTTTTGAAAAACATACTGGAGGTGTGAACATGATTTTAGGAAGCTAAGTGGCTATTCGAAAGGTAAGATATTTGTTTAGAAAGTCAAATCCTTCTTTAAAAGTCAATAAGAGGATAAATTAACCTAAACAAGGTTAATTAAAGGCAAACAAACTTATAGAACTTGGTTAGAGAGAGATTAGCAGGTTTAGGGGTGTAGGAGAGGGTAGTAAAGGGTAATTTACTAAATAAGCAAAGATAGTAAATTAACACGAGACTGGGATAGTTAGTATGATCTTAGTAATAAGATCATGTAGACCAAATTATAGGTGTCTACATATACATACATACATACATATGTGTGTGTGTGTGTGTGTGTGTGTGTGTGTGTGTGTGTGTGTGTGTGTGTGTGTGTGTGTGTGTGTGTGTGTGTATTATGACAAGATGATAAGACACTGATAAAATCTAAGACAATAATAAAAATAAATAAAAAGCATGGAAAATGATCAGAAGACAGCTAATAAAATCTAAAATAAATAAATAAAGAAATTATGGTGGCATGGAAAGGATTGTAAGACATGCAATAAAATCTATGTGAGGAATCAAAGAAATTAAAAGATGTGGAAATGATTATAAGACACCTAATACAATATAAAAACAAACACATAAATTACAATAGGTGGTAAAAGGTTGTAATAAACATCAAATGTAATATAAAAATGGACAAAGAAAACACAAGATGTAATAAACAAGAAAACACTAAAATAAATAAGATAACAATCAATGTTTGTGTTGGATTTTCTTGAAGATAAAACATGACCATATAATGTCACGACTAAGGTGAATGAAGATGGTGTTTGCAAATAACTAATTAAGAAGACTAACACCTAGTAGTCTATAGATAAGCTTAAGAACATGCATAATGGAAACTAAATGAAATTAACCATTCAATCTACAAGCATCCTTACTAACTTAAATGATTGTTAATTAACATGAACCTAATTAGATCACTAAAAATCAAATTATGGTTGTTGTACTTCACAAATGGTGAGAGGATCTCTCTAACAATGGCTACAAGGCCATATGGATACCCTCTACTAACCAAGCATGAAGGTTGGAAGCAAAGATTGAACAAGCTAATCCAAGAAGGAAGTAAGGGTCTTACAATCACATGTATCAGAATTAATGTTAATCAAAACATGGTGTAAAGTGGAAGGTAGACTTAGTCATTTTTATGATTTCTATTGTTATAAAGTTTTGCATCTGGTGCATGTGGGACTAAAGTAAAAAGTAGATTTAAGGCTTGCTAATCATGATTAATGAGATTAACAAGTGATTAGCATGTTAGGAGCCTTAATTAACCACTTAGGGTGAATTAAGAGGCTATGATAAGCTTTTGAAGCCTTCTAATATGTCTTGGAGGGAAAAGGGGTGATTTTGAATGGTTGAAAGAGGGGTATTTAACCAATAATAGGGTTTATTGATCAAATATAAGGGTAAATAGGCTTAATTAGCTAATAAACGCTAATTGTTTGCTCGTAAGAGGATAATAACTAACGATGTGTCGTCAATTGGCATCCGGAATGTGATAGAGGTTAGTTAATCAACAAAGTGTTGTTAATTAACCAAAATAGAGGGAAACATTAGTTAATTAGTGGAAATCACTAATTATAATGGAAATGGTAAGAATGAGAGTAATTAGTGCACTTTTAGCAATAAAACTACAAAAGTGGATTTTAGGTGTCTATAAATAAAACATGATTTATTTTTAAGGAAGTCTTAAAGGTCTTACAATCATACTCACAAATCTATGACAAGGGATTTGTGGTCATAAAATAAAGTAGTCTATAGTGAGATAATAGGATGTAAAAGGGTGTAGAATGACCATGCTCCAAGCTCAATAAAAAAATGACCACGCTCCAAATGACCTCAAGCTCTATAATGAGGCCTAATGTGGAGTTTGATATTTCAAAAAGGATAGGAGGTGTGTAAAAGGATTATATCATGTATTTTTGTTTGTGAATTGACGTTTTTCTTGTAATAATTTTTTTTTACCGTTTGCTTAATTTTTCTTTGATAATATGTATTTTAACTTTTATTTTGGATTTTTATTGTTCTTACTCCATATGGATTCATAAGACTAGTCCAATGGGTATGAAATATGACCAACACAAGTGACCTTACACATAACCACTATAAATAAGAACCTAGATATCATGCTTCAGAACCTTAGACACACCCTAAAGAAAGAGAGGAATCTCATCTCCAACCTACATGTGCCTCAAGTGATAAGAAGTGGGATGAGTGAAATTTTAAGGATAAGAGAATGATATAATAATGGATAAAGCTAATATCTAATCATAATGAGACATAGGAGTTACTTCATATGTAATGAAGGTTAAAAGAGATGAAATAAACATCGTAGGAATTATATATCATTAGAGATGACAAGAGATAAGAGTGCAAAGTTATAATATGTCAAACACAAACATAAAGAGTGATAATATCCTAATGGAACATAATTTAATAAAAGAGATAAAAACATACCAAAAGATATAGGTCGAATCAAATGATAGAAATAAACCCAAAAGATATTACAAGGACGTTGTAAAATATAATTTTAAATTAAATTACCAAATTAGCTTTAACAAGAACACAATGGCCGTATAAACCTAAGCGGGATAAGATTTTATAAGGAGTATATATAAATAGAACTAGGGTGTAAGGTGTTAGTTGAGAACCTGGTATCATCCCAACTAACTACCATATGTAAAAATAGGTAATAAAGAATATTTAATTATGCACGAGCATCCATGTTCATAAGTAGATAATGTGTCAACCAAAATCATATTACTAAAGGCCATGCAACACTCGCAAAAGATTACTAAGTCACACAACATGTAAATCCAAACAAGCTTACTTGAATCCGTGAAATATATGGAACACTTTTCCACAAGTATTACATTCCACCTTATGCAAGTATTTTCACCTTCGCATAATAAATTAATGCATTACTTATGCGCAGACCATCGATGCTTGATCGACGCTACCAATGTTTTCCTTAGCTACAAATGTTAGTTTAACATGTTAGACACCAAGAGAAGTCATCGAGTATCGCATATCAATGGGACCACATCCGGTCGATAAAATGATCGAACTACAATTTCTTGGAGAATCTGTTAATGTTGATGTAGTTGTTGAAGAAAGACATTGGAATTGATCCATCCTTCATGTCCAGGGACCATTAGAACCATTTGGTTTGAATATTGATCCAACAAAAGGGAACAAAGGGAATATCCACTGGGGTCTTTACCCACATTGGTATCTTTACTCTCCCACATGGGGAGATCTCGAATTAAGGAAAATAAAAATTTGTAAATAATCTTAAAAATATTGAATCTAAGTTTGAGGCATTAAGGTCAATTATCCTTGTAAGTGTGAGCTAGAGGATGGTTTGTAGAAGTTTATCGAGTATGCAAGCTTAGGATTGGTAAACAATTGAAATTATGTATATAATTCTTGCAAAGTTTCATTATAGAATATAATTGGAGTGTAATAGAGATGCGCCTAAATTTTTAATCTCTTTCCTTGCATTAAAATACTTGTCATTGTTTCTTATTTAGAAGTTGTGCTTGTAATATTGCATTGATGATATATCTACTCCGACAATGAATTCACCGTGTAATACGTCCCTTCATGGAACCCCAACCATGTCTACACCAGTTTAGAATCGAGCATAGGATTTGAAAGTCATATTAGTAAAATCCTAGAGTTTTAGAGTCTAGTTGAAGAGGTTAGTTAGAGTTTAGGATTGGAAGTCGTGGTTGGGAGAATCATGTAAACATTGATATGGGTTCGTTGAGTAACCTTAGGATTTTTGTTTTCCATACTTTAGGTGTGGGTAGAAGGTAATTACAAACATTTCCAACATTGTGTTGTTGGGTAGAGGGTGTGAGGTTGTAGAATCTTGTTGTGAGAAATTGTGATAAAATATGGCACATAAAGTGAACAGATTGCCAATACTTGTAAACTTCAACGATGTGGTATGAGGAATGCAAGCTCGCTAGAGGCCATGGAGACCGTGCAATGTAGAAGAGTTTTTTATGGATGAGGATAAGAGTGACGATGATTGCAAAGTGATAGAATATTCAGATCAAGAGGTTGCAAAAACCAAGTAAATGAATAAAAGGACCAATTTTTACAAGAAATCACTAGATTGGAAGAAAACGTGCATATAATTTTTTTGTGTTACTTTAGAAAATTAAATCTAGAAGACTTGAAGACTCAATCATAAAAATGGAGAATTTATTTGAGTATGAAGGTAGTAAGATAACAAGAAGATTAGATTTGTGAGTATCGAGTTGAAATGCCATGCATCCTTGTGGTATGATCATGTATAGAATGAGAGAGTTTGGAGAGGAAAATATAATATGAATAAATTGGATTGAATGATGATAAAGTTGAATGCTAAGTTTATGCATGTGGATTACCAGCCCATCTATTTAAGTAATTACAAAAATTTTGTCAAAAGGAATTGAGTGTCAAGAAGTACACTAATGAGTTATGTTTTCTCAACATCATAGTTGTCCATGTAGAGGATGATGCCGAACAAATATTAGGATATTTCAATGGACTACATATTTATATTCTTTAGGATGGTATGTGTCGATGAATCCTTTCGACTTTTTTGTGAAGGTAAAAGAGAAATTTTCACTTAGATAATAGAGCAACATGTGGGGTAAGGGAAAATTTACATGTAGAGGTGGAAGTTCGTGTAGTCATGCACATTGTCATGTGCACAAAGTATATATGAGCACCTTGTATGAGTAGAGTCATGTGAAAATAGGTAAAGGAATAAAATTTTCCAAAGGAAGGGGATTTAGAAGAGGAAGATGATTTAATAGAACCTATTTATGTTATGGAGAGACTAGCCATCATGCAGTCAAGTGTACAAAATTTGCATAAAGTAGTGGTAGTATGAGGAATGATGCTAGCAATCACGTTTCTCAATGTATGGATATAGAGACCCATGTATCAACAAGTAGTGTAGAAGAAGAAAAACATGGTGAAGCATTGATGATGAAGAGGGTGTTATTGATTCACACCGAAGAAGAGAATGTGCCTGTATAGAGAAATAAACTATTCATAACCATCTACAAGTAAAAAAGGTAAATTTTGTAAATTAATTGTTGATAGTGGTAGCACTGAGAATATTTTGTTGATGAGATGGTAAAAATCTTGGTCTAAAGAGGATTGTGTACCCAAAATTGTAAGAGGTTTTGTGGTTCCTGAAGGGGCATAAATTGTTTATGAATGAGCAATAAAGAGTGCATTCAAAGATTAGTGCCTATGAGGATTAATTCATATGTGATCTAAGGCCTATTGACATATGCCATATGTTATTGGAGAGGCCTTTGTAGTATACCTAACAAGTGATGCATAATGGTCATACAAATACATACACCTTGGTGAAACACAAACTATATTACACTTTGAAATGATTCAAGTGTAAAACTTGAGAGGAGTCCATGGGTATTGCTTGTTTTGAGAAAGGAATTCCTAAATGTTATGAAAGGGGATAGTAGATGTTTTGTGTTCATATCAAGGCTCATGCAGAAAATAAAAGGAAGTGAAACCACAAAAAGGAGGAGATCGCAGAGAAAGTGAGGGGAGTTAGAGGTGAGTACACATATATCATAACGAAGGACATGTGGATGTATTGCCACCTACATGTAGTATCAATAATGAGATAGAAGTGATAATATGGGCTAGTTTACCAAATAAATTTGCATATATAGGATGATGCCTATGGAGAATGAGGAGATGCATAAGTAAGTAAAATAGATACTTGACAAATGGTTGATTAGATAATATTAGAACCCATGTGCAACACTCATAATATGTCACCAAAGAAAGGAGGAGAGTGAATAATGTGCATTGATTCTAAAGATATCAACACAATTAAAATTAAGTATAGATTCTCATTACCATACATGGATGATTTGATGGAATGTTTGTGTGAAATGAAGTAGTTCACCAAGAATGATCTCAAGAGTGGATGTCACTAGATCAAAATCAAAGATGGGCATAAGTATAAGACTCGTGTTCAAAATGTAAGATGGATTGTAATAGTGGTTGGTCAAGACATTTAGGTTAACCACCTTATTATACATGTTCATGTGGTCGATGAAATAAGAGTTGAAGCCTTTTATTAGTAATTTTATCATTATTTATCTTAATGACATTTTGATTTTTTTAGTAAAACATAAGAAGACCACCTAGTCCATTTTTTGAGAGTGTTGGAGCATTTGCAAGAGGATAAGCTATTGGTAAACTTTAAGAAGTGTAGTTTTATGCATAAGGAGTTGGTCTACTTGGGATTTGTGATATTTCATGGAGGCTTGAAGATATATCTTGGGAAGGTTGTAGTTTAGTTTTATGTATCACCCACAAATGGATGGCCAAATAATTTTTTCAATAAGAACCTCTGGAAGTTTGTCGTGATGTTTGGTAGGGGAAAAGGGCAAGAATGTGGGATGTCGTTCTTATGTGGGTAGAGTTTTCATACAACTTTTCAAAAAAATCACTAGGAAGTAACTTTTCTATACTATGTATGGAACAATTCCAAGGTGAATTACTTAAGCTACCAAAGTTATCGTAAGAAGAGGGGGAAAGTGTGGAATCAAAGGACTTCACACAATACATGAAGGAAGTGTACAAGAAAGTGCATAAACAACTAGATAAGATCAATGCACATTACAAGGAACACAAATATTTGTGGAGGCACTTGAAATTTAAGGTTGGAGACTTATTTTTGCAAACCTAAGGAAAGAGACGTTCACGTGAGAAACATATAATAAAATCAAGTGGAAGAAGATTAGACCATGCAGAGTCTTGGAAAATTCGGAGAACACGTATGCTTTGGAATTTCCAAAATGGATAGTCATCTCTCCTATCTTCAACATAATATATCTATACCTATATTATCAAGGGAAGTTAAGTGGAGAATATATCCATGCCTAAGTATAGTGGAGACACCAAATAACATAGCAGAAGTGCACATAAATTAAAGGCATTGTGGAAGATCATGTTGCAAGGACAACACATAGAAAGGAGAACAAAGAGAATTTGGTAAAATGGATAAGCTAAGTAGTCAAGGATGCATCTTGGTTCAAGTTTCTTCTTACATGACATGTGTTATGTAGGATCATTTAGGTTCATAAGAAATCTTGTGTCAACCAAAAACATCTTAGAGTTATGAAATAAAGATTTGTGTGATGTTATGTCACTCTTAATCAAGCTTCACAAAACTCATTTTCCTTTTTCATTTTGTGGAAGCCGAGTAAAAATATGGATTTTGTACAAGATTACCCAAGTCATATGACACGTAAAAATCCACAAAATCTTATAAAGGTCACACAAAACTTTAAAAGTTGTGGAAGCTTACCAAGTCATGCAACATTATAAATTCATGTAAGCTTTCTGAAGCCACATAATATTATACTTTTCCTAAAATCGTTGAGCCTTGCTATAAATCACTTACCTACAAAATTCCAAGTCAACTTACAACTATAGTTACTTTGTGCAATGAATTTGAGCACACTTTCGAGTAAAGGTACACAATATTTATGTAAGCCTTTGATAGTTGATCGAAGACGCTAATGATTACATTAGTCGCAAAACATATTTTCACACCATTAGCCATTATGATAAGTTGTCAAGTATTGCATCTCAATGGGACCACTCCCTAATTGATCATATAATTGGATCTAATGTTTCTAGAGAACCCGTTAACATCGATGCAATTATAGAAGAAATATGTGGGTCTTAATCTATCCTTCACATCCAAGGACCATTATAACCACATGGTTCAAATTTCGATCCAATGAAGGGGAACATTATTGTGAAAATCAACCAAAAACTAGGGGCACCTAAGGGAATATCCACTTGCATTGGTATATTTACTTTCCGCCTTTAGGGACACATTAATTCTATAAGTAAAAAGGGGTTGTAAACTTGTAAAGAATCATGAATCTTATTTTGAGGAATTAAGGTTGAATCTCCTTGTAAGTGTGAGCCATAGGGTGGTCTTGTGATGTAAGATAGCAACCAAGTTCACCAAGCCAATCAACAAAGATAGAATCAAGAGCATGCAAATTTTAAGAACCCAAAATTGCATACAACACCAAATTCCTCTCAAGACCGACAAGGGATATGATCACAATTCCGCTTAAATTCATCATACAAGCATGCTTTGCACCTTCAATAACAATCAAAACACCGTTTGTTATCATTCACCTATATGATCTTATTACCTAGCTTATAGCCCTTATGAATCGCAAATCTTATAGTCCTGGAGAAATTCACAAGGAATCAAAGCTTATTGTCGACTTTTTTTTGATACCTTTTAATGGTTTATTGCTCCTCACCAAGTTTTGGCTCTCAACCCTAAGCAAAACTCAACTTATTCTCCTTTTTCGCTTCCTTCTTTAACTTTCCTAGAGCCTTGTTTTTGTACAAATCTTATTTCCCAAAACAATATACCGACTTCCCGAAAAAATATTTACCTTTCCTTATACCTATTATCCCCTTCTTGCTTCATGGTTAATTTCATGCTCCAACTCTTTATGCAATTCTCCCAAAACCAATCTCACCTATCTAATTAGTCATATTAGGCCTTTCATAGATTTTCAACCGAGTTTCTATGGTTTATTTATTTTCTTATGGTTTTAACTTCTTAATCACCTTATACTCCTTCATACAAGTCTATTTATTCATTCCCTTACTTCACTAGGTCACAAGCTATGTTTAGAACTCCATACCCACTTTTCTTATCATCTTATCCACCTATGCTTTTCCCTGGGCCTTGAATGAATTCACAAGATTCTTGATCTATACACTTAATGATTCTTTCTTCAACCATTTTTTCCATTGTGTTACCTCCTTATTCATCTCTATCCACCCTTTATACAACTTTTCATTACAAGTTTTAGACACTTCATTGAGTTTACTTCATACTTTGGACTGCTCACAAGAGTTATTGACTGTCCTTCACTAGTTCCTATAGAAAATACATTGAATTCTTCTTGTTTACAACTTCTTTAAGGTTGTGTCCACCTCTCTTCCTTGCTATAACAAGTTTCAATACTATTTTTCAATGCTTATGACTCCCTAAGAGTCTTTCTCTTCTTCCTAACTCGACTTAATGAGACAGGGGGGTATTGCTTATGTTTTAAGATTTTCTCCTCCATAAGCATCTGGATTATCTCTTTAAACCTACTTACACCTTCAACAGCATTCATGCATCCATGGTACAGGTTTGAATGAACAAGAAAAACTACACTCATTCAACCAATTCCCTTCTCTCAAACCCTCAAAACAGGTATATGACATTCAAACCGAGTTTTTGGATTTTACCCTATAAATTATTTTCTATTCTTCTTGAAATTTATCATACTCATTTAATACCTCGACATCTCCTCTTCACCATTTTTTATCAAGTTTCAATGGATACATTTCAAATTATGCAATTTCCTCTTATTTCAAAGACTAGGTCCGAATACACAATCCGAGAGCACTTATCTTGTCTTAATTTTCAAATTTCTTCTTGATGAATTTTGTCAAGCCTCCAAGGGATTCTAAAGGACCTTTTCCATCTTCATCTAACTTATTCTAGTCATGAAATACCCCGTGATCTAAATGTGACTCTAACTTTGCTTAATCAATCATCAACAAGACCGTGGACACACAATTTACCGCTTTAGACTCCTTTTTCATAACTCTACAGAATGTACACTTAGGTATGGATCTTAACATTTAGATTGCACCACCTTTTGTCATTATAGACTTAAAAACTAATATAAATGCTTTAATCATTCGTTAACTTTCTCATACAACAATAACATCTCTTACCTTTTATATTACTTTCACCTTTAATTCTTGTATGAATCCGGACTTCACCGAGGTTTTATCACCTTATCACACTTGCTCAATATTATAAAACCTTATCTTACCTGTAATAACACTCATAAATCATATGCAAACAAGATTCATTCACAAATTCACATTCATTCATCATTACATAGAATTATGCTTAAGAAAACCTCTTCATTTATCAAATCAATGAGAAATACATGACTTCTTGAGCCGATGGCTCTCAGTAAAGGCTCTCTTATTTCTCTTAAAACCTTCTCTACCAACTCTCTCTCTTCCTTATTTGAATGCATTCTAAAAGGATGAGAAAGAAGGTAGTTCGGCCGCAAAACCCACCTAACTCAACTATGGTAAGGATGACCATAGTGAACAAAACCAAGTGAGGATCATGTAGACTCATGATTTAAGTGTATTAATGCTCCATCGATCCATTTACAACATTTATTCATTCTAACGTAACTCCTAAAACCTTAACACAACATAGACAAATTCAAATATTTGAATTATGGTTTTGGAGGGAAACTCCAAATCCCACTTATTACAAAGCAAGGAAGGTCCAAATGGAATTGAAACCATGTCAAGACACCCAATGTGACCTCCAACAACTAAAATACCTATGAAAACCAAAATTTACTATTTACAAGGAATGATACTCCTACATAATTATGTAGAAACTTAGAGAGTCTGTAAGATTAGGATAGATTCAGATTGGAATTCTTGGTAGAATTTTTTTGTGCAGAGTCTCATCATTTAGACTATAATTTGAGTATAATGATGATGTTAATGGAGTTGTAATCTCTTTCCTTGTACTAAAAACATATTTTCCATTGTTTCGAACATGTGCATGTGATCTTTCCATTGTGAGATCTACTTTGACAAGGGTTGTGTGTCAGAAGGCATCCTTTCACTAGAACCCTTACCGTGACTACATTATTTGAGGGTTAGCCAAAAACATTACTAATCAGTATTGTATAAATAAGGTAATATAGAATGTGAAAGAAGTGAAATATTTTAGACTAATGGCTTTGAAGATTATAAATAAATAGTTTACAATTATATAGTGTTTTTAGGTAGCGAAACTATGCTAAAAAGAGGTAATAATAGGATGTCAAAGACACAAAGAATAGGTTGTGAGGTGTTAGTGGAACTAACAATTCATGTAAAAGTAACATATTTTTGAGGGTTTAGTTGTGAAAAGTCTCAACCAAACTAATAATCATGTAAAATAATAAATAAGGATAAAGCTAAGAACCATGAAAACTATGTAGTGAGTGAATCTATGGGGTAAGAGGATAGTGAAAGGAGGTATTGGATTTATCAGGGTTTGTTCAAGCTAAGAACGATATATAAAATGTCCTCTTTCTCTTCTCAACATTATATATTAGGATATGAAGGGGACCATTATAAGGCCAATCATAAGAGAGTTGTATGGTGCTAAATCCATGGATTTAGAAGATGGTGGTCCACACTCTATCGAATACGTAGGGTTCCAAAACTTAAGTCTAGGCTAGGGTTGATGTCTTACTAGTATCCCGATTGTAAATAGGTTGTATAGATCATAAAGCTAGGGTCGTAAACATGGATTGTAGAGATCAATAAGTTTAAAATCCCAAAGTTTGGATTGTAAGGCAAGGGATCATATATAATAATGTAATAAATTAAGAACATGTTACTCTATTTTAACCTATATACATGATCAATAAAAATCAATCAAATATTAAATAACATAAAGGAAAATAAAGGTTAGAGATACTTACCTTAATGCAAACACCATTGGTGTATTAACTTACCTCCAAGATTAGTAGCACCTTATGAGACATTTGATGCAAGGGAATATAAGATGGATATGAATAAGACGCGGTAAACCACTGTTGGGGCCCAAGACTTGGTATACAATAGTGAATGAAACTCATATTCTTAAGTATCCTAGGCCAAATGTTCAAAGAGTAGACCTCTAAAGATAAATAAGACCAACTTATAAACCTTTAAGTGTAGATTAACAAGTGCAAAGAAACTAAATGAGTGATGATGGTGTATTGATAAATGTTCTCAAACACTAACTATAAATAGGAAACATGGTTAGCTATTATAATTCAATATAGTGACGATATCAACCATGGTTTATGTGGTTGGATGTTGGGAATGAAAGTTATCGACCACGCTTGATGCCATCGAATCTAGGTAAAAAAATACAACAATGTCCTACAAATAAGGCTTAGGAGATGAAGAATGGAGCTAATAAAATTTGATTTGACAGAGGTATAAGGATGTTGTAAGTTGATATACATGTGATTGTAAGAGGATAATAAGGTAATGTAGTAAGAATGTTGTAAAATGATGAATGGGAGATGTAATGGATAAAGTGTCTAAGGTATCATTGATGAAAAATCAAATCTTTCTCACAATTATGACCACTAACTAGCACACGTCATTTGATATCCTGTAAGATATCACTTAGGGAGGTTAATTCGCGAATGGTACCGTGAATGAAGAAGTCGGTGAGTGTGATAAATACGGAGTATACATATGTCCCAAGCAAATATAATTACATTTCACAAAAATCATACATGAGATGGTCTTTAGAAAATAAAATGCAATATTATAATCAAAATGATTGGAATGAATGCGCAAAATAAGTGATATAAATATGTGAACTCGAATGAAAAATACTTACCTTCCCACGAGTTTGGATGTATAATTAATCACCATATCATAGAAAGAACTACTAAATGAACCCAAGTGATATAAAACTTAAAAGAAACACTAGAAGATTAATTTAAAAATAAGTAAACCCTAATCTAAAGAAAGCCCTTGGAAAGATGAAAGATTGGTCTAAATGAGAAGGCTGGGATGAGACATGATAGCCAAAGGGATATGATAAAACAAATCATAAGATAGATTTACAATGTGTAAAGATGATATAAGGTGCACCTACAGGAGGAATCTCGATCTAGAAATCTTGGTGATTTAAATAAACGTGACTAATGATGATATAAGGCATGAAGATGAACCATGGAGGTAAAGATCACAAACTATAAAAATATTTGATTTTTTATTTTTTTGAAAAAACTATCATAGTATATGATTGGATTTTTGTGGGAAAATGGTCTTGGCACTTCTTGTAGAATGGAAATTGGAGATACGGTTTTAATGATATCAAATTTTATGAAATATAGGCACATTTTTTTAAAGTTTCAAATCTGGTTTGGGCCCCATAAATAGCAGTCATCATACTCATTGTCAAGTTGATATTTTAGAGCTCTAGGTTATCTTATTTCGATGAAAACAAAATACATGGCGATAGTAGGTTTGTAATTGAATTGAGAAAAGATAGATATGTCAAAAATTAAACATTAGCCCCTAAGTAAATCTAGATCATGGTATTTTTCCCAAGAAGTGCCAAAATATAGGTGTTAACAAACTCTAGGTGGGTTTCGAAGAATTTTTTGTTAGGAAGTCATTAGGTTACTTTTGAATGTTAAAAGGTCATGCAACCTTCCACAAAATGATATCAACCATGTTGGCTCAATAGAAATCACGGATTTTTCATTTCCATTTTTAACCCCAAAGATGGTTGATATAGTTTTGTAGGATGGTCGATGTCGTTTGGGTGGGTATGATTTTTCTATAGGGTCGATGTCATTTAGGCAGGGTGGTTGGTGTAGAAAATGAGGGGTGTTAGCTATTTATGATATTTTGATTGATTTATTAGCTTTTTCATAAGCTAAGGATGATGTGTGAATATTGTTTTCCTACTTTACATGTTCAAATACACGTCCCACTATGCAGATGATGGACTCATCTTGTTTATATGACTTATTGAGGGGATTATCTAATGAGGACATAGTGTGGTTATTTACTCCGAGGCTTCAAGGGAATATGGAGTAGTGTCATATCATATCGATGTAGGATTACTACAAATATTTGTTATTTAATGGGAGATCAGATCAAACACCTTCATGTAGAGGGTTATGGGGGAAATTGTCAAGACCACGTTCAACTTAGAAGATGGGCATGTTGTTTTAGGTATTTCGATTAGAGGGGTACATATGTTCTATGATTTCCCAAGATAAATTTTGAGAAGAGGGAGTTGGTGGAATGGGCCATAGGGTTATATTGGTGTTACTAAAGGTCCATAATAGTTCATATGAGGACAATGTATATTTATACTATTCCATATATCTAGAAGGTGATAATAGGGATGGTTCAGCAGTCATATAGGGAAAAGTCTTCTTTTCAGTGCACTGTTGAAGTGTTTCTCCTCCACTTGGCCCATATTCTCAACAATAAGGAAGTTTATCGTAAGGCCTTTGTATGGTGAGTAGAGTCCTGAAAGCCTCCACCAAGAGCATTCCCTAGAGATTTTAACCTTAACTACGATATCGGTATCACTAGAATCGTCACTTGCTAGTTTCTACTAAAGCATTCGTAGTGGTTAGTTTACCAAGCTTGAACCTAGATTCGAGGGGTGACCTCCAAAGATGATGCTTGCCCTAAGCCAACTTGAGTTATGGGAATCTTCCAGTTCAGAAAATCATGAATGGTCAGTAGTGACACAAATTATGTGTCAAAAATAGGACGGAGTCTAATTATTTTGCATAGTGGTGTGTTGGGTTATACTAGAGTAAGGCATAATGTATATTTGTGAGGCAAGTATTTAGGTGGAACTAGAAAGAACTTATACCAACTTCAAGCTAGGAAACATCTAGCCATTGGTCCAATGACATTACTCTCAACCTAGATCTATTAGTAATTCCAGATATATCGATCTAAAGAGACCCCACTATGATAGGGAGGTTGCACCCGGATTCTACAAAGTGGGAGAGAGGGTCAATTTTTAGGCTCGATTTGAAAATCCAATGTTATATACAATATAAAGGGAGAAGATAATGTAGAGACTTTATGTGGGTACTATGGATAGGTGGTGGTCATGAGAAATGACAATGGTGACACATAATGATTCAGGATAATCCAGTTCACGATAAATCCTATGTCATCCAAAAATAATTAGAGTTAGTAAATAAATATTTGCACAACTCCACACCACTCATAAGAAAGCTAAGCAAAGAACCTTTTCCTTGGTCATTATTTCAAAATTCATCAAGGCTATCCAAGCCACGCAAAACTTCACGACCTAAGAAAAAATTCAAGCCACACAACATTTTCAAAGCCGCGTAATCCTCCCTATTCATATAATATTTTCCTTTCTCACGTAAAACTAGAATTAACCGTACATCATTGTGCTTAGCCATGTAATAACCCCATATTTTATGTAATATCGATTAACTAAAATATGGAATAACTAAGTAGTGTGGGGATAATTACTCTAAGCTATGAACAATCGTACTAAAGTAAATAAATGCAATAAATAAGAATGTAAATAACCTTAACCACTATGTAAAAGGAAAGGCTAATCCTAATATGCAAAGGAAAGTGAGGAAAGAACTCAGTTGATAAGAGATGTCTATCAGAGAGTTTCATAGAGGTGACCGAAAAAATCAAGACCATGAACAACTATACAGAGCCCCTAAAGGGTGGATCTGGAGGATCTAGCTTGACCGGGGCGGATGGAAGAGGATGGGGTGCCCAAGGGTGCTTTTCTATGAAATCTGGGCACCATGGTCTCATGCATAAGCTTTGAAACTAGTTTTTACAGTGGTCAGAAGGTGGTCCGAAACCCTCGCTATGTGTCGCATCAACTTCGTTGTCCTGTGCTGAATGTCACCAATATTCCAAGATGAAAGAAAGACCTGCAAGACCCCAAAACAAACATCAAACCCTAAAAATAATAATGCAAATGAAGGGGTCGATCGATCTTACCGCCACAAGGGTGGACTTACTAACTAAGCATTGTAATATATCTTAGACCCGATGTAGTTCTATGTGTAAGTGTGTGTGAACATGCCCTAGGTTTCTCTGTGTAATTCATACTTTGTGAAGTAGCGAGCAATAACTATGTGTAGAAAATGTAATATAATGTGTGCATGAAATATAATAGAATCCCTCCCCCTATGAAGTGTGATGCAGATTTCCTAGCCTTGTGCCTTGATGATGGAGCTATGTAGATGCAAGTGATCTCCAATGTAATATATGGATGTAACTCTAGATGGAGTGATAGTAGTAAGTGATGCTAGGTCCCTCATTATGGTCTCATAACTTTATATTTATAGGGTTCTCTTGATCTAATTTCATAATTAACCCGAAAAGGTCGACCTCAAGAAATATAAAGATGTCAAACAACTAAAAAGAGCCTAGAAAGTGGTGGGAAAGCTCGAGTAGGATAGGGGTGCCCCAAGTGGGATCAGGGCACCCATGGATGCCCCAAGATTGGCCAGGTGCCTTGGCCGAGGCTAAAATAGTGGGAAATGACCGAAATAGACCGGGCATGTGGAATAAAATAAGTAGTAATAACGAAATAAAATAAAACAAGATGGCCAAAAGACGGGGTTAATAGTACTTTCTTCACTCAAGAACCTTCTAAATAGTAGTATGAGACTAGGATAAATATTGTCTAAAGTGCATGATTTTGTGACTACATTTTTCCCCCACTTTATGTTGGTGAGTTGAAAGCTCGGTAACATAAAGTAGATAGAGATGCGTACTGATGTCCATGAAGAGTGTAGTAGAAACACGCCAAAGGACTAGAAAAAGTGTGGAATGACAAAAAGATGGAGGAGCGTGGAAACTAAAGATGAAAAATGTGCAAAGAAAAAGTGATGAGAGTGAACCTAGGCGTAACACATGTGTAGTTGTTACGGTGTATAATGTACCTGTATGGTTAGTAAAGCGTGTGTTGTCATGGAGTGTTGTTTTTGACATTGTTCTTTTTGCCCCCAATTTGATTGCTTGTTTCTCATACAGTTGGACCTGTAAGGAGAAAACGATCAAGTAGTCAAATTTATATGTATTTAAGTGTAAAAACAATATGTAAAATACACATGTATGTGAAACTATGTAAATGTAAAATACACTTGTAAATGTAAATTACGTAAAATGAAAATTGTAAATGTAACATGTGCACCTGATCCATGTCAAGAGAAAGGGTGTAGAAGGATATCTTGTACTATCGAGGTTTTTTGGGCAATCCAATGCCATAGGCCAAAGAAGTGTAGGGAGGAAATGATCTGTGTTCTCAAAGCTCTAATTGCTTCCCTAAACTGTGAAGATATCTCTGTATCATCTTGGTTTTTTGGATGATCTGATGCTCAAGGTAGAATAAGTATAGGGAGGAAATGCTCTATGTCCTCCAACCTTTAACTACTCCCCTGAATGCTAAGGACACCATGTCCTGTAAAATCCATTGTGTATGGAGTTCGTAGACTGGTCTGAACTCACTCGTTGTATGTAAACCCACAATGCCAAGGGTGGAAAGTGCATTGAATTGAACCTGGTGTAAATGCATTGTGTTAGTATGTAAAACCCCAAATGATGCCCCCCTCTTTGGGGGTGCATGTGACGTCACTAATAGGAGAATGCGACCCTAAAAGAGGACCAACCACATGTACTCTATAACTCTGCCCTGTAGGGGAAGGGAATGCGCTTGGTAGAAACCAAGGCGCACACAAACAAGGATGGCTAGCCAAAACAAGTGTTAGTACAAAAATACATGCATGTAGAAAATAAGTGTAAAGTACGCAAGCAATGTGTAAACTACCAAACAAAGTAATGTAAACATGTAAGAAGGAAAGTAAGCCGCACAAAGTGGGTTGAAAACATGGTACATCACTCATGATGTCACAAGACACACAAGGCCATCATGGCCACAAACAACAAACAAGTGTGCACACAAAGCATAGGGAAAATCCCGCATAAAATGCAAACAAGTACATACAAGTAAAGACAAACAAACAAAGAAGTAGTCATGGAAGCATGTAATCCTGCCAAACAAGTGTTGCACATGGAACACATGTTAGCATGTTAGAGAAATAACTAATATGTCAAAGCGTGAATAACAAAGTAATGTAAAGTGCTAATTACAAAATGAAACAATAACACCTGAAAGAGACAAATGTGGATGCCCCCAATGACTAGTGTAGGAAGGGTAGAAGGTAAGCATCCATGCTACGTGTAAGAGACATGTATCTGTGATCACAACTAAACAAATACGTGAACACGCATGTGTGTATGGTATAGATAATGACATATAAAAATCAATCTAACATGTGTAGTAAAGTGATCATGTAAAACACTAGTAAATAAGAGTAAATTCCTCTAAGACAATGCAATATGTTATGGATGGATGGAATGATAGGAGCCGAGTACCCCCTGAGTGAATGACAATGTATGCAATAAGGTTCATTTGTTTTCTCCCTAAATAGTCAAGAATGAACCGTAAATGATGATGCGTCATCGAGAAATGGTCGAGTTGTATGTTGTGTCTAATGCGCTCATGTGATGAATGTGTAAGCGTAGTGATGAGATGCGACCTAGAAATGATATGTGCATGAACCCTATAGCCAAAGCATATATCACGACTAGATGAACACATAAGTGATGATTTATCCCTAAGCATATATCCTTACACGATGAATGAAGAAGTGATGATTTAGCCCTAAGCGTATATCACTATAAGATGAATGAAACAAATGATGATTTATCCCTATGTGTATATCACTATATGATGAATGATAAAGAGTGGTGATGTAACCTAAGGTGTATACCACTACAAAATGATTGAATGTGAGTGATGATTCAACTTAAAGCATATGTCACTAGCCTAGGAAAGTCGCACGGTGAAAGGCCTCGGACGGTAAACGCGTGATAAGTGTAAGGTCCATTTGATTTGTAAACCCTCGGTAGTCAAGTATGGACCGAGGAACTAAAGTACATCATAGGGTGGTGAGTGCAATGTGTAGAAAACAATGTAGTATATGTAATGATTAAAAACCATGTGATGAAGAGAATATGGAAAAATGCGGTGTATAAAATGCGATGGTAGGTATGTAGAATGCATAAAATGTAATGTATAATGCGTAGTGTAACACATGTAGATAGATGAGTAATGTAGTATGTAGGGATGAATGTAATGCTAGACTCATATGTGATGAAGACTAGTATAGTATGTAGAAAATGACATGAAGACGTGCAAAGTGTATGATGTATGGTATATGCCTATGTATAGGATGTGAGGAAACATGTATAAATAGCCTAATAGTGTATGATGTAAAATGTGTAAGGTGAGGACTAGTATAATGTATGATGTATGAATGTGGAAATGGCATAATGTTGTAGACAAACGTGGAGAATGTATGGTATATAGTGTATGACGCATAATGTGTGACTAGATGCGGTATGTAATGCCTAGAGTGTAGTGTGTGGGGTTCAATGTAGTTGTAATCCCTCAATAGTCAAGTGTGAACCGAAGCACAAGAGTGTGTCATCGGGTAATGACATCACTAAAACATATGTATAACTATGCAAGATGAGATGATGCTATGCGTGAATGCGGAGAGTGTGATGTAGTATAATATAAGAATGATAACGCAAAAATGAGGGATATGTTGATTATGCTAATGTAATAAGGGGGTTGTGTGTGAGCTACTATTCCCCTCAAGTGTGTATGCAATGAAAAAATAGTCAAAAGACAATAAGTGGATCGATGTAAGGAGTAGTTGCTTTAACAAAAGTGATGGGACCCTGAAGTGATAGAGGAGTGTGATCATCCAATGGTTCATCACCATAGTGAGTTGTATCTAGGTCCCAGTCATCAATATATGTAGATTCGATAGGTGTTGGCATTACAAGGTTAATGGTAGGAGATAATGGTAGAATCTTACATGGTGGTGGTGAAAGTGAATATATATCATAAACACTAGGAGAAGGATTGGTTGTTGGGACGAAATTAATTGGTTGGAGCCTAGATTTGAGGGGAGGCCAAGTTGTATTGAGTCGCAAAGGAGATTGCTTAGGTTGACTTGGTAATGCAATAGATGACTTAGTAAGAGGGGTTTGTGAAATAATTTCAAGATGTGGTTAACTTTGTTGACTTTGTGATACCGCAGTGATTGCTTTGTAGTGCTTGTCCGTTAGAAGAAGGTGCAGGAGAAATGATGGCATGATGCTTAGTAAATGAAGAAGAAGAAACATCAGTAATTGGAGAATCAAGGGATGAGATTACAATATTTTTCTGACTAGGATAAGAAGCATTATGCACATGTGAGTGATTGTCAACATCAAGCATGTAATGAATAACAAAGGCATCTAGAACTTCCATAAAAATATTAGAGGGAGATTCATTATTAGCTACATAACATAGTGTAGCAATGTAGATGGACATGCCTCAAGGAGATAAAACCCTGACACTCAAGATGTTTGATCTACATCATTGTATAACATAATAGTCATTATCATTACGTCCATTGATTCTATGATAGTTGTAATATGGATGACCTTGATATTTTGTAATCCGATAAGGAGGATAACAATGAGTGGGAGGCAAAGTGATCAATTGATGACTAAGGAGCTGAGTAAGAATGTCATGAGGTGTAGTATTGTGCTCAAACATGAGAGGCTCAGACAATGGTGTATCTTGAGGTTCAATCATATGACATGTATTATACATAGTTTGCATATAAGATAGAGAAGGAGCACAAACATGTGATTGAGAAGCATCCTTAAGCTATTGAATTTCATATCTAAGAGATGTGATTATGGATTCTATGGCTATAAATTTATTTGAAATAAAGAATGAAGATCTTGAATGGATTTGTAAATAGATTGTTTGGAATGGGAATCAAGGGAGTCCTGCGAAAGAAGGCCAAAAATAACATGACTTGGGTAGGAAATATATTGATAAGCAGATGCATAGACTCTAGGGTTTTTTAAAGAGCATATTTACAAGATGGGTGCATTTGGATCGGTGCATAGCGAGAGTCAGTGCTTCGACTCCCCATTGGTGAGATTACTATGACTCTTGGAGGATGTATGGCGATTATGCGAGTCCCCATCCAGGAGAGTTGATTCAGTAGACACACGTCACCACTGGTATTGATAAGTGTATTCTAGAGTTATTTGGTATTCCAGATATACCACACCACGAGATGACATTGAGATTATCGCAGTGGTGTATAGTAGATCTTGAGCTTGATCGAGTCGTAGTATACCTGATGGCTTTTACAATGGAGTTTTAATCTCGACAAGACCGACGCTTCATTTCCACTCACCTCATTGGGAGTGATACAGTTTGATTGATGGCGAGACATACCTTGTGGGGCCAGTGCATACTGGCACATTTATATTGGGACCTTCACTTGATCACATACTACCATCAGAAGATGGTAGGACTTGCCAAATTGTTACAGATTTGGGCATGGGACCATATTGCTACTAGTTGTCCCATAGGTGTATTGAGAGCTCGAGCTCCAGAGGATTCTTCTACTATGGGTTGGGTTCGATCGGTGATGATGTACGGCCAAACATGGGAGATCCCTATCATTACCGCCGAGAGTTGGATAGCTTACAATAGGTTACGGTAGTATGGAGGCCATATAGACATTTCTAGTGGCCCGAGGATGGCTTAGAGTTGAGTATAAGAACCGTGGAGGACTTTATGTTAGATAGTCACAACTATATGTGGGATTTTACAGAGTTGTTCGGTGCAAATATAGTTTGGCCTTATACAGATGTACCAGGGCCGGATATGTGGTATGCTTGTAGAGCCCGAGAGTATGTCGATAAGGGGCCACAGATCACCAGAGACAGAACCTTGGAAAACTATTTACAGATGGTGTCAGTTCAGTGGGTACCTTTGAGATAGGTCAAAGATCTAAGTTGTACAATAAAGTCTGTTCCATGGTGCCTTACAATTTTACCTCTTCGATTGATGATTCCTAGAGCAACATGGGATGCAAGAGTGAGAGCACCTCCAATAGAGCCTCCTAGAAATAGTGATGAGGGTGGTGGGGATGATGGAGATGATGATGATGATGACGATGATCCTTTCAAAGACCAACGTCATGATGGGGTTAGCAGATAGGGTCCTCCACCACAAAGAGCCACATGGACAGGGGCCTAAGCCTAGCAGAGACAACGGTTGCCCTGTGCTCCTCATATACGCTTCCTCCAAAGAGGCATTCCAATAGGGGTATACATTCCATTACAACAGCTTATTTCCACAGCAGGGTCCACCACCTCGTGCTCCAATGGTGGTGGAGATGTGGATAGTTAGCTACACTTCAACAATAATTATAGGTGGTGATATCCATTCGATTCTGAGTGGCGGTTGAGAGAGATCGGGAAAGAGCACAACTACAGTCGTGACAACAGAGAGACTAGATGAGAGCCCAATCTGCTGTGGGGGGTGGAGATGGAGTAGCATGACAAGAGTAGTAGATATGATAGCTAGCGGCGCAGGCACTCAAATATTGAGCCTCTTACATCAGGTGCGAGACACATGCACATGGTGTCACTACATAGTGGGACTAGGCCTAGGCACAAGTGCCGCTTATTACTATTCAAAGAGATCGAGCATGAGCCCAAGTACATATCATTACAATAGACAAAGATTGGTAGGATGTCATTTTGGGACAGTGATGTTGATATTGGTAGACTGACATGGGAGAGAGATTCTAATGTACAGTAGCCACAACTTTCAAAGTGATACATGTACAGTAGCCACAACTTTCAAAGTGATACATATGTGATACATGATATCATGAGAATTAGTGGTGAGGCCTCATATTACAAGGTCACCTACTATCGTGTAGTGTCAGAGGGACAGAGAGTGACTCTGTTTGATCAGCTGGGTGGTAGTAGGATATGATCTAGGTCACGGTGGGTCGGAGCGGTCGGTTAGATCAATACAATAGCTAGTTGGACAACAGGGTGGTATGCCCTTAGCTGGCCCATCACATTAGCTGTTGTTTCATCCTCTAGGCCACTGACTAGGCAGCCCAGGAGAGGGCGAGATTCATGGTTGACTCTCTCTTATGGTATTAATCTATGTATCTATACATGCCTCTTATGAAGCCTAATTTTGATTGATGTATGTGCGGATGTATCATTTTTTATTATGCCTCGTGATGAAGGCTCGGGTTATATTCATGCCCTTTTGATGAAAATTTTTGTATCGATGATGTATATCTTATTTTGAGACAGATATTTACACATGTATATATGGACATTTGATGGTGTATATTGTCATGTTTTTATATGCTTTTATGATGATGATTCATGTTTATGGATGTATGATGAGTATATCCTGATGTTGTATGATTTCATTTCTCATGTATGTATTCTGATAGATTGTGATGATGTACCACATCATATGTTGTAGATTGATGATATATCCTTAGATAATATCATATGTTTTGTACATGAGATACTTTGGTAGATGTTTTATCATACAAGATGATATAGATGATATTAGCGTAGGGGGATAGATTTGTGATTATGCACAACCCCTCTTGCCCCCATTGATGATACAATATGTGATTATTAGCTTAGCATACATGCTCGATGTAAGAATTTATCATTTTATTTGATATATATGATGTATATATGATGTTTGTTAGATGTGATGAGAAATGATAGATGATAGATGTGATATATGTAATGATGACAACAATTTGTACAATCAATTTACAAGCACAACCTAATTACAAACTAACATACTATAAACAATCACAAGCATGTAAAGTGAATCTAATGTAATGAATTAAGTAAACACTCAACTAAAGTAAGCATTTGAACTCAATCCTGTAAACATATCACACAATGCAATGGAAACAAAATGAATGAAAATAATACAATTATAAACAAGTATACATGATAGAATGAACTAAATGCAATAGCTAAGAAAGATTTAACCTAAGCAAATGAATCCAATGTAATGTATACAACATGGAAATAAAATGTAATCAACATTCTACAAACCGACAACTAAAGCAAGCAAACTAAGACTATGTTTTTGTGGGACAATTTTGATATTCTTTCTATTGTTTTTTGGTGTCATCATAAAAGAAAACTTTTCAAGGCTATTGTTCACATTGTTTTCAGGGGTTTCCTAGAGACAATGTTATTCTAATTGATGTAGCGTCATCCCTAGAAGGGGGTATTTCAAATGTTTTAGATTTTTGTATATCTTTTCTGAATGTTTTTGTGTTTTCTAAGGTCGTTTTGAAAGTGATGTACAATGAAAAAGAAGCGTGGATGCCCCCAACGTGATGTGGGAATATAAAAAAGGTAGAATGCCACACGTGTATGTTCAAGAAGGTGAAATGTGAAGGTTCCCCTAGTGTTAGATGGGAATATACAAAGGAAACTCCTTCATGCAGATATAAGAATAAACAAGCTAGATCACGGTTTGGCGAAGTAGATTCAGGGAAAGGTTCCTAGACCTAACAATGAGAACCAATCCTACACATAAGTAATAGTTATTTGTCCAAATGCAAGAATAACTTGTGAACAGCGAACCCTCCTTGAGTGCCGAAACCGGTTTTCACCCAAAGACCAATCCAATGTGCCACAATTGCATGGTTTTCACACTTGGATGACCTATTTTTTTCTTTACTGTTTTCTTGATATTTTTTGCTTGTTTTTCTTTCTTTTTCTACTTTTTAGGTATTTTCTGATATTTGCACCATGCTTAAGCATAAAACTACTTGAGATGCATGGAATTCATAGGTTCTGGAGGCTCTTCATCATCTGAATATGCAAGTTTATAAGCTCCTGATCCACATTTAGCAACCACCACATAAGGCCCTTACTAGTTAGCCTCAAAATTCCTTTCTTTTCTCTATCCTTGACAATGTTTTTCTGATTTTCTTTTAGAACAAGATCACCTATATAAAATTCACGATGAATGATCCACTTGTTATATCCTCTTGACACTCTGTTATGGTAAACCTTCAGGTGATTAAGCGTTCTCATACGCTTCTCATCCAAAGAGCTCTAGCTTTCTAATGAGCAACTCTATAGTCTTCATCCTTATCAAGATAGTCCCAGAGTGATATTCTCAAGGAGGGAAGCTCCACTTCCAAGGGTATGATGGCCTTAGTGCCATAGACTAGTGAATATGGGGTCACACCAGTAGGAGTGTGGATGGAAGTTTGATAGGCCCAGAGGGCGGGATGTATATGTAAGTGCCAATTATGACCAATCTTACTTACCATTTTCTCCATGATCCAGAATAAGATTTTTATTGGTGGCCTTAGCTTGTCCATTACTTTGAGGGTAATAGGGGTGGACCAATTGAGTTGAATCTGAAAGCGTTGACATAATGCTTTAAACGTTTTATTTTGAAGGACTTACCATTATCGGTGACAATGGCGGAAGGGATGTTGTAGCAGAAAATGAGGTGATTCATAATGAACTTGGAAATTTGTACACTAGTGACATAAGTGAGAGGTACATCCTCTACCCATTTAGTGAACTACTCGGTGGCTTACAATAATGTGGGTTGATATAACACTTTGTGAAGTAGCGAGCAATAACTATGTGTATAAAACGTAATAGAATGTGTGCATGAAATATAATATAATCCCCCTATGATGTGCGATGCATATGTCCCACCAGTGCCTTGATGATGGAGCTATGTGGATGTAAGTGATCTCCAATGCAATAGATGGATGCAACTCTAGATGGAGTGATAGTAGTAAGTGATTCTAGGTCCCTCATTATGGTCTCATAACTTTATATTTATAGGGTTCTCTTGATCTAATTTCATAATTAACCCTAAAAAGGCTAACCACAAGAAAGATAAAGATGTCAAATGGCTAGAAAGAGCCCAAAAAGTGGTGGGAAAGTTCGAGAAGGATCGAGGTGCCCCAGGTGAGACCAGGGTGCCCATGGGCACCCCAAAGATTGGCCTTAGTGGGAAATGACCTAAACAAACTGGGCATATGGATGAATAAAGACGGTAATGGAGAAATAAAATAAAATAAGATGGCCTAAAGATGGGGGTTAATTAGTACTTTCTTCACTCAAGAACCTTCTAAACATAGTAGTATGAGATCGGGATCAATAATGTCTAAAGTGCATGATTTTTTGACTACAAATACTTACGTGTAACCTATCAATGTCCTAAAATACTACATTCTTAGGGGATCACTCAAATTTGTTTTAATGACGAGATATATGTCGACATAATTTCCTATCAACTTCGAGACTATTAGTAGGGATTACACATGGTTCTTTATCCATCCTTAATGGATAGGGACCAAAAAAATGATTTGATTGAGATTGATCCAATGGTGAAGAAATGCCAATAACAATCAATGGTAGATTTAGAGGTAATCCGAGGAATATTTTGCAAGGTATATTTACTCTCAAAATGCATCTTTCTCCCCAACTAAAGCTTTCATAAATTTAATATATGTAAGGGAGCTACAATATGCAAGGTAGATTAAATTCCAATTTAAGGAATCAAACAACTATCCTTTGAGAGTATGAACCATGTTAGATTATATATAAGCTTTGTAAAGTCCGGGAGCTTAAGATAGATCTAGGATTATAATTCTCGAATAATTCTTACATAGGGTTATTATGGGATCAGTAATTGGAGTGTTGTACCATTGTCCACTAGTCTATAATATTTTACTTGCGTTAATAGAAGAAGATTTGAATTATTTATTATACATGTTGTGCACAAGATCTTACTTTAGTGGATCTTGTATACACCTCATTTTTTACGCTTGATAACCTCTTCTCTTGTGTAGGGGTTGCTGATGCATTTTACTCAGGTATGAATATCTAGTCCATTTTGTTATAATTCTTCATTGACATATGCAAAAAGGTGTTTTGGAAGGACTAGATGTTACGTTTTGTCGTTAGGAAGGGGCCACATGGTACTAATGTTCTAATTTTGCATTGGGGGTCACTTTTGGACCATGGCGACTTAAAAAGGGAAAAGTAACTTAAGTTACTTTTATTTTATTGGCCCTTCCAAGGGAAAAATGTGACTAGGGTTTATTGGGGCTCTTTTGCCTTGGAGAAGTTATATAAGGAGTTGGGGGAGAAAGGAAAGGCATTCTTGCATACCTAATTATCTCCTTTCATGTGCAACTGTTGTTTGCAAATCTATAGCTTGTGGAGTGAAATCCCGCAGGAACCCTAGCTTCGGTGGTGAGAGATCCATCCCTAGCTAGCAGGGCATTCTTCAGTAGTGAAAGATCTACCCTAGCTTGTCATTTTGGAGCTGTTTTTAGGGCTGATTTACAAAGATATTTTCAGAGGTTTTAGAGATAGGGTTTTGAGGGTTTTTGAGATAATTTGTGAAGATAATCAAGTGGGTTTTCAGATCAGACTTATGACAGCAATAAAGAAAGGGTTTGGCATCATTTCGAGGATTTCAAAGGGGTTTTGACCATCTACCAAAAAGGGTGACTTGTTTTGGAGATTGCAGCCTTTATTTGGAGGGTTTCCAGTTGGCCATTTTCAGATATGAGGGTTGGAATATCATCTTCTATATTTGTAAATGTTATTTCCAAAGTTTCATAGTTTTTGCACTTGTATTCGGGAAGATATGAATTTTAGAAGTTTTCCAATTGTTTAGGGCACACTGTAATTTTTCTGGCAGCGTTATATTGTCTCTAAAAAATTCAAAAATAGTTTTCTTATGTTCTTTATAATATTAGCAAGCTCTCTTTAAATTTTCAAGTGATTTGAGTGGATATTTTGGGAGTTATTAATTTTCTTCAGTTTGCTGCCCTAACTGGTAAAAATCTGCAAAAATCAGTATTTTATTTGGCTGCAAATTTTCAATATTTTGTGTTATTTAAGTGGTATCCCACAAGGGATATTTCAGTGGTATCAGAGTAGTTGTTTCTCCAGCCTATTGGGATTGAAAGATGGGAGACAGAGACAATGAGGATATAGGTGTAGATCTGATGAAACAATTGTTCACCAACATGGTAAAACAACAGGAGACTACCAATCTCTATTTGAGCCAGCTCACTGAGAGATTAGCACAGACATGATTGATGCTCATATGAAAAGAGGAGAAAATAGCAATATGGGACAACATGGTCAAAGAGGTGAGGGTGGACATTCAGGGCAGCGGTCTCCCCATTCTTCTACCAGCCTTTGGGGTTTCACGAACCTTCTTTCTTGAAGGATCCAAAAGTTTCACAGGTATGAAAACCAATGGATATTGTAGATGAGGAGTCTTGTTGGGAAAAGTACCAGACCTTGAGTGATGGATTTCATGACAACATGCCATTCCAGAATATTGCAAAATGAAGATTGGCAAAGCAGCCTAGGAGAGATCATCAGGTACAGGTACCAAGAGTTGCAAAGGAGATTGGGACATATTTCTATTCCACACTTCGATGGTTCTAAGAAGTGTACTACATAGTCTTGGGTTTAGAAGTTGAAGACATACTTGACTTGAATCCTATGCATGAGGAAGATGCAATTAAGTTTGCAATCTTACATCTTGAGGGAGACGCTCATGATTGGTGGCATCATGGGTTGATTACACAGGGACACATATACATCACGACTTATGCAGAGTTCACACAGAGGCTAGTGAGTAGATTTGATAGGAGGGACCCCGACAAGTATTTTAGAGAGTTGACTCATTTGAGGCAGACTCAGTTCCTGGATCAGTATATCACAGATTTTTCAGAGACTATCGGTCATGGTACCTGATGTTATAGAGATGAGGTTGATTTCCTATTCACAACAGGTTTGACAGACGCTCTCGCTGGATTTGTGAAGGCATTTGAGCCTTCTTCTTTGCATGAGGCTATTAGGAGAGCTCGTGACTTGGAGTTATCCACTCCTAAGTCGAGGTTTCCACCTCGAGTGCAGCCTAAGGGTTTTCCTTCTAGATCCGATGGTTCGCAGCCGAAGGTACCTCCACCTAGGCAAGATACAACCAGGAGACCATTCGTATCTAGAGAGGACAAGAGATGAATTGAGGTGAAAGAAACTATGTTTTGATTTCCGCACACCTTGGGTTCCAGGACATGATTGCAAGGGTAGAGGGAAGGCCCAATTCATAGAGGTCTTTGAGGAGAGTGATGGTGATGAGGAGTTGGACACACATGGATTAGAGGATGATGATGATGAGGCATTAGATAGTGTGGGTGTTGAGCAAGATAATGAGACTTTTCCCCAAGAGACTATCGCCACTTTGTCTAGTACCCGAGGTACAAGGCATTCAGAGTTAGGGGAGTTTTGTAGGGACAATGAGTAGTGGTACTCATTGATAGTGGGGCAACCCACAACTTTATTGATGCCTCATTGGTTGAGAGGTGAGGGTTACAGACAGAGGAGTTTGAGGGCTTCAACGTGGTAGTAGCCAATGGAGATTCTATGAGATGCACACGATGGGTTCCCAATTGAGCATCACGATGGGTAACTATACGTTATCGATGATTTCTATATTGTTGGTATTGGAGAGACCAACATAGTGCTTGGAGTACAGTGGCTCCATTCCCTTGGTGAGTTTCGAACTAACTTTCAGATGATGGAGCTGAAGTTTAAGTCTGAAGGGAGGAATGTGATCTTGAGGGGCTTATCTTCAGAGGCACCCCGAGTTGTTATGACCAAGAGGATCGAGAGGATTTATAGGCACAATGGGGTGGATTGGAAGCATACATTGTTTGGTTTCGACCAAGAAATCAGAGGATGGACAACAGGAGTATCATGTGGATTTACAGGGCTTATTGGACAGACATAGTGTAGTTTTTGGTGACATACCTCCAGGCATACCTCAGATAGGGGATTTGAGCATGTGATTGAGCTCGAGGATGCTAGACCGGTGGTTACTTCTCCTTACCATCACCCCAAATGGTTTAAGGATGAGATCGAGAAGACTATACATGAGCTCATTGATATGGGGCATATTAGACCGAGTTCCAGCCCTTTTGCTTCTTTGGTGGTATTGGTGAAGAAGAAGGATGGGACCATGCGGATGTGTATAGACTACCATGTGCCTTGAATAAGAAGACAATAAAGAACAAGTATCCCATACCACACATTGATGAGTTGTTTGATGAGCTACATGGTGCAATCTATTTTTGAAAATAGATTTGTGATCTGGATATCATCAGATCAAAGTCAGGGAGCAGGATGTGCATAAGACAACTTTCAGATGCCATTACGGTCACTTTGAGTTCTTGGTGATGCCCTTCGGATTGTCTAATGCTCCAGCTACATTCCAGTCTTGCATGAATCATGTGTTCAACCGCCACCTGCGGAAGTTTGTATTGGTTTTCTTTGATGATATTTTAGTCTACAACAGGACTTGGGAGGACCATATCAGGCACCTTGGTGAGATATTGGGGATATTAGAAGCTAATTCGCTATATGTGAAAGCTTCTAAGTGTGAGTTTGGCATGACCGAACTTCTATACTTGGGATATGTGATTGGTGGGGGTACAATGAAGGTGGATAGAGAGAAGATACGGTAATTCTGGATTGGCCGCCACCTAGGACATTGACACATTTGAGAGGATTGTGGGGTTGTGCACATACTACAGAGGTTCGTGAAGAATTTCTCTCATTGACTGCTCCATTGACCGATTTGACCAAGAAGGGGCTTTTGCTTGGTCAGAGGCAACACAACAGGTTTTTGATCACCTCAAGGAGGTGATGAGTTCGTGTCCCATTCTCGCATTACCAGATTTCTCCCGCCCATTCATTCTAGAGTGTGATGCATCAGGAGAGGGTGTTGGGGTAGTTCTCATGTAGGATAGGCATCCCATTTCCTATGAGAGTCGAAATTGAAACCCGTGGAGAGAGGGTATTCAATTTACGACAAGGAGATGTTGGCCATTATGCATGCTTTGGCCAAATTTAGACAATACCTTATGGGCAGAAAATTCATGGTTCATATGGATCACAATAGTTTGAGGTTCTTCTTGGGATGAAGGAGCTCAACGATCACCAACAAAGATGGGTGAACAAGGTACAAACATATGACTTCGACATAGAGTACACTAGAGGTAAGAATAATATTGTTGCTGATGCTTTATCTAGGAGGCCTTACCTCACTTCTATGCTTAGTTCTATGTTTGAGATTTCAATGGATTGGAAGGCTCATATACTTGTTGAGTATTCCAAAATCAGTTTGCATGTGAGATCATGGATGGTATTATATAGGATGACCGATACAAAGTAGTGGATGATCTCATTTTCTACAAGGATAGGATTTTCCTTGTACTAAGATCCAAAATGAAGGAGAAGATCCTTCGAGCAGTACATGATACACCACTAGTTGGGCATCCTGGGTATTTCAAAACATATAGGTTTATCAGGGAGAGATTTGCATGGAAGGGGATGAAGGATGATGTCCTTAATCATGTCAGAGAGTGTATGGTTTTCCAACAAACCAAATCCGAGTAGTCTTTTCTAGTAGGATTACTTCAGCCTCTCCCCATTCCGAAAAGAAATGGGAAAGCATATCTATGGACTTTATCATGTGGCTTCCTCGTGCATGGGCATATATGCATTTATGTTGTAGTTGATCGGTTAACTAAGTATGCTCATTTATTTTCCCTACCCAAGGGGCATGAGGCATGGATGTGGCTCGGATCTTCTATACAGTATTTTTAGGCTACATGGGTTGCCTAAAAATATTGTTAGTGACAGGGACAAGATCTTCATGAGCACCTTTTGGCAGGAGATCTTCAGACTAGTAGGTACGGAGTTGACTCCTAACACTAGCTACCACCCATAGACAGATGGGCAGAATGGAGATAGTCAATAAGTGGATAGAGGGCTACTTGCAGAGTTATGTGTCAGGACATCAATGGGCATGGATTAGATGGTTACACATGGGTGAGTATTGCTACAATACCACCTATCAGATGAGCATAGGTATGACTCCTTTCCGAGCCTTGTATGGGTACGACGCTATGACATTTGTGGATTTGGTATTACCAGATAGCCGAGCTCCCAAAGCTCGAGATTGGTTACAGGAGAACCAGATATTTTGAAGGCTCTCAGAGAGAACCTTCAGAAGGCACAAAATCAACAGAAGGTATATGCAGATCGACACAAGATAGAGAGGTCTTTTGAGGTTGGGGATCTAGTATTCCTACGTTTGCAGCCATATAGGCAGTCCTCACTAAAGCAGAAGGGTGCAGAGAAATTGAAACCACAGTTTTATGGTCCATACCGGGTAGTTCGTCGAGTTGGGGCAGTTGCATATGAGCTAGAGCTACCAGAGCACAGTAAGATACATAATGTCTTCCATGTTTCATGCCTTAAGAAGGCACTCAGACAACATATTGTACCATCTACAGAGTTTCCGCCACTAGATGAGGAGGGGAAGTTGGTGTTAGAACCAGAATCCATTATTGAAGAGAGACAGAGGGGGCTTAGGAGCAGAGTGATCACCGAGTATTTGGTGTGATGGAAGGGATTGCCACTTGAGGATGCTACTTGGGAGGGAGAGCAGATTTTGCAAGCATCCTAATTTGCATTTGCTTGAGGACAAGCAAAATTTGGGAAGGGAGGACTGTAATGTCCCCTTTCCTATGCCAAAGGCCTAAGGGCCAATTCGAGTCCAAGCCTTGGTCATACCCAAGGGGCTTTGGATGTTGGGAGCTATTGGGTATGAATATCTAGTCCATTTTGTTATAATTCTTCATTGACATATGCAAAAAGGTGTTTTGGAAGGACTAGATGTTACGTTTTTGTCGTTAGAAGGGGCCACATGGTACTAATGTTCTAATTTTGCATTGGGGGTCACTTTTGGACCATGACGACTTAAAAAGGGAAAAGTAACTTAAGTTACTTTTATTTTATTGGCCCTTCCAAGGGAAAAATGTGACTAGGGTTTATTGGGGCTCTTTTTCCTTGGAGAAGTTATATAAGGAGTTGGGGGAGAAAGGAAAGGCATTCTTGCATACCTAATTATCTCCTTTCATGTGCAACTGTTGTTTGCAAATCTATAGCTTGTGGAGTGAAATCCCACAGGAACCCTAGCTTTGGTGGTGAGAGATCCATCCCTAGCTAGCAGGGCATTCTTCGGTAGTGAAAGATCTACCCTAGCTTGTCATTTTGGAGCTGTTTTCAGGGCTGATTTATAGATATTTTCAGAGGTTTTAGAGATAGGGTTTTGAGGGTTTTGAGATAATTTGTGAAGATAATCAGTGGGTTTTCATATCAGACTTACGACAGCAATAAAGAAAGGGTTTGACATCATTTCTAGAGGATTTCAAAGGGGTTTTGACCATCTACCAAAAAGGGTGACTTGTTTTGGAGATTGCAACCTTTATTTGGAGGGTTTCTAGTTGGCCATTTTCAGATCTGAGGGTTGGAATATCATCTTCTATATTTGTAAATGTTATTTCCAAAGTTTCATAGTTTTTGCACTTGTATTCGGGAAGATATGAATTTTAGAAGTTTTCCAGTTGTTTAGGGCATGCTGTAATTTTCTGGCAGCGTTATATTGTCTGAAAAATTCCAAAAATAGTTTTCTTATGTTCTTTATAATATTAGCAAGCTCTCTTTAAATTTTCAAGTGATTTGAGTGGATATTTTGGGAGTTATTAATTTTCTTTAGTTCGCTGCCCTAACTGGTAAAAATCTGCAAAAATCAGTATTTTATTTGGCTGCAAATTTTCAATATTTTGTGTTATTTAAGGATATTTCACTTAGGTTCACTTATTTTCACTCATGCATGCTCTTATCTCACTTTCAGTCATCTTAGACCTTCGACATGCCTCCATTATGCATTTGACTTCCATTCACCATTATTTTACACATTTGACATTAGATTTCCCCAAAACTAACAACATTGACCATAGTCGATCTTGTTTGTTTTTTGTGATTTTTAGTATCGAAAAGATCTAATATGGTAGATTTTGTCTTAATTTCAAGAGTCTTTGAAAAGATCGACCGTGGTCGATCTTGTCAGTATATATAATCCTTCATTTTTTCATTTTATGATCATCATCATTCATTAATCGCTTGCACACTTCATATTTTCACATTAGCTCACACTTATTTATTGGACTCGAGGATTTGGAGCTTACTCTCTTGAATTTTGGTCATTATACTAAGTTAGGACCAAAGGTATTATTGTTGAGATTTCCCCTTCTCCACCCATAATGATTCTCTCTTAGTGTTTTTGTCTCTAGAGAGGATCATTCACTAGCGATCTACACAACAAGTAAGTATTTTTAATCATCTTTTCTTTTATCTTGTGTTTATTATTGTGTACATGACTAATCATTCATTGTTATAGATTATGGTCAATGTATGTTTTTCTTTATTATATTGTTTTTTCTTATTTATGTTATGCTCCCTTAGCTTTAAATCCATCTCTTGACCTACCTTATTTTGAATCCTAGTAGGATACCTCTCTTTATCTTAGGTATAAGTCTTAAAAACATATGATTACCTTAGAGTTAGAAATACTATCCTCTAGAAATATAACACTTGCACTCTTTGAGCACCTTAGATATCTACATCATGCATGCATACCTGTATTTGATCCTAAGCATTTGAAAACCCAAGTGGGAATCCATCCCATCCCATTATACAAGGCTAACTCGATATAAGATGCATGGTGTAAAGCATTCTTTCATTGGGAACACTTGATCGTGAGCACATCATTTCTAGAATCAGATCAAGGATTTTGAAGTGTTGCTAAGGATATTAGAATATACATTGATTTGAGTTGTGTGAGTGATCTTAATATTTTCATTTTTCCATACTAGAGGTGTGGGTAGAAAATTGTTGAGACATCTTCCCACATTTTGGGTTGTTAGGTAGAAGGTATAGGTTACAAAATATGGCTGTTGAGAGAATGTGAGGAAAGAAGAGATGACACACACAGATATTTTCCCCTAGAGAAAACAGAGTGCCAAGACTTACAGTCTTGGTTGATGTGATTAGAGGAATGCAATCCCATTTGGAAGTCATGAAAACCACACTACATATGGGGTTTTTGTTGATGAAGATGAAAGTGATGATGAATGTGAAGTAAGATCAACAAGCTGAAGCAAATATGTAGATGTGCAAGAGGAATGATTCTTGCATGCAATCACAAGGATTAGAAGCAAGACACAAATATAATTTGATGATATGTTGGGAACTTAGATCTAGAAGACTTTATCAAATAGATTATAGAAATAGAGAACTACTTCAAGTATGAGCATGTAAAAGATAACAAGAGAGTAAGATTTGTAAGTGTTAAGTTGAAGGGATATGCATCCTTATGGTGGGATAATGTACAAACTGAGAGAGTTAAAAGAGACAAAGATAAACTCAAGAAGTGGGATTGAATGGTGACAAAATTGAAGGCTAAGTTCATGCTTGTGGATTACCAGGTCCCATTTGTTCAAGTAGTTGTGGAATTAAGTGTGAATTACACCGAGGAGTTATATTGTCCCAACATCATAGTTGGACATGCAGATGATAATGTCAAAAATATTGCAAGGTATGCTAATGGAATGTGTATTTTCATTCAAAAAATAATCTAGTTAGAATGAAATATATGGAAAAAAATTATTATCTTGCATTGAATACAAAGGAAAATTTGTCCTGGAGGCAATAGAGAAACCCATAAGGAATAGGAAAATTCTTGGGTAGAGGCGGAATTTTACACGGTTATGCGTAAAATCATGCACATAAGGGAGAAACAAACAACCCACATGAACATTTTCATGGACATAAAGGTGGACGTAGAACTTCATCCATAAGAAGAGGATACAAAAGAGGAAGAGAATTTAGTGGAACTTGTTTCCATTCTGGAGAGACCTAACATCACACATTTTAATGTCCACATGCCACACAGTAAATCGGTGCTAGAAGAAACAATGCTAGATATCATGTTGTTCAACATGTGGACATAGAAAGCCATGCATCAACTAGTAGTTTAGAATAACCATAATATCGAGAAGCAATCATGATGAAGAGGGTGTTATTGAAACCTATTAAGGAAGGAAATGTGCTGCACAAAAAAATAATTTGTTCAAAAACAATTATGAATTTAGAGGTAAGTATTATAACCTCATTTTTTATAGTGGTATAACTGATAAAATCTTTTCTAATGAGATGGTTGATAAAATTGGTTTGAAGAGAATTGTGCACCCAAACCTATATAAGTATGTGGTTGTTGAAGGAGCATTAATTGCTTATAAATGATAAATGTAGAGTATGGATTGAGATTGGTGCATATGAATATAAATTCTTGTGTGATGTAATGCACATGGATGTATGCCACATGTTTCTAGGGAGAAAGTGGAAATATGGTAAATAAGAGGTTCTTGACAACCACATAAATACCCACACATTGGTAAAAGATCGATACAAGTACACTTTGATGCCTTGAAGAAATCAAGTGTAGATGTTGAAAGGAGTTCAAAAATATTGTTGATTTCAAGAAAATATTTCATGAGTATTGTGAAATGGGACAATGAATGTTTTACGCTCATTCCAAGGCTCGTATATAAAATAGAGGATGAAGAATCCACACAAATAGAATAAATATGGTAGAAGTAAAATAGATGTTAGGTGAGTGCACAAATATCACGTTGAAGAATATTTTAGATGGTCTACCACCTACATGAAATATCATTCACCAAATGGATTAAATACTTGGGGCTAGTTTACCAAACAAGGTTGCGTATATGTTAATACTTATGGAGAATGAGGAGATGAAGAAACAAGTACAAGAGTTTCTTGTCAAGGGGTTGATAAGAGAATATTTTAACTTGTATGCAATACATGTAATATTGGCACCAAAGAAAGTAGGATCTTTGGAGAACATGCATTGATTAAAGATCCAACAATAAGGTTACTATCAACTATAGATTTCAATTGCCACAAATGGATGATTTGATAGATTGTTTGAGTAGATCAAAGTAATTCACAAAACTTGATTTAAATAGTGGGTATCACTATATCAAAATCAGAGAAGGAGATGAGTGGAAGACTGCTTTCAAAATGTAAGATGGATTGTATGAGTGGTTGATCATGTCATTTGGGTTAACCAATGCACCAAGCACATTCATGTGATTAATGAATGAAGTGTTAAATCCTTTTTTAGGAAAGTTTGTCATTGTTTAGTTGGATGAATTTTTCATTTTCAATAAGACGCAAGAAAAACACTTGGTCCATTTGTAGAAAGTGTTAAAGAATTTGTGAGAAGAGAAACTAGTAGTAAATCTTAAGAAGTGCAGTTTTATACGCAAAGAGTTGGTATACTTGGGATTTGTAATATCTCAAAAGGGATTGAACACAAATCTTGAGAAGGTATGAGACTTAGTGGATTTGTTGTCACCCAAAATGTTATAGAGGCCCAAAGCTTCCATGGATTTGGGATCTTCTATAGGAATTTTATTAGAGGATTTAGTGAGATTCATGCATTGATTACAAAGGTTATACAAATGGACAAGAACGAGTTTTTGTGGACTGTAGATGTAGAGTATGCATTTCATAAGTTGAAGGAGAAGGTCATTGAATATCCAACGTCGACCTTTCTGATTTCAATAAAGTATTTTAGGTTGATTGCGATGTTAATGGAATGGCCATTGGAGTTGTGATAAGTTAGGAGGGAGAACCGTCACATAATTTAGTGAAAAATTGAATGATGTGAGGAGAAAATATTCAGTTTATGATCAAAAGTTTTATGTCATTTTGCAAGCTTTAAAGAATTTGAAGCACTTTTTTCTCTCTCAAGGAGTTCATGTTGTATACAAACCACACAACACCAAAATTCATCAATATCTAGGGAAAGTTGAACCAACTACACGTGAAATGGGTTGAATTCATGAAAATTTACTCATTTGTCTTCAAGAGAAGAAGTGGGAGATCCAATAGAGTTGTAGATTTATTGAGTAGAGATGTGTCTTATTAATTGAGATGCAAGTAAGTGTAGTAGGGATCAAAGCAATGAAGGAGCTCTACACAAAATATGAATATGTTCATGGAAGCATAGAGAGAATGCACATAACATATGAGTGTTGACCACATGCCATGGTTAGATTATTTCTTGCAAGAAGGTTTTTTTGTTTAGAGGCATATAATTTTGTATACTGCAAGGATTGATGAGGGGAAAATTGATATAAGAGAAATATTGTATAGAAATGTGGGTCACTCTAGGGTTGATAATTCCTTGGAATAGTTGGTAGAAGGGAAATTTTTAGCCGTAACTAGCTATAAATGATGTCAATTGGCAAAATGGAAGAGTTAGAATGCATGGTTATATCAACCACTTCCAACACCTAAGAAACCATGGGAGCTTTTCGGCATAATTTGTTTTAGGATTTCCTAGAACACAAAGGGGTCATGATTCTATCTTTTTGTCATGGATAGATTCTAGAAAATGGCTCATTTTATTTCTTGTAAGAAGAAAAATGATGTTACACTTATTGCTAACTTATTTTTCGGATAAGTTGTGAGACCGTATGGATTTCTACACACCATTACAACCGAAAGGGGTACCAATTAGTGGGCCACTTTTTGCAAAAGTTATGGAAGAATATGAACTCAAGATTGCAATTTAGTTATGCATATCACATGTAGAAAAGTAGTCAAACAAAAGCGTCAATAGAATCCTTGAAAATTTGTTGAGATGTTGGATAGAGAGAAGGAAAGAACATGGGATTCGGTTCTTGCAGACAGGAAGAGTTTGGATATAACTCACAATAAAGGCAATGGGAGGTCACCTTTCCATATTACGTATGGAACAAACCCATGAGGATTTTTAGAGCTGTGAGAGTTTACGGAGGAAGAAGGGAGAAGCGTTTAAGTTAAAGAATTTGTGCGAGTACATGAAGGAACTACACGAGAAAGAGTGTAACTAGTTGAAACATAAAAATGCATAATATGAAGAACACATATTTGGGAGGAAATACTTGGAGTTTAATGTTGTTCATCTATTTCTTGTGCACCTATGCAAAGAGAGGTTTCGAGGAATGTGTGATAAAACTTAAGAGGAAGGATATTGGGACAGTTCAGAGTCTTGAGAAGATTTGTGGAGAACACATATGAGTTAGATCTTCCATAAGTGATTAACATCTCACTTGTCTTTAATATAACAGATTTGTATCCATATTTTGAGGGAAAGACAAGTGGATAAGAGCACCACACGAAGTAGATTAGTGGCACCAACTATTATAATAGAGCAACCCATAAATTCAATACATTTTGGATGACCACATAATGAAGACAATGTGCAAAAACGAACATAAGGAATATTTAGTGAAGTGGAGACACATAATAGTCAAATATGTGTCTTGTCTTACGAAAAAGAGAGATTTATAGAATTGGTCATTCCATTACAAACTGCAAAACCCGCTTAGCAGGAGATCAAATTTCTTCTTACTCAAGGTATTTGATGCAAGAACATCCTAGTTCACAAGAAATCCTATGTAAGACAAAATTACTTAGAGTTAGTAAATAAATACTTGCACAATACCACACCACGCTACTCATAATAAATTTGTGCAAAGAACCATTACCTTAGTCATTTGTGTAGAAGCTATGGAATCTTGTCCAAGTCATTTAAAATTCAATACCCATACAAAACACCAATTTGCACAACATTACTAAAGCTAGACAAGCCTACCTCTATCGCATAATATTTTCCTTACCCATACAAAGTTATACCTAATAGTGTATCAAGTGTGCATAACCACACAACACTATCAACACCATAGAATATTGTATTCTTGCGGGAACACTCACATTCATTTTAATGATGAGATCTGTGTTTGATAAAATATCTTGTCAACATCAATGTAGTTAGTAGAGGAACAAAAGATTCTTGATCCATTCTTAACTAACATAAACCAATAGGATGATTTGATTGATATTTATCTAATGGTGAAAAACTTCCAAAACATATCAATGGTAGATAGAGGTGACTTGAGGAATATTCTACAAGTTATCTTTACTTGTAAGAGGTATTTTTTAATCCCACCTAAAGCTTCCATGAATTCTATAAGTAGAAGGGAGTTGTGAACATATAAGGTAGATCAAATTCTAATTTAAGGAATCGAACATATTTTCTTTCAAAGTATGAACCAAGTGTTGTTTTGTAGAATTTTTACAGAGTCTACAAGCTTATGATAGGTCTAGGATTGGAATTCTTGTAGATTCTTGTCATAGTAATGTAATTGGAGTGTTGTACGATTGTGCTTAAGTCTGTAATATTTCCTTGTGATAAAAGAATAATATTTGAGGTTTTCTTGTTAAAGGTTGTGTCTAATATCTTAATGTAGTGGATCTAAATTTGATATAAGTTGGGTGTTGTAAGGCGTCCCTTCAATGGAAACCATGACTGCATCTACACCACATATAATTGTAGATATTATGAGGCATTTCCTATTGTGGGTTGAATGCCACTCAAGAGAGAGGGCGTCAAATCATTTTGAGTTTCCTCAACCTATAACGTCACCAAAATTACCGCCATACCAATCTCGATATGTGAAAGATATGAGAGGTAGAGGAAGACATGGGCCAAATCTTGTGGTCATGCCAATGAGACAATAAAGGCCACTCCAATAGCCATATAGACAAGGTTATCGATAGAGGCGAAGTTAGATAGAGAGGCAACGACGCAACCGCCGGTATAGGTGATAGAGAGAATTCCAGAGAAATATGCCCCCACCGTAGCACATTGTGGGAGGTCTTGACACTAGCATCAAGATTGGTAGTTGAGAAAGTAAGGTGGATTATATGATTAACCATAGGAGTCTATGTCGTAGATGTCCTTTTGAGGGACCAAACAAGAGAGGTATTATATGCACACAGGAGGCCATCTATGGTGGTAGTACAAAGCAAAAGATGGAAGTAATTAATTCTTATAAGGCCACTGATGGTGAGGAAGATGAAGTGTTAGGATGTAGGGTAGATGGAACGGTCATTGAGGAACATCCTTGATATCTAGGTATACATAAGTTTTATGATTGTGTTATGTTATTTCCCTTTCCTAGAGTAGAAATACATGATTGGAAGTAGGTGATTGTCTACTAGATTTTATATGTTATAAGTGTTATGATTGTGTTAAGTTATTTCCCTTTCCTAGATTAGAAATACATGCTTGGAAGTAGGTGATTGCATGTTAGATTTTATATGTTCTAATGCATGTTAATGTATATGTTGTAGAGAGCCTCAAGGTCGATTGGGAAACACACATTCAAGGTGCACACAACAATATCCTAAACGATGTCCTCATCCAGAGAGACGAGATTGATCTAAAATCTAGTGGCACTTATAATAGGAGTTCATGTTGGAGCCTTTAGGATCATATGAGAGGAATTCAGGGTATTGTAGGAGCAATGAGTAGTTATTGCACAAAAGAGCGTAGTGATACATGATCCTTAATGCATATTATAGGGCGAAGAGGTCGCTAAAATCTAAGCAAGCTAGAAGATTAGCATATACTTATACAATGATTAAGAGACAGGTAGGATGATGTAGAAGATATGGTTTCTCTCTACGAATATAGGTGGTTTGAATAAAGGGAGAGGCACAAGGGTTGTAGTTTAGGGTGTACTTCTTAGCTAAATCCTTACAAACAAGTAGTCAAACCTCGTCAACTCATAACAAGAACTTCCTCCTACTGCAAGGGTGAAGGGGAAGTTTGAGTGACGGATAATTGTATATAGATGTATGATGTATCACTTTTGAGAAACATTATATATGGATATGGATATGAAAATATTCAGACTCACCACTACTAACTTAAGGAAGTTCCATTGATTTTTTTAATAAGATTTGTATCTTTAATTTGGTTGAGAGTTTGAATAAGTGGTTGAAGGTCTAGTGATTAGAGAATTTGTAGTGATTGAGGAAGATTTATTATTAGGAGGATCCATTGGTAGAGCAGAATCGTTACTAGATTTTTTGGTAGAGGTGTCTTGGAGTAACAATTCTAATTGATATTAATTTTTATGTATGATAATGGGATCTTTATGTGCGAGGCTTTCATCAAAAGTTGACTTTGGTCGCATTCACATCTTGGGATTGAATATAATTTTGGTCATAATGTCCTTCAAAGTTTCCCAACAAAGTTGTTCATGGGTGCCTATTCAGGATTGTGAACCATTCTAGGATGTTGTTGGGTTTAGAGGAGAGGCTAGTATTTTTGTGGTGCTCTTTGGTGATTGATTTAATACCAAAATCAACGCATGACATGTGGTCGTAGGTGATCCTTTTGAGGTCTCAAAATTGTCATCGAATTGCATATATAGTAGCATGTCACCAACATAATTTTTGGGGTCATGCCATGTGGACACAAGTTTTAAAGGATCAATTCAAAATAATTTAGGTATAGGCATGTTTTTTTGGAGTTTGTGATGATTCAAGGGTGGCAAAGAAGGGTTTGATTGAATGGTCAAAGTACTTGGATTTGGATTGGAAGAAGAATAAAACATGATAATTTTCCTTGATTTTGAGAGGGTTGATAGCATTAGTGTTTGGTTTGAAAGGATATTTGATTTGGTTTTGTGGTTGCTTGAATGCCCACATAAGGTAGTCATGCCTCTTAGCTTGTTCAAAGGAATCTTCGATGTGGTGGGGGAGAGAGACTAGACGTTATATTGGAGAGTAGAATTCAAGGTTTAAAGAAATCATTGAAAGAGATGTTGGTTATCAAGAGTATGATCAATTTTATTTTACATGATTTTCCATCATTTAATGAGGTCATGAGTTGATTGATAGGGGATTGCTTCATGTTGACAAACTTTTGAAAGATATTTTCAGGAAGTTCAAGTTGTTGAAATTCCTTTATTAAAGGATTAACTAGATCTTCCAATTTAGTGATTAAATGTTGAGGGAGTTGATTGTACATTCAAAGCCTCACTTGTTAGGGTTTTAGCTAGTAGTTTGGTAGATGCACAAGTATTTGTTTGGATCCATTCCTTGTAGAGGTCAAAAGGTATTAAGATGACGAATGAGACACATGGACCTATTATAGGAGATAGATGGTGAAATATTACTCACTCAAATGGTGGAGTAAGATTCATGTCGGGTTCATCATAGTGAATGTAAACTAAAAATGGTCTACGGAACATCCTCTTTCTTTTCTCGATAATACATATTATAATATGAAGGGGACCATTCTAGGGCCACACACAAGCAAGTTTTAAGGTGTTAGAGCCATGGATCTAGAAGATGGTAGTCCACTCTCTATCAAAGATTTAAGGTTCCAAATTATGTCTATATTAGGGGTGGCATTTTACTAGTATCGTGATTGTAAATGGGTTGTAAAGATTGTAAACAAAATGAAGTCATCTAAGCTAAGGTTGTAAACATGGACTATAGAGATCAATGAGTTATAATGCTTAAAGGACGGGTTGTAAGGCAAGGGTCGATAAATAATAATACAATAGATTGAAGTTATGTTATTCTATTCTAGCCTCTATACATCATCAATGAAACAATCAATCAAATTTAAAATAACATACATGAAAAGAGAGGTTAGAACTACTTAACTTTATGTAGACATCATCGACGCATTAACTTCCACTCGAGGCTAATAATACCTTATGAGAGAGTTGATATGACGGAATACAAGGAGGATAGGAAGAAGACCTAGGTAAACCACTTGTTGGGGACTCCAAAGGCTTGGTAGACCATAGTTAGTGCAACACCTATTCTTGAGTGTCTTAGGCCCAATGCTCTAAGAGTAGACCTCCAAAATAAGTAAGGCCAACTGTACCTTTAAGAACTTTAAGAGCAGATTGGCAAGTGTAAGTAGACTAAATGGTTGATGATGATGTGATGATAAATACACTCTAATACGACATAAATAAAGAATGTGGATAGCTATTAAAGTTCCCTATAGCCTATGACATCAACCATGTTGAATGCGGTTGGATGTGAGGAATCTCTAGGTAGTAACATCTCATGGGGTCCTATGAAGAAGGCTTGGTAGACCATAGTTAGTGCAACCCATATTCTTGAGTGTCTAAGTCCTAATGCTTCAAGAGTAGACCTCAAAGATAAGTAAGCCCAACTTCTAAAACTTTAAGAACTTTAAGAGAAACTTTGCAAGTGGAAGTAGACTATATGGTTCTTAATGATGTGATGATAAATACACTCAAATGTTGCATATAAATAAGGAACATGACTAGCTATTAAAGTTTCATATAGCTTATGGTATTGACCGTGGTTGATGCAAATGAGTGTTAGGAAGCTCTAGGTACTAACATCTTATGGGGTCCCATGAAGAAGGCTCATGAGATAGAGGAAGACTTTAGATATGATTAAAAGTGATCTAACAAAGGTATAAGTGTGTAATAAGTGGATATGCAGGTGATCATAAGAAGATAGTAAGTTAATGCCATATGGAGGTTGTAAAAGGACGACTAAGAGATGTAAAGGACATGGTATCTAAGGTATCATGGACTACACCTCAAATCTCTCTCACAAGTACCGCCACTAACCGGCCCACCCCATTCCTAATGATATCCCATAAGATATCGCTTAAGGGAGGTTAATGGACCAATGATGCATGCAAAGAGAACAAGTCATTAAGTACAAAATGTGGTATCTATAATGAGGATCATGACTTTGTGGATATTTCAGTGCCATTGTGAGTTGAGTAGATTGTGACTATATTCTAAAGATACATACGGATGTATCATCTTACTCTATCCATTGTAGATTGCAAGCAATGTTGATATTCATTGTTATTGCAAGTTGAGCGGATTGTGGCTATATTCTAGAAATGCATTTGGATATATTATCTTCATGGATACTTTTGTTTATTGTGGATAGCATGTGAAGCCTTGATTTGATCCGAGTTACAAACATTGTTGATACATTGTTGAGTTTTTATATGTTGATTACCTTACTTGTGCACTTGATGATGTTTTTCACTTACTTGTAGTTTCCAAAGCATGTGTTTATTATGGACTAGAGCACTCGTTTAAGTACCTTATTGCTCCAAATTCGATGATTGTTAATACGATTAGATCATTGGATGTGTGATCGACGTGTTTGTCGGCTTTTGATTGTGTATTTTGGAAACTACTCAAGAGATATTCATGGGTGTACATCATTATTGATCATGTATTGGCTTGTAGATGTTCCAACTCATGTACCTAGATATATCTTGACGTACTTTTATTAAGGTAGTTTCAAATTGGTGAGTTGTCCCAAATGTGTTACTAGGAGACTACTCATATTGGCCATTGAGGATTGGTCATTGTAGAGTATTGTGAATTCGCAACTTGGTAGCTTATCATGGCATTGGACAAAGTTTACTCCCCGCTTATTGCAACATTGAGGATGGGATGCGATAAGTCCCAAGATTTTGATATCCATTTTGAGTGATTGATGTTTAGAGTAGCTAACACATCAAATTTCGAGATCGCAGATTGTAGACTTTGGCACTACATATACGAAACTTGAGTGTGGAGTTTTTAATAACTATGCATGGAATTAGTTCATCACATCTTATGAGTTTTGACATAATTTTCTTGCAATAGGGCATTTTTGTGTCGGCATACGTTTATTTTTGAGATTAAGAGCTTTTTGGATTGAGATTAGCTCATACTTATCAACTTGACACGTTAAGATAGTTAGACTTTATAATACAACACGCATTTGAGGTCTTGGGTTACTCATGAGCATCACGGTGAGTTACCCAATTTTTCTCTTTTGGCACATGGTTTATCGGGACACACCACGAATATGTGTGATTGCTTTTTGTGGTTGGAGATAGATCACATGCAATGATTACATCATGATTTGTGTTTTTCAATGCTTTTAAGTGCACCATCTACATCGCAATACATTGTAGAGACTAGCAACTTAGTAGAGTTTGTTAAGAATATATTAACATGATATTCCAAAGTAATAATTCTAAGTCTTCTAATAACTCACCCATGACATGTTATTGCTAGTGGGTTAATTGTTGATAGTTACTTGAAGTGGTTCGCATAGTTGTACACTTTTATGTACCAACGGCATTACCACATTTGGTCATTTGTTTACTTATCAAGTTTGTCTATCCCACCTATAATAAATGTCTCTAAGGTCTTATGTTGTCTACATTCCAATGCTACTTGAGCTTCTTTTGGCGAAGTAAAAATCACGACTACTTTTCTTTGAGCTTTTCAAGTTGCAATAGGTTGATCCTTGTTTTTCCATCCTCCTTTTCTACTATTACCAATAAGGTAAAGAGAGAGCTTCCGTAGTCATTGTAGTCGTCCTCTAGAGTCTTCCTCTCCTAGTAATTCACTTTCCTTTGGACAATGCTTTTTATCATTTATTGATTTACCATGACCTTGGTTTCTTTGTGTTTTCTCCTTTCTATTCAAAGCAATTCCTAGTTGGTACTACAAAGGTGGCCAATTCTCTTTAAATTCCCCCAATCAAGAGCTTCTCTAGCATGATGTTCAAAACCCATCTTAATTGCCTCATTAATTAGTTCTTTTGGTTGTTCTTTGAAGAAATCAATGCCAATGTCTTCTTTGATTGATTGAACCTAGCTAGGCATTCTCATCGTTTATAATTCCACTACAATTTTAGTCCCTTTCATTTCCTTCATTCTCACTTTCCATCACAAAATTTATTACAATGCCTGTTCACAAATGCCCTTTGTTAAGCTTCAATAGTTACACTTTGGTCTTCATTTTTATTACTTTCTTAAGGGGAATGGTAGGCTTACTTTTGAGTGAGTTTGTCCCCTTATTCACGTCAATAAATAAATAGTTTCAAAGCTACATGCCTACCTCCCACTCTTTGCACTCATTTTTATTTTGTAATTCTACAACTCTCTTCGTTGTCCTATATAATTTTATCTCAGCCCTATAATTGTCAACAAATTTGTCCACTTCTATACTTTAACAAAGGCAGGTACGCTTTCCTACTATCTCTTGCCCATCTCCAACCATTTGGCGATTTCAAAGGAGTCTCCCTAACAGTGGCATCCAATGTACTTGTTGATGCTTCATCATCAATGCCTATATCTTTCCGATGTTTGCATTTCTCACATTTAAGCTTTCTTACACACCACCTCTCAAACATTTGGATTATTCCTGAACTTTAAGCAGGACCATTATATGTTTAGGCTTCTATTGAAATTTTCCATTGTCAAGCATTGTACGGTTGCAACTGTACATTACGCTCAGCATTATAAACTCCTTTTTTCTTGTTTTTCTTCATATGATCTCTCGTAATTTACTTATAAGGTTCTCGGTTAAGAAAAAACAATTGTGAATTGGTAACTATAAAATTATACCAAATATCTTTTTAGGAAACAATTTAGTCACTTCCTGCCTCCACTGTCATCATGATTTTGTCTCTATAGAGTGCATGCTAGAATTTAATACAGCTCACATGACATACATCAAAACTATAAGATGGTTGTTACAATATATGATAGTTACAAATTTGATTTCTGTATTCACAGCTCTTATTTCTTCTACTTAGGTTAAAAAAAAATTGCATTAGTAGTTTACTGCCCAAAATCCAGTACACGCCTTTGGATCTATAGGGTGCTGTCAGAGCTTTCATAATTCAAAAGATGTAATCATCAGTCAAGATAGAAGGCCTAAAACTTAAATCACTAATTCAATGCATATCACACATGGAATATAGCTGACATGGATCTTGCTTCAATCAAAACTTACATGAGATACACTTGAGAAATAAGAACTGGCTATAGATCTTAAGGACTGTAGTGACAATCTGATGTAAGTGAGGCTCCAACTACATTCTCAACCTGTGATTGAGAAATCTCCTTCATATTTTAGGTGTTTGACACAAAACGAAATGTTAAAGTTTCACCTCATCTAAAATTATTTTTGCAACTACTTACACGAGATTTTTTATATCAAATCATAAACAAAGACAAATTTAATAATAGGTTTTTATCCTCGCACTAAAAACCCCAAATCTTGATGAATTTTTTAATTTTCCACATGGTTTAAATGCAAGTGAAAATGGTTAACTACAAATGCATCGAATAACAACCAAATACACTGTATTTCATGATCACTACAAATAAACTTCTGGTTTTACTGTTAAGTCAATATCATATATGTCCAAAGAATTGACTAGATAAAAATAGAATAAAGACCACACAAACAACAAAATAATTCGATAGGATCTACAAGGCACACCTACAACCTTATTTTTTTTTAAGTGCAGCACAAAATAATTTGAAAATAAGTGCGCGAGTTGTCATATTTTAATAAGTAATATTACTAGCAATCGTATGTGAAGTGTATGATGAAAACGCCGAAGGGATATATTGAGCATGTCAAAGTGAAGGGAGAGTAATAATAGGAGAGGAAGGCAGGTGAAGAAGATGGGGTTTGAGGTGGGAGAAGTGGAAATGCTGGGAAAGTGGAATGGGGAAGTAGTTTGAAAGTGAACCCTTCGACAATGACATGGACCAACGCTTGCTTCATGCAGTACTTTATAGACCCCCTTTTTTAGTTTTTATCTTGAGTAATTGCGGGGAAGAAGGAGATGAATGAATGATCATCGGTAATTGAGCTTGGCCAACAGATGGTCATATGAGATAAATTATTTGCCACCCCTTTTTATTTTCTAGCTTCAAGGTCATTAATCGAACAACATTTAATCTAGTAGTTAAGGCAAAAATATGAATGGAATGGTGGAAATTAAATGATGGAGATTGCATACTTGCATGCCCCGAACCTATTCAAAAGCTCAAATTCTTCTACCGCAAGGAGTATTTATTATCTGCACTCTACTTCATAGTTTTTATCTCCGATGTGTAGAATTTATCTTCATATCAAAATTTGCTATTTTGTAATTCATGGCAGCAAGGATTTCAAATGGACATTTTTATTTCGATAAATAAGACACATGCATGAATGGAATGTTGGAAATTAAAAGGTTTGAATTAAATACCTACATGTCACACAATCATTCCATGGATCAAATTGTTCCCGCCCAAATAATATTTTCTATTTGCACTCCATTTAAGCATTTCAATCTCACAAAATTTAGGTCCTTCCGAAGCAGATAGTAATTTTAAAATGGAGCTAATCGGGAAAACAAGAAAACTGAAAATTAGTTCAACGGAATTCTTCCCAGCTTCTCCATATATGAATTGTCTTGATTTCTTGTCAACCAACAAAGTTCAACTCATGGATTGGACATGTTTTCCTAAGTCTCACGCATGTTAGTATATTAAAATAAATTCAATATTTTAAAATTATTTGACGATAAATACGTGCGACCCATTGGTAAAACGCTGGGTTTGCATCAAGCAAGTCACGGGCTCCATTTTGGTAGACCCCATCGTGAACCTGCGTGATGGTGAGGGTCTTCCGATTTGACATCACCATTCCCATTTCACACCTAAAACAGTTTCGCTTCCATTAATTTATATAAATGCTAATGCAATGTATTTATAAGACGAGTGCATGCCTGTGACACTTCAATAAATGTTGGAGATCTGATCATGTTTGTGAGTTGTGTGAATTAATTTGGTCCTTCATTAATTAATTAGATATTGAACATTTTTAATAGTAAAATGACAAATTTGATATGAATTACGGACATCATTTAAACTCTCCAAATCAGTGATTAAATTTGAACAAGTGTTTGAGCAGGTGTCAAAAGCGGTGAAAACGTGTCATGTTATTTAGCCCGGGATTCAAGTTATACTTTTTAGCAATCATTTTTTCTTTCTTCTTAAAAGTGAAGCAATTCGCGATGTGCCTATGAGGCTGCCGATCGTGCTAAGAGCTATGGGCAGGAGAAGAATGGCCAAGTGCATCAACATGCCCAAGTATTACCATTCTTTAATCATCTGTATATATATATGGAGAGAGAAATTTAGGTGTGTATTTTTAATCATTGTGTGTGTGTTGTGTTTATCAGGGAGTGAAGGAGAGTGCTGAACAGAAATCTTGTGAGGCCAGCAAAGCAAGCAAGGGAATGGCACAGTCAGCACAGGAGAAGGTCTCCCAGGCTTCCCAAGGTGCCATGGACAAATCTGGGCAAACTGCTGAAGGTGCCATGGGCAAATCTGGGCAAACTGAGTGTCCGTAGCTTACCTTCTCTGACATTGATTTTTGGTTAAATGTTTTCTTCGCGCGAAGAGATGATAATAAGGCTCAACCTCTGCCTTTCTTTTTCAATCGTGGGTTCAGCCTGGAAAAATCGAGATCGATTTTTCTGCATGGCTTACGGAGTTTCTCAAACTGGCTCCCTCCAACATCATCTAAGTTTAACCACCCCGGCGGGCTTAGGGATGTCTATGCTTGTTAAAAAATTTACACCTCTTAGATTATTTCCAGCTCATAATACAGGCCTAACTGCATGAACTTTAGTGAGATAGGTTTCTAGATCTCCAAGGCCTCTTGCAGTGAGAGTGAGAAAGTGGTAGCCTTCATTCCTCAACCTGGTTGTGTACCTCCGAGTAACTGCCCTCATTAGGAGGATAAATTGTGATTGCCTTGTATTTCTCCACATCCTCATACCATTGACCCAAATCAAATCCCAGCAAGTCCCCTCCAATATAGTCTTCAATTCCACACCTCACCACATAGAACTGCCTTGTGGGTGTTCTTGTAGTCCTACCAAATTTGGCATTGGATTGCCTTGAGGGCGTTTCACTACTCCTAAATGTGGGTGTTCTTGTATTCCTATTAAATTTGGCATTGAATTGCCTTGCAGGTGCTCCTGTACTTCTGCCAAATTTGAAATTGTTGTTTGCAGAGCTTTGGCATTTTAGTTCAGCCGCTACTAAGCAATTCTGATGCTTGTTAGATGTAAGTGGGTGTTGATAATTCAAGCTGGGTATTGAGAAAAATGTATTGGCTTCCACTAGACTGTAAACCATTTATATACAAATCTTCCAAGAAGGTTATGTCAAGGAGTAGTGTGTGATTGAAATGCAGGACATTGTGGCATAGAACGTGTTATGGAAGGACGATGGACATGTTCAAGGTATTAACTGGCCACCTTTCTCTGCAATTTCCAGGGATCTCCGTCTGCGTTAAAGATTCCCGTGCGAGAAGACCTTTGCATCATCACCGGATAAATCTCGAATTGGGTCTTGAGCAAATGCTCAACGTGGATTTGCGATGACGGTTGCAGAGACGGAGGAGGTTGACGAAGAGACTAAGCACCGCCTACCTGCATGTCACAGCCTGCAGTTGACTGCTGATACGGGCGCCATAATTTATCCGGCCAGAGAATCTGTCATTTATTTTGTTTTTGACATGACTGACTCCATCAACAGCCTATAATGTTTTGTACTGTCAATGACCGGACACAGTGAAGCAAGAGTGAAGACAGTTGTCCATATTTCAACGCATGTACCGAAGTTTTAATCTCCGCCGTCCATTTCTGACACAAGGAGGTTGAACTCCAAATAGTAATGCCTACAGCGTTACGACAAGAATGGTAACAGGAAGCAGCAGTAGTATTAGAGGAGGCAGAGATGGCATAATCACAGGAAGAAATAGTAATGACGTGGCCAGGCAAACCAGTGCGAAAAGAGATTCAGCACTGAAATAGGTAACAATATATGACCGCTTATTTCGCCCTAATTGCCCCTCCTTCCATATGATCTTGGCACTTCCACAAATGAATCTTTCTGAGGATCATACATTATGTCTGAGAAACAAAATGTTTAAAGATTTCACCCGTGTCTTAAACTTACAAGAAAATTCGCCTGCGTGCATGAATGACTCCTAATGTTTTTTAGTTTTTCAGAATCCTTCATTTCAGAAGAATAGTTTTTCAAATCTACGGCAAAACTTGTCCAATCCGCACAAAATTTGAAAGCAAAATGCGGCATGGGGTTTGACCCTGTATCCCGCTGGTGGATCTGTCTGCCGTCACTCAAACAAGCAAAAGCCTACGTGGTTTTTTTTTTTTTTTTTAACAATAGAAAATATATGCGCTGGAGCCTGGAGGCCTGCTGTCAATTTGGATGGTGTTGATGAAGCAGTACTTTCAACGCATGTACAAAACATAATCCTCAGAAAGGTGAAAGCAGACACGGGCTTTGCATTGTGCTCGGAATTACCCCCCAATTGAAGATTGGAATTGTGAATGATTTGGCTGTATGCCCCATCGTCGTACCTCTGCGGTGCATTTTCTCTGACAAGGCAAACATTTGTCTGTTTGCAGATGGACGTAACCTGCCTGAGCAGCCCCTCGGGGCTGCACCGAGCATGTTGGGGCTGCTCGTAATCCATAACATGTTGGGGCTGAACGTGTTATAGAACAATGCCGTGGTTTTTAAACAAATGAGCTATGGGAAGAATACCCGGCAGTGAGCTCTGCAGCATGAGATTTTGTGACGTAGTGCCAATGGATACCTGCAACTTTACCGCAAAGTATGGCTCCGGTGCCCCTGAAGACGCCCGCTGCAGCAGACAGAAGGTGGTAGACATGGAACTTGACATGACTGACTCCATCAACAGCCTGTAATGTTTCGTACTGTCAATGACCGGACACAATGAAGCAGGAGGAGTGACGACAGCCGTCCAGATTTCAATGCATGTACCGAAGTTTTAATCTCCGCCGTCCATTTCTGACACAAGGAGGTTGAACTCCAAATAGTAACGCCTTCGGCGTAATTATGATGTGATAGAAAGACATGAACCTTGCACTTACTTGACAATGAGAGCAACATCTACAAAATTAAATAGATAGTAACATAATAATGTCAAAAACAGAGATGCCTCCAAAGGGTTGTGGTGTAATGGCAATATGATGCGTTTATAAAGAGTGACAAGTTTATACTTCTACATCACAACAAAGTGACTCCAAACTCTACAGACGTGCATGTTGTTGTGGCATAATGGCAATATAATGCATTAGTAAAGAGTGACAAGTTCATATCCCTACATCGCAACAAAGTGACCCAGAACTCTACAAACATGCACATGTTGTGTCATAATGGCAACATGATGCATTTGTAAAGACTGACAAGTTCGTATAACTTTATCACAACAAACTGACCCATAGTAAAGAGTGACAAGTTCATATCCCTACATCACAACGAAGCAACACAGAGCTCTACAGACATGCGCATGTTGTTGTGGCATAATGGCAACATGATGCATTTGTAAAGACAGACAAGTTCGTATGACTTTATCACAACAAACCGACCCATAGTAAAGAGTGACAAGTTCATATCCCTACATTGCAACAAAGCAACCCAGAACTCTACAGACATGCACAGGTTGTTGTGGCAAAATGGCAACATGATGCATTTGTAAAAACTGACAAGTTCGTATGACTATATCACAACAAACCGATCCAAAACTCAGTATCCATGCATATGTAATAACACGTCTGGGACTGGTGTTTGCTCATCCATATGTATCTTCACAGCCCAAAAAAGACAGAAAGACACAAACCTCGATAATGCCCATCCTCCCTCCAGTTTGAATATTATTGCAGTTGAATACCAACAAAAAATGTCGGAAAGACATGAACCTTGAAATCAATCATCCATGCGATCAAGTGTAATCTTGGAAATCATTAGCCCAGGAAGGCTAGTCACTAGGCAATGACTATAATCCAACTTCCCTGAATTAATATTAGGATTTTCTAATAATTTAAGTCTGTTTTTGCAGTAATGCAGAGGAGACATGAGGCTCAAGTGACTTCTGAGCAGTTAAAACAATATCTCAATGCTATATCAGTATGTCTGTGGACATTAATATAGTTTTGATAAAACAATGCCTGCACTTGGGTTTATATATGAGTTATATCATCATATTTTAGGGAATTTTCAGTGTGTACATCCAGTGCACTTACACACTCGTCACAAACACAACAAACTAAAAGCAGGCCAAAGGACCATGTGGCTTTTCAAATTCTCGGTTTCCTCTCCAAGGACCGCTGAGGGAACACAATCAGACTAGAAATTAAATTGAAAAATTACAACTATTTATCTAATTGCACCCTATAGCATCCTGATCATAGATGATAGAACACACCTCGTTGACTGTAGCCAACAAGCAACTGTAGCACGATACAAATGGATACATGGACATAACTATATCCATAATTTCCAGTGCAAAAGCCTAATCAATCAAATGGCTCCTGGAAAATAAAATAATGAATTATGTACATTATTAACAATGATAAGCTGCACCATTCTCATTCTCATCATGTCTTATGAGATCTGAAGCTTCTCAAATAATTCTGACAAAGCATTATACAATGGAGCAGCTGCTGTAGGTCTTGGAATTGACCCAAGAAGAATATCAGAAGCTTTAATAGATGAGTTACCATAAAATTGTGTATTTGTTGAGGATCGACTTCTGACAATATTCCCTTCAAGTGAGCAACCTACAAATGCACCTGTAGAGAGGAAAATACAATCCATCACCGAAATACAAATTTATTTATCCAAATATTATAAACACTGCACAGAAAAGTCACAAAACATTACCTTTGCTGCAACTGTAGGTGTAACATGCTGCAGAACCACCATCTCCAGTGCGTAAATCCGCTTCCAGCACTCTTCCGATTGGACCTGCAGCAGCATTGAGACCAGCACCTATAGAGAAATGAAAGTTTCCAGAAAAAGTCTTTACTGCCTCTTCTGTTCGAGCACGATTACAAAGTCTGTCACCTCTCCTCCAGCCTGAAAATATATCAACTCTCTTATATTTCTTGAGAAAGTTTCAAGTTCAGCTAAAAAGGAGAATATTTGAATTACAACCATGGGCTTGTCCCAATGAAAAGTTGAGTACCTGAACTCCCAGCCAACACCAATGGAAGAGATAGCAGATGGTGGAGACCATGACCCATCTTCTTTTCGAGCAATAACCAATCCCGTTCCCACCTTGTAGGTAACCATTATGCCAACTTTTGCAACAGTGAGAAGGGCCAAACCTTTAGCTCGTCGTAATATAGCATCCGGAATTGATCTTTCTGGTCTTAAAGAACCTATCTGCAGTGAAAGTTCGTCAGACTCTGCTTTCTTGATTTATTGATGATAAAATGTCCTAAGACATTATAATGGGATTTCAACAAACACTAAAATCACTAGTAATACGCAACAATTATAGATCACAATACAAGATCAGTTTGTAAAAGAACGATAAAGAAGAAGAAACACAGCCTCTCAAGACACTGGCCAAAAGACCAAAGGCGGCTGTCAGTGAATGTTTCAGATAGAATCTAGAGTACGGACAAAAGGAAAATCTCACCTTGACAAAGTCACGGAGGGCATTAGTGGCCTTATAAATTTCATTCTCCATGGATTGTCCCCAAGGAATATTTACCCAAGATCTCAGAGTGCTCAAATCAGTCACGTCATGTATTGCCTCCTGTGCTGCATGGCTCACTTGTTTCTCCAGTAGACCTTGCACTGATTCTAACCTCACCCAACATACATCACACACTCGTTGTGGATCATTTGTACTGAAATTTCACAGGTAACAACCTTTTTCCTCTAGAACAAATGCCGCAATATATTAGACCACAGAACCTGCAGTGATGCCTTGGGCGCATGATTGGATGAAATTGTGAATTACATAGCATACAAGCAGAAGCTGCACTGTCAGCTAGCCATTTTGCAGGCTCAGCTTCCAAAATATCTTTTATGTTGTTAAAAGATGTATCTGTAAGGGTTTGGGCCATCTCTCTCCAAGCCTGCTCTAAGATACGTTTGGGCATACGATTTACAAAAGGAGATATAGAAGACTGATATTTAGCACCTGCAAATAAACTAGCCTTTGAAGACATCACTGCCAGCATCTCACTGACGACAGCCCAAAGTGTCAATTCCTGATTTGCATATTTCCATCCCACATCATCCTCGGGAAGATATCCCCCAACTACACCCTGATTTTTGTACCATTCTTCATGGTCACTTTCTGACATTGGAGGAACAGACACAGGTATCCAGGCACCAGTTTCCTCCAAAGAGGCAAGTCGTAGTAAAATCTACGACCTAAATTACCATCTCTACATGCATCACTTTCTTTTTCTTTACCTAGGTCATGATTTTGAACATTACCATCATCTTTCCTTGCAAAATACAAGTTCGTGGATGTTTCAGCATCAGATTTTGTATCGGCATAAGATTCATTATGGGTCTGATTCGGGGGACTTGCATCTGCACCCTCCACCATCTGCAGGTTAATGTTTAGTGATCAATATTTACTAAAAACAATTTATTAATTTATATGTCCAGACACAGGTAGTTATTAAAAGGTAAAACAAACACAAACCAAAAAATTATCGGTATTCTGCATTAGTTTATGTAGTAGGCCATATTATTAGTATGGGAAACTGAATCCATTATTTGATTTTGAGCATTCCTAATTGCACTCCTGTGGCTTTCCCTTGATGGAAGAAATCCCTTCAAAATAATGAAACAGGTGTACAGTGATTTTAGAGTCTGCACAATCAGTTCACACAAACTCCTCATAGTAGTCTTCTCTAGTGATTATTTATTGTTAGGTTTACCATAAAAGATGAAAGTGCAAGCAGTTACCTCACGTGAAGGTTCCCAGGATGCCATGCAAAGTTACTATGATATCATTGAATTTTCAATCAACTATAACTACTAGTCCTATGAATATCTTTTTGATTCATGACAGTTTGAATTTAAAATTAAAAGTAACAAATAATATGCTTTATGCTGATACTCCAGTTGCCTGTTGATGAAGATCAGTCACAACATCCATAATTTTTGACAAGATCTATAAGCAGTTCATGAATTTCAAGAAGGTGCTAGTTAAGGAGATCAGGTAGAGATTTGCTTCTCCAAGATCATATCATGGGGCTCCATGGAGGACTACCCAGAGAAATTCTCTAGTTTTAAAACTCTTGGAGATTCATCCCAGGCATAACGTGTGTGCTTTGTAACTAGATCTCATCTTGCAGCCTTAGTTCTTCCTAGTTCTAGAGGGCCAAACCAAAGGTAAATAATTTTGATCAAATTTCGCCAGTGTAGTGTCATGCAAAGGTGGTTAGTATTCAGTATTCACCATGTTCTACAAGAATTTTTCCTTCAATTGAAAGCAGCTTCAGTCAAGCCAATTTACTGAAAAACAAATGCCCTACTTCTCAGTCCATAGAAATGTCAGATATCTTTCACAATTTTCTGGTGGTGACTATTAAGTCGAATTTAATGGGTCACAGAATGCCCAAGACCTATCCATCCTGAGTTTCAAAACTGAAACACGGAATGATACCAAAAATAGAAATAAAGCATTATACAATAAATCTACTGTGCTATTACCGAATAGGATACACCACTCAAATCATGAACCTCACATATTCTCATCAATTAACATAAAGGACCTACTTATGCTATGTAATTTTGGTGGGTGTGGTACAAAACCTCAATGACAGATGAATCTTTACAAAAACTCGAGATCTGCTTCCTATATAAAGAGAAAGTCAAAAACACCAAGTTGCAAGAAAATGGTCAACCTCCTTTTATGCCGTTGCTAGTCCAAACAAGTAAACAGATAAGTAAACAAAAACTGGTTCCAAACATGATAGTGCAAGCACCAATAGTTCAAATTACTCCTAAAGAACTTATTTTAAACAATTCAGAAATATTTCAAATTTTAAGTGTGCAATTTTCGCAATTATTGCATTTTTTTCCTGTGCAATCAACAAACATTTTAATACATTTTATTGCATGCCAATTGCAATAAGAGAAAACAAGACCCAACTTAGCTCAATATTGATATAACCCTTGATTGAGTAGAAACAGGTGTTTCTTTACATCATAACAAGAGATTTAAACTGATCAGAAAAGGAAAAGAGGATATATGTTTTCAGATTCTGGTTTAAATAATCCAATCAATGGGAACGAAAAGGTATCTCTGCAAAAAGATTCAGCACACAAAAGGTTTGGGTGCAAGCAACAAATTCTGCTTTCAAACATGAGCCTAAGGACTGACTAAGCTATTGGATATGATCTAGCCCTTTTTAAGAATATCCCGTATCCAATAAAAGATACGGATACAATACTCTTTCGACAGCTCGGATATGCATCTATTTTGTTTAGAAAAGGCCCAAGTAAAGGCAGAAGACATGGGATTCAACAAATACAAAATCCAAGTTGTATCCAACTAGAATTAAAATGAAAAGAAAAAAACACACAATATAAAAGAAAACCAACTCACAAAAAAATGTACCACTCCTTTCTTCTCACATAACACGAGTTTATATTCATTTGGACAGTTTTTGTCAGAGGATTTCCTATCTATCATTTTCAATGTCTTGTAGCATTTTTCACGTATCGAAAATGTATTGTCAAATATGCCTTATCCCAGAATGTACTGCATCCAGGATTTTCTGAAAAAATCTGTCCCCACATTGATATTCCTATCCCTCTTGAAGCAACTTAAGAACCGTTGATAACAGAAACATTGAAGATTAAAAGTTTAAAACAAAGAGTAGAAACAAAAGATTGAACTACTGGCAAGGACAATCACTAAAAGAAAAACCAACCTCTGAAATGAAGAATGAGTTTCCTTGTTCTCTGTAAGAATGAACAGAAGAACCAAAGTCATAGAATTTATCTTCCAATTCAACATCCATGTCTAGCCCAACATGTGGGTAGAGTCTGCCTCCTCCATCAGATAACTACATAGTACACAACTCAATTGGTAAAAGATGATAAAAAAATTGTACACAACTCAATTGGTAAAAGACAATAAGAAAAATTTTACAATAAATTTCTAGCTACCAATACCATATTGTCTGAGAAAAAAGAGGCACATGGCAATCAACTTGAAATCAACATGCCCAACAAAAATAGCCAAAAAATAATAATACATTATTGTCTTGAAAAAGTAAGAACTAAACATGCAAAAACAAGTGTCCAGAATATCAACATTAAACATTTACTGTCCTAAAATGAAAAATGAACCAAATAAAAGAAGAAGAAAAATTGTTTAGGGCAGGTGAAAATGCCTTGAAGACCCAACTTTAACCCCCTGGGAAAAAAGGCAGTCAAAACTGCCTTGAAGACCGTGTTAAGTGATTAAATACAACTAAATTTAAGCCAATAGGGAAAAAATCAACCAGGGCAATTAAAAATCTACAACTGCTTTGACCAATTTTTTAAAAAGGGAAAAGGAAAACTCGAAACTGCCATGAAATCCCATATCATAAAAACAAACACCCCATGAAAAGAAAATAATAAACTATTACAAATAAGCAAATGGACTTGATATGAATACCTCCCCAAAAAAATTGGGGAGAAAAAGTAATCACTGCTAATTGTCTGACAAAAACTAAACTAACTAAAAGAACTGTCCTAAAGACAAGAAAATTGACAGTAAAAATCAGCAAGGTCAGGTAAAGCTGCCATAATAACCTAATAAGATTAAATGAATTGAAAAACAATAGTAGTGTAAACTAAAACAAAACAACCATGGCAGCTAAAACTGCCCTGAAGACATCAATTTGTACAATAAGAAAGCCCTGTTAAAATTGCCCTGAAGAACAAAATTTGAATTTAAAAAAACTAAATTAACACCCATGAAGACACAAACCTGCCTTGGTGACATAGATAACCTAAGGACAACAGTAAGAGCATCTAAAATTGCCGACAAGATAATCTTAAACTTCAATTTTAACAAGGACAGCTGGGACATCCAAAGATGAAAAATCAACCAGGGCAGCTTAAAAGCCTAAAACTACCCTGTAAACCTAAATCTAAATTAAAAAGCAAAAAAAAAAAACATGGCAGCTAAAACTGAAATAAACATTCCTAATAAAGGGCTTGGTCGGCCTAATAAAGGCAGAGAGAAGCTTCAGGTTTCATGGTATCCCCCAAGCCAGGGGTTCATCAAGTTCAATTATGATGGTGCATCTAGGGGAAACACGGGGCTGACAGAGTGTGGTGGAATTTTCTGGGGTACATTGGGTCAACTACTCGTGATCTTCTCATTGAATATAGGGGATGACACCAACAACATGGCAGAAGTCTCTTCTGAAAGGAGTTCAAGTTGCAGTGTTGAAAGGATGAAAGAGTGTGATCATTGAGGTGATTATCAACGCGGTCAAAGGCAACAGTAAAAAAGCATGGGGAATCAAAGGGCTGATTGAGGAGATCAAGTGATTGTGCAAGAAATTCGACAAAGTGGAACTTCTGCACATTAGGAGAGCAGGTAACCAGGCTGCAGATTGGGCGGCTAATGGTGGCATTGGCTTGGGAGGGAATACTTTTCTGGACCAAGCCATTTTTGGGAGCCACCCTTCCGCAAGGAAATTCAAAAATCCTGGTTTGGGATGCCTCCCATATCAGGTAAGTGAGGTTGTATATTATTATAAACATATTACCAAAAACAATGATGAAGAATGGAATAAACTAGGATAAGATTGGGGCAACAAAGATGTGCCAACTTCGTATCCTAATCTCATACTCTACACCTTGAAGCATTGAGCAGATTAATTTAATGAAATTTAGCTTATTGTTGGGTGGCATGGTGATGATGTGGGGCAATCCCCTTTGATTTGCACCTTCCTAACAATCATCTCTCGTCACCCCTCACACACTTTTGATCCTATCACTTCCACCTCATTTAATATATGTTACTCCCAGCTTTGCATGGGGTGAAACATTGGAGGTTAAAGTGCAATCAGTTCTAGGTAGGTAGAGGAGATTTGAGAGAGTGATTTGCAGGTATATCTGCTCTATGGGTACCTTTTTCCTTGTCGGAAAGGATGACATAAGGGTTAATTTGGGTTTTCAAGGATGTTGGGTTCTGGGATGCCCTTTCTTTAGGTTGAGACTTGAGAGGATTGTATGGACTGCTTGGGTTGGTTTTGATGGTATGGTACTGTTAGTGTTCTCGCCAATGGTAAATTTTGGTTTGCCACTTTTGATTTTGCATTTGTCTCTCCTAATTTGTGTCTCTCTCATTACACCCGTTTCCAAGGAAAACCACCATTTCTGACATCACACCTGAAGCATGGGTATCCTATGCTAGTTCCCTCTATGATGTTCAGCCCATCCTACTGCCATTGCCCCCACTCCACCTTCCTCCTCTATTTTCTCTACTTCCTCTGTCAAGAGAGCTATTTTGAAATTATGCACCAGCAAAGCAGCTGATTGTGAAGGTCTCAAAGCTGAGTTCATCAAATATGGTGTGGATTCCCTTGCCTTTCCCCTTGCCATGCTTTTTAATCAGGTGGTGTCTTCAGGCTTCCCTAAGTCTTGGTCCCAACACATCATCCACCCTATTCATAAGTCAGGAGATCCCTCTATCCCTGGCAACTACAGGACCATTATGATTGGGCATACATTTGCCAAACTTTATGCCACAGTGTTAGACATGCAGCTATCAGAATACTTGGAAAGGAATAATATCAGAGCTCAAGGGCAGGTGGGCTTCAGAAGGGACTACCAAACTATTGACCACATCTTTACACTCCGAGCTATCATTGAAGAAGCTTGTCACAGGTCTTCCAAAGTCTTTTGCTGTTTTGTTGACTTCAAGAAAGCCTTTGACTCGGTTCTGAGACACCTACTTTTCCAGAAGTTGAGAGATTTCGGCATCCTAAATTCTTTGATTACCGCAGCTTGGAGGCTTTATGAGACAGTCATTGGGCAGCTTTGTACTCTGCACAGTTTATCTGACTTTGTGAAGAGTACCATTGGGGTCAAACAAGGATGTCCTCTCTCACCAACCCTTTTCAGCATCTACAGCATACTCATACAAATGATGGTTGTCTTCTACATGAGGTGCTTGTAACCATCCTCCTTTTTGTCGATGATGTTGTTGTCTCACATTCTGCAGAGGGATTACAAAGACAACTTGATGCCCTTTCTTGCTTCTGCGAACTCCAACAGCTAGTGGTCAACCTTAGTAAAACTAAGGTCATGATCTTCAATATCTCCAAGTGTTCTCTCTCCAGATTCCAGTTTTTCTACAGAGGGGAACTTCTTGAGATCACATCAGCCTACACTTATTTGGGGGTCCAATTTTTTGGTCCATGCTTTAACATGAAGTTTTTGCTCAACCATGCCTTTGCAAGGGGTATGCCTCTCTTTTGTTTTGGAACATCAGTGTTTCCAGATCCACTTCCAAGACATCCCTTCCAAGTTATGCTTGTTTGATACTATCATCAAACCTACAATTTTGTATGGTTCAAAGGTTTGGGGACCTAGCTAGGGGACCGTTGACTAGGCCCATATTGAGAGGGTCCAAACTCTCATGTTGCAGTGCATGATCTGTTGCAAGCAGACAGTTCCTCAGTGCATCATCCAAGCTGAATTTTCCACCCACCTGCTACACCTTGAGACTATCTTCAAGCTTACTTTCTACATCCACAGACTCAGATCCCTAGGGGACTCAGCTTCTGGTCGTGAGAGGTATCCTTAGCACTTTGCTCTTCAGAGAGGATTGCTTCACTAGTCCCCACTAGACGTCGACATTGTTGGTACTTTGAGACTCGACTGCTCCTTTCTATCGGCATCTTTATTGATAGGCTACCCCCTTTCATGTACTCCCTGGACGCCCCTCCCGGGCTCCTTCCCACTAAGGACGTCATCACTAGGGTTGCCAGAGAGGACATTTACAAACAGTGTATCTAGACCACTTGGATCACCCCCGTGAGCCGCTCAACCCCAAACTTGCTTCCTAGGTTGATCATTTCTTACAGGTGGTGGACGGTATTATTTGTCGCCCTCACTATCTCCAGCGCCATTAGTCTCACGGCTTGAGATTTCCCCTTGGCTAGATGAGAGGCTAGATGAGAGTTTATACACATCAATTACAAGTTGAAACAGATCATCACATTCTCTATCAGGACTGGATCTGTCGTCTTTGCTCCCTCCAGAGGTGGAGACCGAGGACCACTTCATTTTCAGATGCCCCATTTATTATGAGATTTGAGGAAGATATCACTACCTCTACAGAGACTCAAACAACACTCTAGCTACTTTCTTTAGATATACAGACCAGCAGTGCTTGGCTCTTTATCTTCGCAAGGCTGTCACCTTCCAGCGCAGATCCCTACAGGAGGAGCCTAGAGGCTCTAGAGCTCCCATATTGATCACCTCTTTCTTTCAGCCCATCCAAGTGATTGGCAACACTAAGCATCCTTTGGACACTGATACATCACACATCAGAGCTGATAGATCAGTTAGGCGGCACTTCTCTTAGCACATCATTACTACTTAGACTACTCAGATCTCCAAGCCTGCTATCTCTTGGCATCGTGGCTCTGCTCCGCCCTGTCAGTGTGGCTCTAGCCCTCTCTGGTGACATGGGTATACTACTTGCCAGCTGTCCCCCAAACCATAGGGGCAAATTGATATTACAAGCTTCTTTTCTACTACAGGAGTTACATTGGCCTTGGATGTTGGGGGGTTCTAGAGGAAGTGTCTTGCTTCCTCCTAGGATCCCCCAACCTGGCTCCTCCGACCCTGTATACTCGCCGGACAACATTATTAGATCCCTCACAGTGATCGATAATGGCTCAGATGATTCCTCCACTTCACACACTGACGGGGACATTCAATGAAAATTGCCTCCAATCTTCATTGACACGTGCTCTTGGGGTTTTTTTGCCCCGTGTTGCTATTTGTTTTGGTTTCTTTGCCACTTGTGTTAGTGGCACGCTGCTCTATTTTGTCTTTTGTACTTTATTTCTTTGGTTCACCTCTAGGATTCTCTCTTCCTAGAACTTTTATTGCTAATGGTTGTATCCTTCAGTCCCATTGACCTACTTTTGGTCATTTGTGGACATTAATATATTTTCTTTCTTCTTTATTTCTCAAGCATATTGTGTCCCTTGCTATGTACCCATGTTGTTCTGCACTTTCCCTCTAATGCTCTCTGCAATATAGAAGTGGTTTCGGTTTCAGGCATGAAACGGAAAATGAGGATAGAGGCTTGACAGGAGCACGCTGAACACTCTTAACAGAAAGGGGAAATGAGTGCAAAGAATTTGACTGGAACTGATGAATGGGAAAGCTTTCAGCTTATGTGAGTAAGAAAAGTTGAAAAAACATAGATGAGGATATGGATTAAAAGGATGTTGAAAGTAGTGAGGGAAATGAGTGCATCAAAGACATTGAGTAAGAAAAGTTGAAAAAAACATAGATGAGGATATGGATTAAAAGGAAGAAAGTATGAAGGGCATCAAAGACATTGAGGGCGAAGATGCGAAGATGATGAAGTGTCTCGTGCTGGACCCAAAACAATCCATTGGTCACAAAATGTATTTGATATAGCACAATCATTGTGTTGAAAGCATGCTGTGGGGTTATTCTCTCTCCATGAATACCATAGAGATTTGGAATGCACCTACCACTCCACCTCTGCTGAATAATTCATCAGCAGCACCTTCAACTGGAGGGGCTGAGAGCTATTAGCAAGAGGTTGGTACAGATTGCAGATAGACTGGGTTCCAGACTTACAAGGGAGGCCATCTTTGATCCCTCGGCATGCTGCCCACCCTCAGACAATGAGAAAGAACCTATGGAACCCCATCCTGGCAATGTCATTATACTGGCTTAAGGTGTTTATTGCACCTGAAGATTCCTGCTTTAATATATGTTATGTGTGTGTGTGTGTGCTGCGCATGCACATGCCCTTGCTAGCAAATTGTCTGGACTAATGGAATACCAGGTCGTGACTGTGTAGTAATTTTGATTTTGAGACAAGCCAAGAGCACATGTCTATACATATAGAGAGACTTAAGTATATGTATAATTTATCTGTTCTCTGAGTATTTTCGTGGCTGGCTGGGAAATGATGAATTGGTAATCAAATTCGATATTAATTTGCACCCACAGTCGCCTTCTAAGGCATTGGTATAGGTCGAGTCAAGATGGTTTTGGATGTTGCTCTATAAGTCAGTTTTGTAGGAGCAAATTTTATAAATGAAGTTGTGCCAGTTTTATCTCCCAGATTTACCTCAGTTGGTCTTGCTAAATCATGCTCTTACCCACCACATGCATACAAATTAGAATGGATGCTGTATGAATGTGGGTGAATTAACTCCTTGGAATACTCAAGATTAAAGGATACGGATTTTTGGCTTATATAGCTTGCACAGTTGTTATGACTATGATTCAGCTACGAATATTCTGTAAACTGCAGATGCTTTTAGTTTTCTGGTTGAGTATGGTTCCCTTATTTGGACCCTCATGCACTCAATCAATTGATGACATCCATGACCATGGAATTGACAATTGGATGACTCGTCTCTATAATGAGAAATATTGGCAAGATTGCTGGCACTTTGCACACACAATTGGTTTTGTGGTTGATGAAGTCCCGATGGATGTTCACCCCTCCAGTCCCATGGTACTTGGTTAAAATCTCACTATCTGGGTCATTACATGATTGCTGGAGCAGATGGTTTCTTGCACTTTGATGTGCCTCTTAACTTTTAACCCGGTGTGCTTTATTCCCTGGGTTAGAACTTCATATTTCTGTTTTGCGGGTCTGGGGCCCTCCCCAGTCATCACTTAGCAAAAAAATAAAAATTGACATTCACACCTATTCAAGCAAAATTAAAAAAAAATCAAATTCAAAAAGAAGAAAAAGGCAGATAAAGCTGTCATACAGACCAAAATGGTTATTTTGAAGAAATTAAATTGAAAACACATAAAAAAGAAAAAGGCAAAAAATAAACAGAAAAGCTAAAAGCATATAACTTCCTGCAAAAGGAATTAATAGAGCCAACTAGAATTTTCCCTGACAATACAAATTTCAAAGTAAAACTGCTCTCAAGAAAGCTTTAGGTGCCCTAAAGACCTAAGTTATTAAAAATGTCAAAAAATAAAACCACAAAAATGATCAGGATACCTAAAGTGCACTGAATAGCTAATTTTACCCCACAAATAAAGGAAAAAAAAGTTAAACACAACTTAATAATGTCATGAAAACCAATATTACAAAACAAAATGAATAGGTGACATGAAATCACCCTCACGATGACACAATTCGACTTCCAACCTTCAAATTTAATTACAATCCCATTTTAAACCCAAAAACTTGATCAGTGTAGCTAAAACTAGACTGCGAACCTAGATTTAAATTTTTAAAAAGAAACAACTAAGGGCACCTTAAACTCCCATGAAGACCCCACTATTACATAAACAATACTAATAAGGAAGCTAAATTAACCTTAAGGCACAATCCCAACCTTAAAATTCAACCACAACCCCAATTTAAACTGAAAAAGATTAATCAAGCCAGCTAAAACAGCACTGAAAACCTAAATTTACAAAAAAAAACAATTAAGGAGGACTTACAATTGTCATGTAGACCCTTATTATAGAACAAAATTAACAAGAGCAGCTGAAATCACCCTAACATAAACTTTGAAATTCAATTACAGCAGCCAAATTGGTTAAAACAAAAAACATGAATTTGGAAAAACGAGAACTGGCAATCCGAAACCTGGAAACCCCAAAATTAAAAGCAGTAAAACCAAAAAACCAGAGTTTATATGAAAAATATTAAGGGAAACTTATGCTATGTCACAAAAAGGGCAGCTAAGTTCGCTCCGTCAGATAGAAATCCAACCTTAAAATTCAATTATAACCTCAATTCAAACCGAAAAATTTAATCAGTGCTGCATGAAAACCTAAGTAAAAGAAAAAGGGCATCTCAGAACTGTCACAAAAATCCAAAATACGAAAAAATTAAGAAGTATAGCACTCAGAATTTCAACCACAAATTCAATGAGGACAGCTAAAACATCAAATGAAAAGCAGAACCCTAGTAAAAACACTTCCTTTCAGAAATAACATTTTTGAGCGATACCCAAATCGAAAAATGAAAAGAAAAACTAAAATTCAGAGTACTTACAATTACCCAATTGAAAAAGGAGGGCGAATTGATAATCGAAAGTTTGAAAAAGGGCGATAAGGATTCTGTTTATTCTAAAAGCTTCAAAATAACTTCGAAAATAAAGCGAAAACAGGGCAGGGCAAAAATTAAGAGGCTCTTACCATTTAGTTTTTCCTTTCTATGCAGACATCCCGTTCCTACCGACCAGTTTGCGTTGATTGTTTGGTTTGGAAAAGATTTTGAGATACTGAAAATACCTTAATTTCATTTGGACTTTTACTCCTTTGGGAAAAAGCTATTTTAAGATAAAATATTATTTCGCAATTATTAGGAGATGGAAAATTTAGAAAGCAAATGGATATGCCTTCACAAATTGGAGAAACTGTGATTACACGTTTGTGAGGAGTTTGCACGCATTTCTTTCCAATGTAATGCACATTTATTTAGATGTATGGTTGATTGGTCTACTTTTGGGCATTGTATCTAATATAAAATGACCCTTACCCTAAATCAAATTAGACTAGCAATCGCATGTGTTTCATGCAATTTGAACTCCGAATTGTATATATTATTTGATTTAGAGGGATACTTGTTACTTTTGTAGTTGATGTTGATAAGGAGAGATAGTTATTACTTTTGTAGTTGATGTTAATAAGGAGTGTGAGTGTTAACAAACTTACACCCTCACTCATCCCATTCTATACTTTGAACTATCATCGCTATGTTTCTTATTTCATACCTATGTTTCGTTTTTTTCCTGTTTTAAAATAAAATTGTTGTAGGGAACATAAATTGGCTTGTGATAGAGGGTGCCAGGAAGGGAGTAGTCATCAGAATCTACCCAGCTATGAAGTGTATTGGTTTCTAAAATTAGAGGGTTGATGTAACATTTGGTACTTGAAACAATGTCAGCTGAGCTCCCATTGAAACTGGAGACGCAAGCAACTTTTAAGGCAAGGACTGGAAGAGGCGGTATAGAAAGCATGTCTTCAAGTTCTTTACTTATCTCATCTAAGTGTTGTCCCCACAATGTGACACTTACACTGAATCCCGACATGTCCTTTAATTGCAGAGTTCTTCTCTTTGTCTCTAACTTGTCATGCCTACGAATCGTTGAGAATGGTGACATCGCAAGAACAATGCCAATCAAATCAACTTTAGAATGGTCAACACTTACAGTATGTCCTTAATTTTTGTGAAGTGAAAGTGATGGGAAGGTATTGTATCCTCATTTGTTATGAGTGGAGTTATGGTTGAGGATGCTTGCAAGAAAATCTCCAAAGCATTGTTCAAATGGTTGTAACATAGCTTTGCATCAGGAATCCTCGCAATCCTCCCATTGGAAATTATATATAGCTTCCCATTTTCAATATGCTCATAGAATGCTTCGGTGGCCTCATTGAAACAGGTGATGTGAATTTCCCCTCTTTCTTGATCTACAAAATCAAACCCAAACACGGAACCATCTCCCCTTGCATTGTGATATTCGCGAAGGGTTGTTTTTTGCTAGGGCACGACCCTCTACGGACCACATGCACATAGATGTATTCAAAGCACTTATTTTAGTTGGTGTTCTCAAAATATTTGTTAACTTGGTTTGCACTTGCATTTGTTCGCGACAATGATTGTGTTCGAGAGCATTTGTTGGTAGTTGGATTGGAGCACCGATTACCAAATGTGTTTTGACAACAACATCCATTTCAATGATAAGAACAATCCTGCAATGGAAAAGAAAATCGGGATAGAATTAGAACTGAGCAACGGATGGAAAAAACAAACAGAAAGAAATTATAATTAATATAGGGAGTTTATGTACATTGGTAATTGAGCAGGAGATGAAGCTTACAATTCACTTTTGATCATTCTAACGAGGGATTTGTGTAAGCACACAATGGAGCCTTCTTGTATTGATCTCCTTCTTCTGACTGTGTCTGATCTTCTCCCCCGAAACAAGCGCAGACCAAAATCATTCCCATGTACTGTATTTCCCCCTCTTGAGTGGTCGCCCACATGCCCAGGTGATGTGTAATGTTCCCTCTTGCACTTTCCCCCATCAAAAATATGTTGGAAAGGTCTACGTGAAAATGCAACCACGGATCTGCCTCGGCCGGTGGGAGGTTCCATAAATGTTGAAGCATGCAACTGGCATTTGAATTGTTTGACTAAATCCCTGGAACATATGTGACCTCATGGACTTTATCGATTGCAAGATATCCATAAAAGGCCTTGGCACCTTCATAAAAAATGTAATTTCCAGGTGTACAAGTGGACTCCAAAACCTTTTCCAGCATCCTCCTAGCTTCCGCCAGAATGGGAGATTTAAAATAGGGCATGTCAACTGTTTGATGAAATGCCTAGGTGAGATGTGGTTCTACTTGGAAAGAAAAAACAAACTACTGCACACAAAGTAGATATATAGGTGAAATGTGAAATCATGCAATGTGAACGCCAAATGGTATATGTTATTTGATTTAGATGGATAGTTATTACTTGTGTAGTTGATGTTGATAAGGGTTGTGATTGATAGTGTAAGTGTAGGAGTATAGATGAAGCATTACATTTAAAGGTTCTATCTGTACATTTCAAATTTGTTACAAATTTGTACATGAGTAAATCAAATAGCAAGTACATCTATGGCTGGGAAAATGTCTTCTTTGTTGTTTGGTGGTAATTTTTCAAGCGCATCGTTGGCACAGAACTTAAGCTCGTAGAATTTTGGACTCACTTCGGGAGCAGTACCACCTCACAGTTGTGGGAGTTCAGTTTAGTACCACTGTTGGGACACATGACAATACATCCATTGGTCCACTTACGGCTACAAGAGGAGGATTGGGGGCATAAGTGGCTCTAGTTTTGGTGGATCTGGTGGTTTTGGAGGCAAAGGTAACACAAGAGGTTCTAGATTTGGTGGGCATGGTCCTCACCAACCCCATAATATTTACATGGAGATGTCACTTCATCTCCCAGAGTATATAGGAATAGAATATGTTCTGGCCGAGCATGTGCACATGTGTGAGATATTGTGGCACGCAAAAGGAATCACGGCTTCCGAGCACAAGGCATGTTAGTTTAACTACGCTATAAGGACGCGCACACATAGTTAGTACAAAGTAAGTTTGACCAGATCGACTTGTGTAGATTACGTGACATTATAGGAGGCTTTCCTTAAAGAATTTTATATCCACGAGTTCAAGTAGAAGCGTATAAGCGCACTCAAGGATATTAAGTAGGCACCACCGAGAGTGTTCGAGAGTATGATGCTCATTTTAATACACTCTTCTCTAAACTCTCGTATGATATCCATGCAAGTCGGCATGCGCATAGTGGTTTGTCGGAGGTTTGATCACGCTTTTAGAAGGGTGCTACCACATAAGACATATACGGATCTGTGTGAAGCACTTGAAGTAACGTTACACACTGAGGCAATCGAAGTATGGTCATTAGAGTGAGCCCATTCCTGAAGCAAAGATGCGTAGTTATGCAGAAAGCTTAGTTGGAGAAACTATCGGCCAATTCAGCACACGAGACGTGCACTGAGATTTGGTGTACAAATTGTGAGTGGAAGGGCACACTAAGGATAGTTGTCCCCATAGGTCATTACATTCATTGTTGTTGGACTGTGAGATATGTCATTTAGACCATGATGCAAGTCACTTGCCCATTATTACAACGCGTGATAAGAAAGAATGTATCTTGTTATTGTAAGATTTTTTGGTCCACAACTCATGATACGAAGATTGTAGGTTGATTGGCTAGATCCATGATGCTATAGATATTGGTGTATGACAGATAGGAGTATTGGATAATTCTAAAAGTAAAAGTGAGCACCATGATCATGATCACACTCAAGGGCGCTACAATCAGAACGAAGGGAACTTTGAAGAAGGTCATGGTAGAGGTCGAGGATACTGTGGTGGATTCGGGGGCCGAGGTCGTGGTGGTGGACTAAGTGAGTTCCTTTGTGGAACATGTTATACATGCGAATCTCTTAACCACTAGAGGCATGAATGCCCTCATAATCTTACTTGTTCTTTTTGTGGGAAGAATCATAGTTATGAGGAATTCCCAGACTTGTATGAGCATCTTAACAAGCAACATAAACAGGAAAACAAGGGTGCAAGGATGGTTAGAATACAACACACCATAAAAAATCAGTGGATGCCAACCGGAACCTGAGGTAGTACTTGTGAAGATTACTACACGTGTTGAAGTTGTGCGCGCCAGAGAGACATTACAACAGAAGCCTACCATTACTAAAGAGGGGGTTTTACGTGCAAGATATCCAAAATCTACACATCGAAGAAGGTTTCACAGAAACCATGGAGGTTCTCGAAGTCTTCGTGGTGAAATACATATGTTTAAAGGAACAATACAAAAATTAGAACAAAAGAAGGCAACAGAGACGGTCCAATCGGATGTTGATGATTTGAAAGAGGTATGCAAGATGTTGTGACAGGAGAATATTATTCCATTACTAGGGAATTAGTTAAAGGGAAACACTCCGCACACATGTATGAGAATGACGACAGATCATGCATGCTAATATTCCCTTTCATAGCTTGGATTATAACAAGGAAATCACTTTGAATGTTGTTGTGGATGGGTGACTTTTGAGTAATATATTGATTGACACAGGCGCGAAAGTGAATGTGCTTACTTTAGATACATGGGTGCAGATGGGTAGACCTCCATTGCAGCCATACTCTAATGTGTTGTTTATGGCTAATCGAACTAAGACCACTCCAATCGGAGTTTTAAAGGATGCATCCATTACTATACAAGGGGCCAAGTTCACTGGGGACTTTGAGGTTTTAGCACTTGCAGAAGAAGACAACTTCCCAGCTCTACTTGGGTGCCCTTGGTGTTATACAAATAATGTTGATCTACGGTTCAACAAGGGGTATATAAGTTTTGAAAACAAGGAAGAAAGAGTTATTATCCCTTTGAAAGATGGGAAATCTACACCTTATGTTGAACCTTTGAGTGAGGAAGACCTAAACAAAATTTATGTGTGTGTCATTTGAGATCCGGAAGTACTTGAACCATATAAGGAAGGAATTTTACAATGGGAAGATGCATAATTTATTAGTGATACTAAAATTATTGCTTGTGATAACTGGGCACATGACACCCATGAGACGATTGGGTGAAGTGAGAAGCGCATCCGTGCGAGAGGAGCAAACCTCATTGTATTAGGAGGATAGGTAACAACTCTATACCCTAGTATATTAGAGACAAAGATCTCTACGATATTATTGGAATGAAATTTTGGGGACATCATCGATCTTTTAATCGAATGCTTTCAGAGACCTTTCCCTTATGATTTTCTGTGCCACTCTTGCCCATCCCAAGTCCCACCCCAAGATTCTTCTACAAAGTATAATGACCATGATAATCAAATTCATTATAAGAGAATCATGTATTTGTATCATTTCTATGTCCTTTCCCAGTGTTCGATGACCTGTCCCAACCACAATTACCTATTACAAATTCTTCAACATATCAATCCCATGTATTAAAAGATGCCATGAATTTGGCTAGATTTCTAGATAGATTCTGATTCAAAATCCCCTTGCTTGACATGAACACATTTAATTAAGCGTATAAATATATGCATTCAAGAGGCGGGAGTTGGTCGAGAAGTTGTCGTAATGAATGTCTGCGTTGTAACACCCTTTGACCTTTTATTCATAGTTAAAAATAGTTGGTTTTTTAAATACATTTTACAAAAATATAATTCTACAAAGTGGGGTAGGTAGACTCCATTCGGATGTTGCCACATCCATTGCAATCAGAATTATGTCGGGACTACATTGTGCCCAAGGTTATCACTCACAATATTGAAAGTTGGTAGATCACACATTTAAGATTGGGCGAGTTATATACAAATACACAGTTATTGTGAGATCTTCAATGGTTTTCTTGGTGTGTCTTGATTTTCAAAAGTTGTAGAGCACATCGTCCATTACATTAGAGATTTTTCAAATGGAAACTTTTATTAGCGGTAACATCAAAATGGAATGTGGTTTTTTGTTTTTGGTGTAAAATACGCACTCAAACCCATATTCTCTACACAAGGATGATAAATTGTCTTTTGACCTTTATGAGAAGACAAAAAAATATATAAAAATATTGAAGCTTTGTGAAAAATATTTCGATTCATTTATATATCTACACTTACAAAATTAATCACATCCATTATCAACATCAACTACAAAAATAATAACTATCCCTCTAAAACAAATAACTTATACTATTCAGCGTTCACATTGCATTGTACACATGTGATTGCTAGTAATAGCTACTACCTCTTTTTCCCATACACCACCATAAGTCAATTACGTGCCTACAATTCCTTAAACTCCATGCATCTACTTACTTATTGCATGACATATCTTCATAATAATATCGTGCAATAACATATTTTCATAATAATATCTCACTATATTATAATTCAATGTTTTTTAAATTTTTAAAGCATGTGATACAAGATTCATCCTTCATAAAAAACAACCAAAAAAAAGAAAAAGAAAGATTTTTTTTAAAAAGACTATTCCAAATATATTATTTTTAAACCCTCGAAGTAGCTAGCACATTTTATTTTAGACATACATAACATAAGACCCCACTTTATGTCACCACAAAACATATCCTTATATCCAACACAAATTCAAATTTTGGAAAAATATCTTTACAATTTTTAGCACAATCACAGGTAATCATTCATTTATTTAACCCAATATCTTATCAATTTATTACTCAGAGATTCAAACACTAACGTTTCATCATGTTTGTAGGTGATATGCTTCCATATGAACTCTCAAAAAGTATCAAGAGAAATTGCAACCACTCATCTATTCATTTAATCCATTCTTATGCTCCATAATTTGATCCAATGCATTGAGCTTATAAATATCTCAATTTTTATTCAACAGATAATTTAATTTCAATATACGCAAAACACACAACAAAGTAAGGAAATAAATAAATACCTAATTTTAATATCGAATCAGTCTTGTAAATAATACTTTATGCATAGACACACCATACCGTATATTTTTTGAAGTGCAGAGACAAGCTTTTTTAATTGAATGTGTTAAATATTACAACAAGACTATAGTATGAGCAGATGTAGTGTCTCCACGGAGAATGTGAAAACCAGATTACTCAATTACATGTAAATATAAAGCATATACGCGATTTTGAAACCCTTTGAAATGTTTTGGAGGAAAGGTCATGATTGAAGAGCAAAAGGAGGCACAAACGCACCAATAACAACCCACTGAAAACCTAATAATTTGCCATTGCTCAAAACTCTTGCGATTGAGAGACAGGATCGACGTCGTCCTTAGATTTTCCAACCTTTTTGGGCAACAACACCTGATGAATATTGGGCAAAACACCCCTGAAGAAATAGTAACGCTCCCCAACAACTTTCCCAACTCTTCATCATTCCTCACGACAAGTAGAATATGTCGGGAATAATAAGGGATTTCTTGTTGTCGCGCCCGCTTCCGACCAACTCCAAAACCTACACATCATGAACCATAAAATATCGATGACCTAGTCAAAACCCCACTTCCAAGCATGACAATTGAAATAAAAACACAAATGTGCACGATCATATATTCTATTTAAACCGAGGCACTTGGCATACCTTTCGCTTTTTCGTAAAGCGGGTGATTCGACCACCTGGAAACTATAAACCCACCTTGTGTGACCTCGTAAAAAATAGCCAAAAATGCGAAAATGTCAGACGGTGGCCGTTAAACTGTCAAATTTAAACACGATCAGAAACACATCCGCAAGGGCCTTTCCCATGGGGAAATGGGCGTAATAATTTAATTAATGAAGAGGTATAATAAATATTGCTTATTACAAATCATTACGATTAGAATAGTTTTCAACATCGACATTGATATGTTGAATTTTGTTGTGCTAGAGTTTCCCAATACATCAATGATCAATGGTTAAGATGGAATGAATGATCGTCCCATGTCTAGTTGAGTTTGTAGACATTGATCTACCTCGACAACCAAGTTTTCCTTGTTGTATAACACCTATTGGTGTAATAAATTATAATGGTTGAATATCTACAATCAAAACAATTTACAAGGAGTTGTGGTAGTTTTGAATCTTAAAACCTTCTTTTGTGTATTTAGTATACCTCTCATGATATCTCTTTTGTTTTTTGATCTTGTTTTTACGATTATGCCTGTATGGTTCAAGTACATCGGTTTGTACCATCTTTTTATTGGATGGGTCTATCCAACTCTTTTTATCTTTCTCATTTTTAGTCATTAGAAGTCAGTCATGCACACAAATCTCATCAAAGTTTGAAAAAGTCACTTATACAAGTAAATAAGTGATTAGGTTCATTTGATCATTCAATATTATCGAGCACCGATTTAGTCCTTAGCAAGTATTATTATTAGAGTATTCTTTACGCATTTTATTGTTGTTATTTTTTTGTTTATCAATATATCTATTATCTTTGAGGTATGTGTGAGATGAGAAGGGACTTACACTCGACAAACAACTGACCCTAATTACACATAACCCCAAGCCAAACCCTTATTCACTTCATACTTGCATATTTCTAAGGGAACGTCATTCGAAATATGCAAATTAGGACAAGAGGTGAAAGAGTAGAAGGAAACACATAAAGTCAAATGTTCATTTTGCATGTGATAATCCCTAACCAGACTATCTATATGGTCATGAAAATTCATCAAGAGCATCCATACAACCTTGGATTCATCGCCGTAATCAAATCCAGATTTAGCGACAACTTGATAGAAAGTTCAAAAATGCATTAATGGGTCAAATTGTAACTACAAATTCAACAACACCTTAAGACTACAATTTTTTTAATCTTCATATATTGTTTGTTAAGCAGTTAATTATGAATTGTTTATTGTGTTTTACATGTTTAGATGTTTTACTTGAGGTGGGCATATTTTATGCATACATTTTAGTGAATCCAACTTTCTTACACCTTTTAGAGTTTTATCTTTAGATGAACATGTTTTGTGCATGTTGTGGGTCTAAAGTTGTGAATATTTTCATGCTTGATCCCAAACACTAGGTCTTTTCCAATTTCAAAGATTTTACACCATAGTGTGTTTGGATTTATATGATACATATATTTTCATTCTTTCTTTTACTTTATGTCAACAAATTTAGAGAAAAATTCCAAGAAGTGCTAGAATTATTAGAACATAACAAATATTGTCAAAAAACCTTTTTTAGATCTAAGTTAGGGTTGGGAAAAAAACATAATTGAAGATAATGAATGTATCTTTCCAAGATGATTATGTTCTTTTGCAAGGTGATGTGCTTCCTTCTTTCAAAGTGGGCATGCCTTTTTAAAATATAGTATCACCTTCTTTCAACACGAATGATAAAAATGCTTCTTAGAATGATTGACATGCTTCATGTTTGAGTATAAAGGTTAACAATATGTTTTTCACAATGATTGGATGGTAGGCATGAATGTTTTGGGCTTAATGGATATGTGAATGTTCAAGCCAATGGTGATGTTGAGATTAATAACTCAAAATGATCCAAGTCTACTAGTGAGCTAAATGAAACCTCGAGTGTTCAATATAGGAAGATCCTCCTAGAAAAATCTCAAGAGGTTACAAATATGTCAAATGTATGAAAATAATTTGTATGTAAAAATTTGTAAAATAATGTAGTCATTTTCGAACCATTTCTTACTCCTCTAATTTCTCAACAATCTCATGTAATATTCTCATTTCCCAAGTATCTTTCCAACCTCAATAAAAATTTTCATTACCACACCCCCACATCTATCATGACCTACATGCAACCCCTCCACCTATTATCTTTATGTCAATACCCTTCAAAAATACCTTTCCACAATCTTCACCCCTAATCCAGTAATCATTCCTATCTTCACGTATCCTAAAATCACTTCCTTTGTATTATTCAATCAATGTTTCTCTTTAGACACTACATGTCTAAAATCTCGAAATAGCTACCATGATGTATACTCTTCATAACAGATAAAATCAAATTAAAACCCTTTTAAGGGTTGAAAATATAAAATAGTAAGTGGGTAACTTCCAATGGTAATCTTCTTAATCCTTTGGATCATAAAATTATTTCATACCCTTTTCCTCTTAGTTTTGTTGTCCCAAAATTTTAATTGTTAATGGAAAATGAGATCCTTCACATTATATTTGATCTTTTATGCTTTTTTATTTAGATTTTGTGCAAAATGATAAATTTCTAAATAAGATATTTTCTAGAAGCCTAGAATGAAATTGCAATATTTTCCTTTGAAAAAATATCTTATTCTTTGAAGATTTATATGTTTTTTTATTTTAATATTATTTAATTGAGAAAGCTAAGTTAAGTTGTTGCATTTGATTAATATAACCTAAGATGAATTTACAAATTTAAGGCTATGACTAAACATGACTACTTAAATCTTTAAAACCAATGTGAAAAGGGATATGTAGAGTCCGACCTTTGTGAAATCTGTATGTATCGATGTTTTTCTATTGATTTGTACTTCACAAAGGCAACATATATGACCAAAGATCATTTAATAGCAAAACGGTCCGTTAAAACCGTACATACGTGGAGTCTTCTTAATGGATCACTTTTCACACTTTGACATGGTTCGATAAATGAAAATAACATGCAAAAAAATGTGGACAAGTCTTATTGGCTCGCATCTAGCTAATTTTGACAAATTCGAATACAAAAAAAGTAGCGTGGACGAAGGAATATTTCTATTGGTTAACAATCAATAAGATTAACAAAAGGCTAACATCGTCAAACGCAAAGTGACTTGGAGTTTTCTAATAGATTATGTTTCACATTGGTCGATACAAGTTATCAAAAGTCTGATATTGCAAAGAGCGTGGAGTGTCCTCATTGGCTTGCACTTCACAATGGTCAATAGGGTCTATTAAAGTTATAACATGACAAAGTTACATGGAGCTTTCTTATTGGCTAGAACTTGCAATGTTACACTGCACCGATGGACTTAGAACCACAAAGTTAACTATATCTAAGAAAATCTTTCAAAGTCGTGACAAAAAGATAGGAAAACACGATTGTGAAAGACAGAGATACAAACAAATTGTATAATACTATCGGTTACATATATCAATTCTTATTCTGCAATTACTTTATACAAATCTTCTTAAAATAACAAACATACATATCTAAAATCCTGCAATTCATTGTTTTTGATAAAAATAATTACATATTTAAAAATACACATAAAAATAAACATAATACATTCACTTGCATGTTTATCTGAATAAATATAAGTTTTAACTTCTTTCTATTATTTGTCAACATGAATTACATAGTTTTACAAAGAGAGAACTTATCTGAGACAATGATAAGGAATTCTAATACAAAATTCCAATGCACACTTAGGTAATCAGACACCAGACTATGGCCACACTTTTGAGAGGAAATGTTATACACCTAGTGTATGTTCACCTTGCCCTGGCTAGGAACCATCCGAGGTTGTACGTTGTACCCCTAATTAGGACACCTCTGGTGCCCCTCTCTCGCCCACCACTTGTATATACCTTCGTCAACTTTGGAATTACTCCTCAACTTAAATTTATAAAGTTCTCAAGACTTCCTTGTAATTATTTATCTCTCAAAATAATTCTTTCAGGATAATTCATGATCTTCCCTTTCACTTTCATATGCCTTTTATAAATTCTTCATGGGTAGTTATGAACCAACATAATGGTTCCACACCTTTTCACTTTAATTAATCCAAAGACTCGGGTTATTCATTCCCACATTAACTTAATAGTTTATTACAGTAACTTTTCTATAAATAATCTCAACTCAAACTTTTATATAATAATTCAACAATCCTTTAAGTAATTACATCCTTGGGGATTTAGTCATATAACATCCCCCTCTTGAATCAACTATTATACTAAAAGTAGGGCCAAGTCTATTATGAAAATCACACAAAAAAGAAACATAAGTTATTAGTTAAATAATTTAGGATATTGCTCTTTTAGAAAATCTTCTCTTTCCCATGTAGCACTTTCAACATCACAAAAAGTCCACTTTACTTTAACCTCTTTAATTTCTCTATTTCTAATATTTTTAGTCCTTCTTTCCAAAATCAATTTAGGTTCAATTTTAAATTCACATGTAGGTTCAATAACTATGTTTTTCCAATCTATAACATGGTTAACATCATATACATATTTCTTTAACAAACTTACATGAAACACATTATGTATTCTAGATAACTCAGGAGGTAAAGCAAGTCTATAAGAAAGAGTTCCTATTCTTTCTAAAATTTCAAATGGTCCACAATAACAAGGAGATAATTTAGCATATTTACCCAATTTTAAAGAACTTTTCTTAGGTTTAACTCTAAGAAATACTTGATCACCTATTTCAAATTCTCTAATAGATATTTTTAAATCAGCCCAATGTTTATACCTATCTTGAGAAGCTTTCATGTTTTGTTTTGCTTTATTTATAATATCTTCCATTTCTTTTAAGTTATCATTTGCATACCAAGATCTATGTTTAGGATTTGACCAAAAATAGAGTAGTACAATTCCTACCATAAACAACTTCAAAAGGGGTCATTTTGGTTGTAGTATGATAACCTTGATTGTAAGAAAACTCAATCAAATGCAAATATTGTTCCCAATTTCCTAGGTTTTCACATGTATACATTCTAAGCATGTCCTCTAAAATTCTATTTATCCTTTCAATTTGTCCATTTGACTTTGGATGATAAGCAATACTAAAACTCAAACTAGTACCCAATTCATCAAACAAAGATCTCTAGAAAGAAGAAGTAAATCTAGGATCTCTATCAGTTACTAAATCTTTAGGAAGACCATGCAAATAAAAATTTCCTTAGTAAACAAATGAGCTATATCAGAAGCAAAGGTTTTGATTTTGGTTGGTAGAAAATGCGCCATTTTAGTCAATCTATCAACCACCACAAGGATAACATCATGACCATTCTTGGTTTTAGGTAATCCTGTAATAAAATCCATACTATCGACTCCCATTTCCAATAAGGAATAAGAAAAGGTCAGTAATTGACCAGGTTTACTACATTGTTCAGTTTTAAATTTTTGACAAGTCATACACTGTTGTACATACTTTCTAATGTCTTGCTTCATTCTAGGCCAAAAATAATTCTTTTTAAGCGATATTTATAAGGGAACATCCTTCAAATATGAAAATTAGGAAAAGAGGTGAAAGAGTAGAAGGAAACACACAAAGTCAAATGTTAATTTTGCATGTGATAATCCCTAACTAGGATTGTCTATATGGTCATGAAAATTCACTAAGAGCATCCATATGATTTGATTTAATTTGAATTAATTAAATATATGATATCTGAAAGTTAGTTATTCAAGTAAACAATAAAATATAGAAATGACACAAACAACTAAGATAAAAAAATATGAAACCCTAAGCAAAGAAGAAGAAGAGAGGACTTCGATGATTTTCACACAATCTAGGATTGATCTAGATTGGGGAAAGTTTTGAACAGATTGGGCATAGTATCGTTATTGCTCACAATAAATTATCGAATCCACGAGAGAGTCAAACATGGGTGCCCATGGAAGGACAGGGGTGTCTGGCCTTTGGAGATTCGCTTACTCGGCGCTCGTGACTATGTAAATGGTCAAAATTTTCTTTTACTATGTCACAAGGTCTTCGTTGTTGCTTCATGTTGATCACCTGGTAGTCACACAATGATCACCGAGGGTACCTGTAACTTGCAAAAGAGATATTTCCCTGCACAAACCCACAAACCACATCAAACCTAAAAATAAAGATGTAGAATGGGGAGTTGAACTTACTGCGGTAGTCACCCCAGAGTGAACTTATGACCGAGCGTTGCACTACATCTCAGACTCCATGTAGTTCTTGTGAGTGTGTGTAAGAATGATGCCCTAGGATGCCCTTGTGTAAGTTGCACTTAATAGCGGGTTGTAGCTAAAATGTAACAATGTAGTAGAATGTGTGGATGGAAAAATGAACTTCCCCTTCCTATGTTGTGTATGTAGAGTTGATGCATCCCTTATCCCTTGAATGGATGTTAGATGGATGATTTAGAGTGCTTTAGGTGCATTTTGGATGCAATCTTAGGTGATAGTAGTAATGCTTAGTGCTTGGTCCTTGATTTTGAACACATAACTATGTATTTATATGATTCCATTGTTTGAATTTTGTAATTGACAACTGGAAGGCCAACCCATAAGTGAAAAATATGCCCAAAAGATAAAAGAGACCAAAAAGAGTGAGTAAGGTAAAAAAATGGTTAGGGACGCCTGAGGGAACAAGAGCGCCTAGGCTCTACCTTGTCTAGTTGGGCATTGGTGTTTGGAGCCATAAAGATAAATAAGTAAAATCCCAATGGGGTGTATGGTGTAAAAGACCAAATAGAAAGAAAGAAAGAAAAAAATAGGCCAAATATAGTTGTCCATTACTAGTTTTCTTGCTTAGGAATCATGTAAATGCAAGTATGCTTGTAGGACCTAGAAATGTATCCAAGTCCATGATTTTGTGTCTACATTTTCCCCCACTTTATATTGTTGAGTGAATAATCAATAACCAAAGTAGATAGAAGATGTGTATCTCGATAACTATGTAGAGTGTGTGGTGAAATGCGTCTTTGAGTGGATAAGTGAAGCATGGAAACTAGGAAAGGAAAGTGACCCTGGGGGTGAAACATATGTGTTGCATTGTACATGTTGTTGTAGCTTGTTGTTGTTGCTTCTTATAAGAAAAAACCTGTAAAATGAAGAGCAAGAATGTAGTCAAAGTCCTATATATGATAAATTAGAGAAAAGTGTGCATAATTATGTAAAAGTGTGTAAGAGGAAAGTGTGTGTTGATACATAAGAGTGTAAAAGGATAGAAAAATGTCTTGAAATGTTGTGAAGAGCGAAGTTTTTGGGCAATCTCATGCCAAAAGTGAGTTTTTTGGATATCTCACTCCAAATGCGAGTTTTTTGGGCGATCTCACGTAAAGTGCGAGTTTTTTGGTCTACCTCACACCAAAAGTGAGTTTTTAGGTGATCTCATGCCAAGTGCGAGTTTTTTAGGCGATCTCATGCCAAAGAGAAAGTGTTGGGGAGAGAGGTCTAGTGTTACTCTCCATCCATGACTCTACCCAATAAGCACCACTATAGATGGTACGTCCCTAATTTGTTTCTGTTGTCTCGAGTCAGTTCTGAATGTACTCACTGTTTTGATTGAAATTGATTATAGGAGATTACATGTATGTTATAATTAAAGGCATGTGCCTGTAACTTTAAAATTTCTCTGAAGGCTTTTGTGAACTGTGTTGATTTGATAAGTTGACTGTATGTGCCTTGAGGGGAGGACATAAGCACCCAGATGCTATTATTGTCGAGTCCCGACACGTGTGTTTGTCCTGTGATTCTAACCCAAGTGTAATTATGGGTCATTTTGTTCTTGTACTATCGATTTTTGTTCTATAGCTTTGAGATGCTATAGGGGTGATTTGTTCACCGAATATATGTCCCCCCTAGTTTGGAGTGTATGTGGCATCGGTAGGAGAATGTGGCCCAAAAGAGAGGACTTAATGTTGATCTGAAACTGATACTTGCAATGGGTAGGGATGTGCATGGTAGAAACCAAGGCACATGCAAACAAAGTGGCTAGATACATGTGTTAGTAGAAAAAGTAGCAAACATGTCACATAAAAATGTAATAAGCAAGTGTGCATACAATATAGATCACAAAAAGTGGGTTTTAAACATGGGACATCGCTCACAATGTCACAAGACAATCAGATATGAAGCGGTCATAAGCAAGCAAACACTAATTAAACAAGATATAGGGCATAACCTACAAACAATAGCATTCAATGGAAAACAATGTTAAACAAAGTGTATCGACAACCATGGTGACATATAGTCTTGCAAAGAAAATGTTACACATGAAGCACCTATTAGAATGTTAGAAAGATAAAAAGTATGTCAAGGCATGTATGTATTAATGGAAAGTAACTTGTTAGTAATAATATGAAGTAGTACTTAATGAAACAATAACACCTGTAATGTGTGAGATTAGTAACGTAGATGCCCCCAGAGCCTCAACTGGGACTAACAAAGGATACAATGTCGAACATCATTACAACATGTAAATACTTGTAAGAGATTTACATTTACTCTAAAAGAGCAAGTGAACATGCTTGTGTGCATATAAAAATATAATAAAATATTGTGTATCCGACTCAAAGATAAGAAGCAAAGTGTATCATGTAAGTAGTATAAGCAAGCAAGAGTAAGTGCAACCAAGATATGCAATATGTTGTGTATGAGTGTGATGGAATGGTATGCAATTTGTGAATGTGATAGGAGCAAAGATGCCCCGGTGGATGTGTATGAAATGAGGTTCATTTATAAAATACCCCTCAACAATCAAGAATGAACCATAGAACAAGAGTGTGTCATCGGGAAATGGTTTGAGAATGTGTGCTAGAAAGATAGATCATGAAGCATAGAGTGTGAAGAGTGAATGTGGTGAGGTTTATTTCAAATTTATACCCTCAGTAGTTGAGTATGAATCCGGAACTAGAGTGTGTCGAAGGGAATGAATATGTTTATGCATAGTAGCGTTTGAGATGCATCACGTTGAGTGGGTTCTTAAGTGGTTTTCAAGGAGAGTAGTGAGATGATAATGTCACCCCCAAGCTTGTTAGTGATGGCATATAGTTCGAGCCAATTAGGTTTGAATTTCCCTTTTAGATGAGCCTCGACTATTGTGTTTTTTTGATTTTATTTTAATACAAGGTCACCAATATTGAATTTATGTGGGAATATTTTTCTATTGTAAGCTTTTCTAATGTGATCTTGATAGACTCAAAGATGTTCTAGAGCTTGCACATGGAGAGTCAAGCATCTCAAGCTCATGGAGTTAGTTTTCACGATATTCATTATCTTTGAGAATGCCTTTAAGTGATACCCGCAATGAGGGTATTTCCAACTCTAAGGGGATTACTTTCTCTGTATTAAACTAGTGAAAAGGGTGTAGCATTTGTGGGGGTGCGCACACTAGTGCGGTAAGCCCAAAGAGCATATAGAATTTGATTATGCCAATCGTCGCCACTAGTATCAACGATCTTGCGTAATATTTTAACAATTGTCTTATTTGTGGATTTTGCTTGGCCATTTCCCTGTGGATAATAAGGAGTGGAAAATGTTTGCTTGATCTTGAATTTTACATAGAGCCTTTTAACATCCTTATTTTTGAAAGGAGAGCCATTATTGGTGATAATGACAGAGGGAATGCCAAAGCATGTAATAATGTGAGTAGTAATAAAATGACAAATATCGAGACCAATGGTGGTTTGTAAAGGTGTGGCTTCAACCCATTTAGTAAAGTATTTCATAGTAGTAATAATGAAATTATGGCCATCAACCGATTTGAGATTAATCTTTTCAACAAGATCAAAACCCCATAAAGAAAATGACCACGATGGGGCTATGGGTCAAGGTCATATGCAGTGCATGGTGGATATTGTTATGTTTTTTATAGTTATCATCATAACAGTGTTTGGCATATTCTAAGCAGTCTTGTTCCACTTTGTGGGCCAATAGTAGCCCTGGCGTAGAATCTTGTGAGACATAGATATGCTTGAGAAGTGACCACCACATAGACTATCATGAGCTTGAGAAATAACCATTGGGATGTCGTTGATTCCTAAACATCGCAAATAAACATCCATCGAATGAATTTTAAATAGTGAAGCACCAATGATTACATATTGCGTGGCTTCTCGTTATGACGATGAGCTTCATAAGGTTGGAAACCGTCAGAATGGCTAGTCGATAAAGAAAGTTATAAATTTGAGCGAACCATTTAGGAAGATTATTATTGTGTGTATGACCGCATATGTTTGAAAAACATATTATCATTAGAAGGTTGTCGCAAGTGTCGATTGATGAAGGTGTCTTGCTCATCAACGATATCTTGAGGAATGAGTGATGTCGCACTAGCCATAACATCTGCGTGACGATTATATTTTTGAGGGATGACAATAAGAGAGTAGGAATTGAATATAGATAAGATGGCTTTAATGAGGTTATTATATAGATAAGATGGCTTTAGTTTGATATGTATCATTAACATGGTTAATGATGAGTTGTGAGTCTCCATGTATTTGGATATTGTGAATAAGAATTTTACGGGTGATAGTGAGGACAAGAATGAGATCTTCATACTCGGCAATGTTGTTAGTACATGAGAATCCTAAATGATATGTAAAGGGGAGATGATCACCATGTGGATCGATAAACATGATCCCAACCCCAATACCCGAGAGGCAATGAGATCCATCAAATTATATAGTCCAAGTGTCGTTGTCAATGGTGTAAGTGTTAAAATCATCCCTGGAAAGTATCACAGATGAGTGATGCATCAGAAAGAGGGGCATTAGCTAGTTGATTGTCTATAACTTGGCCCTTGATGGATTTTTATGGGATGAATTTGAAATCAAACTTTGTGAGTAGCATGACCCAAATACGCAAGGTGACTCGAGATATGAGTGCGAGATAAAAGATATCGTAGAGGGTCTACTTGGTAATTATGTGTACCTCATTATTTTTATTTATTTTTGATTGGTAAACGCTTTTGACCGGAGCTATGAACCGGTGGGGAGAGGGACCCCAACCCTACAAACACAAAGTAGAAGAAGAAGAAGGAGAAGGAGAAAGACGAAAGAGGAAGAGGAAAAGAAGAGCTAAAAAACTAGAGAGAGGAAGAGAACGCAGGGACAAGTGGAAGCTAACGCGCAGCGAAGGAAAAAGGCTACAACAATTAGCCCGAAGAGTGACCAGCCCGCGAGGAGGCCGCATGCAGCAGGAAGTTGAAGGCATGGAGAGCGCGGTCCTTGAGGGCATTCAACTGATCAACAGCTGTATGGAGAGGAAACAGAGCCGCATCAATATCCACGACCGGTAGAAAACGCTGGTCCAGAGAAGGATGGAAGTTCTGTGCAAAAGTGACAAGGTCCCTGTACTGCCCGCTGAGCCAGCGAATATCCCGCCCAGAGCCGATGGCCAACTCGTCAACGTCTTCCACCCACAGCAGAGGGTCTGGAAGTGAGAAATCCACAAGCTGGTCATGAAGGCCGACGCAGTGCACAAGCGTAAATAAGGTCCGAGGCGACCAGTTCCACTTCCGAAATGTTGGGATGAAGCAGCGTGCAGAAAGACACGAAGGCGGAGGCGACGTCGGAATCGGTTCGGGGGCGACGAGCATTGAAGCGGTAAGAGTCGCCAAGAATGGCTTCAATGGCTTCGGCCTCGGCTGAAGAAGAGTATTTGAAAATCATGGCCGACGCCTATCAATGGCAGAAACATCTGCCAGTTCGCGGAACTGCCCTCGGAGGGCCACAAACGGAAACCAACAAAAGACATGGCGCCGGAAAGAAGCAAAGCAAGAGCTGAGAGAGACAGTCCAGGATGATGCGAAACTAGAATAAAAGAGAGTGAAGAAGAAACATTCCCGAGGGGAACCTGGCAAGAAATGCCGGAAGTGACGGGGGGTCCAGAGCAGCGTGCGGGAGAGCGGCAAGGGAAGGGAAGGATGCCACCGAGAAGAGGGGAGGAAGAGACCGACGCACGGGGGAACTGCCAGACGCAGTGGAGGCGCCGACGACTTAGACACGAGTGTTTCTCTCGATCGAGGGAGAGGAAAGTAGAAAGTCCTGGCCAAATGTGTGCATTGTTGGAGGAAACGATAGCAGATGGATTATCAATAGCAAAGTTGGCCAGGAAGTCTGCTGCCCGATTTGCTTCCCGGTAATTATGAGATATGTTCCAGGATTGGAATTTACCGAGCCAAAAATGAATAGAAGGAAGAAAGAGGTTCAATTTCCACGATTGAGAAGCACCACTGAAAAAGAGAAATAAGGATTTGAGAATCCCCTTCAATACATAAATCTGAACAACCAAGATGAACCGCCATCTTAACCCCTTCCAGAAGAGCCTGAGCTTCGCGCAGTGTTACATGTGCCGTCTTGTAAAGGGAAGGAGCCCGCATGGATGAGGAGACCTCGATCGTCCCTGAGGATGCAACCAGCCCCAGAAGAACCCGGATTACCTCTGGAGGCCCCATCGAAGTTAAGTTTCCAAAGCCCCTTGGGAGGGGGACGCCATCTAGTGTTCTTCCTGAGCAGCATCTTTTCAATTTGTGAGAGCCCCTTACAGATAATAGACCCAGGATTGGGAATTTTGATGAGTGACCACTGATGAAGAGTAGCGAAGTCCTTGGAGGAAAAGGAGGGAAAAGAAGAACACTTACCACTGATACATTCTGAAATGGCCACCTCAAGCTTGGAAAGGAAGGAAGGGAGCTCAACCGCTTGCTCTCTGAAAAGACGAAGATTGCGTTCCCACCATATATGCCATAGCAAGAAATAAGGACTGACGTGCCAGATAGAGCTGTGCAAACAGTTATGGGAGAAAGACGGCCAAGAGGAAAGATTAGTATCAATTCTGTCACATGGGACCCAGGAGAGATTAAGCTTATTGAAGAGCCAATCCCAGACTTGGAGGTGAAGGGACAGAAGAGGAAGAGATGATCCAGATCTTCCTCAGCCGCACCACAAAGTAGACATTTAGAAGGGCCCGAGAAGCCCCACGCACGCCTTCTATCCTGGGTGAGGACCTTTCTCTTCAATACTAGCCAACCGAAGTAAGCAATCTTCGGTGTAATGTGAGGGTGCCAGCATCCATAAGAGCTCAGGGAACCCTTGCCGTATTGCGAGAGGAGTAAGTTGTACCCTGATTTGACAGTGTAAAGGCCAGAACTATTTCCAATCCAAAATAAGCAATCATTACTGTCAAGGTACGTAGCATGACGTTCCTCTATAGAATTGGAAAGGAGGACATCTTGAGCGGAGGCGCCGAGAGACATTATATCTTTCCAACACCAGGTGGGCGAGCCGTTGGGATGCTGGTAACCGTAGTTAGAAACAAGAGAGCCCCATAACAGTTTGGAAGAGTTCATAATACCATTGAGAGAGGGAAGCAAGTTGAGGGGAGGGAAACCATTCCAGCTTTCGTCCCAGAAAGACACTAACCGACCATTATTTAACTTCCACGAGACCCGATCAAGATTTTTGGAGTTACACATAAAATTCCAAAGGTGGGAGCCCTTAGGTAGCTCAGAACTGGAAAGAAAAAGCTCATTTCGGTGTCCATCCATGTATTTATGAGCGAGGACCTGAAGGCGAGTCTGCTATTATCAGATATGAAGTTCCACACCAATTTTGCGCCGAGGGCCATGTTCTGAATGGCCATATCCAAGATACCCAAGCCACCCAGCTTCTTGGGAAGCTTGACCAAATCCCAATTAGCAAGATGGAATTTGCGTTCAGTGCTGAGCCCTTGCCACAGAAAAGTACGAGCCACCTTCTCAATTTTGAGCAGTACAGAGTTAGGGATCTGTAAAATGGAGAGCATGTATATAGGAATGGAGAGGAGCACCGAGTTGATGAGAAGCGCACGGCCAGCAAGGGATAACCATTTACCTTTCCAGGAGAGGAGTTTGGCAGAGATGGAATTTAGAAGCCCGTTCCAGAGGAGGGCCTTGCCCTTCCCATGAAACAAAGGAATTCCCAGGTAGGTGTGTGGAAGTTTGCCCAGAGAGAAGCCAAGAATCTCTTTAATTCTCCCCTGTAGCCTGGGGGCCACGTTAAAGAAAAAGATCACAGATTTATGAAAGTTTAAGACTTGACCCGCAGCTACAGAGTAGGAATCCAGAATAGAGGAAATGCACCTTGCCTCCGAAGTACCTTGACCGAAGAGAAAGGTGTCATCTGCGAATTGCTGATGAGAAAGAGGAGGGAGATTGGAGGAGATATGAAGACCTTTCAATGAACCTTCAAGAATCGCGGCCTTGATGCTACGACTAAGAGCTTCCGCCACAATTGTGAAGAGGAAGGAAGAAAGCGGGTCTCCTTGACGAATACCCCTGCTACTCTGAAAGAAGCCTTCCGCAGACCCATTGACAAGAACCGAGAAGAGCGGGAGGCAATACAGTCAAAAATCCACTTACAGAAGTGAGCACCAAAACCCAAAGCTAGCAAAGAATTAAGAAGGAACCTCCAGTTAACCCGATCATATGCTTTGCTGAAATCCAATTTTAGCAACATTCCTGCTCTGGAAGAATTATGAAGGGAGTGAATAAGTTCATGAGAAATAATAATACCTTCCGTAATAGACCTTCCAGGAATGAACCCACTCTGTTCTGGGCAACCAATTTATGCATCAAGGGGGAGAGCCTATTGGCAATAGCTTTGGAGATAATTTTATATGTTGTATTACACAGGGAAATTGGCCTGAAATCATCTAACTTCTCAGCTGGGGATTTTTTGGGGAACAGACAGATGAAAGTGTGGTTAAGGTTCCCAAGAATCTTCCCCGAAACTCTGGATTCCTCAACCGCCTGCCAAACTGAGGAACCCACGATATCCCAAAAATCCTGGAAGAAAGAGGCAGGAAAACCGTCCGGCTAGGGGCTTTATCTCGCTTCATAGAGAACACAATTTTCGGACCTCCTCAAAGGAAAAGGGTGAAAGAAGCAGATCATTTTCAACATCCGAAATACAGCGGGGAATCTGAGAATGAAGGAGAGACTGAGGGCCAAGAGGGGAAGCCGTATCATTCAGGAGCTTGCGAAAGAAATCCACCGTTTCTGATTTGATCTGAGCTTGCGAAGTGGCAATGGTGGAATCTTCGAGTTTGAGAGAAGAAATGTAATTGAAGTTTCTTCTAGCTCGGACCGAAGAAAAGAAGAATTTGGTATTTTTATCTCCATCCAGCAGACCAAGTTTCCCTGGATTTTTGACGCCAAAAAGTTTCCTCTTTAAGAAGGATATCCCCCAATTCCTTAAGGAGAAGTTTTTCCTTCAGGTAATCCTCCTGTGACATCCCATGCAACAGAATACTCTCATTGAGAGAACGAAGAGTCATCTCTACTCGAAGCTTTTCATGAAAAATATTTTTAAACTTCGAATGGTTCCAGCTTTGTAAGTTAGCCTTGAGCAAAGATAACTTTTTGGAGAGTTGAAACATCTTGGTCCCATTGACAGCAAAGGAGTCCCACCAACCCTTAATCAGCGACCTGAGAGAGGGGTCCTGAAGCCACATGTTCTCGAATTTGAAGGGGGCACGACGCGGAGGGAGGTCGAAGTTGAGAGCCACGGAAATAGGAAAATGGTCGGATCAGAAAGAGGGAGAACCGAACTTTTAAGAAGGAAATTTTGCTGCAACCAATGCTCGGAGACCAGGAAGCGGTCAAGACGCACTGCAAGGGAACTGAACCCGGATCTCCTATTGTTCCAAGTGAACCAACCCTTGCAAGGCTCTAAATCAATCAGGTGAGCAGAGGAAACAAAGGAAGAGAAATCAACCTGCGAGCGAGGATGCCACTGGAGACCACCATGCTTATCACGATCAGAAAGGGTAGCGTTGAAGTCACCTGCAACGATTTTCTCGGCTGCACGGAGGTCAGAAGCTGGCTAAGATTACCCCAGAGAATCCTTTTACTGATGGGAGTAGAGGGACCATAAATATTGCGAGGAAAAAGAAATCCTCCGAGTGCTTAATCGAGACCTTGCACCAGATGAAATTTAGGTCGATAACAAGGGGATCAATCAAGCAACTGGTAGCTTTCCAAAGAATGCCTAAACCACCCGAGGCCCCAACAGAATTCGAGAAGCAGCCTTCCCAGCCTTTCCATTTTTTGAACCAACTTCTGTTACAACCCTCAGCCGACATTTTAGTTTCCTGAATCAAACAAATATCCACACCCTCATCCAAGGCGTAACGTCTTAACAGACGTTGTTTGTTAGGGGCATTAAGGCCCCTAACATTCCAGGAGAAGAGGATCATGATTGCTTCAGAGAGGACTTGCCTCTCCTACTGGAAGATGGGAAGAAAGACCGAAGCTGAAGTTGCTTCCCGTGGGCAACTTCGTTGAGAGAAAGCTTGCTTTTATTAGGGCGGCCAAGAATGCTTCTAGGACCGAAATCCACGTTGAGAAGGGGAGGAGTGGGTAGAAGCGGTCCCAACGACTGCGTGGGAGGGGAGGGAGACTCGGCAGAAGCTTTGGGTTCCTCAGGGGGGTTCTGCATCGTTAGACAGAAGCAAATCCTCTTTATCCGTGATCCATTTCTCGAGGGAAGTCGAGCTACCTCCCATACCAATGGAAATACCCTCGTGGAACAGAGATAGGATCCGGGAGGAATCCTTAACAACAGCCGCCATTTCTTTGACGAGGGAGAGCGTTTCAGGAGCCAAAGCAAGAGGTTCAAGGACAGGAGGGGGAGCGAGGGGGACGAGGGGCGAGATGACGAAAGAGGAACACGGGGGGAAGAAGGAGGGGAGGGAACAGGGGAGGTGTGGGAAACTTTCCGCCAATACGAGACACCTGGGGTGGGATTATTACAAGACTTGCGGGAATGACCGGGCTTCAAACATTTGAAACAGATATTGGAAATACCTTCATAAACAACTTTCTGATTCCAGGTACCCGAAGGGGAGTTGATAAGAATAACTTCCTTTGGTTTAAGAGCTGGAAAAGTAAATGCAAACTCTGGCAAAGGAAGAGAGAGTACCATTCAAAGTAACAGGATCAATGCGAATGACCCGCCCGAGACTGGAGCAGATTTTAGTAAGGATGGGTGCCGACCAAAATTCGCTAGGCAGGGAGTATAGTCTAATCCACACTTGAAACCCATCCTCCGCCGCTTTGTGACAATCAAAGTGAGGCTCCCATTCGCGTATCGCAAGACCAGAGTCGGAAAGGAGATTTTTTTCTTTCCATAGTGTCGTTTTTCTGAGCGGCGCTACGAAAAAGCACAAGGAAAAAACCCTTTTCCAGGGAACGAATACTTAGGCCGCTGCCCCACTGTGTTTCGCACCAGTTTCTTATGCCCGGAAACGAGAGCCGTCTCCCAATAAACTTAGCAAAAATAGCCCTCGTAGATAGACATTTCGTATGCGCGGCAAAGGCAGATCCTCGATTAGGGATACGGAGGGAATGTCGTCCAGCAGAGGAAGCGAGTCACTATCCGAGGGGAGTGAATCAGCGTCAGGCCCACGGGGACCCAGACGTTTGAGCATAGATTCCGACAAGCCCTGGCCCGCCAGGTGCACCATTGCAGCACCCCAGAGGGGCGAGACCAGGGGACCGTTGCAGGAACGAAAATTCAAAAATAATGACCGTTCAAACACTCTACCCGCTTTAAGCAACCATGTGTACCTCATTATTGAAAAGATAGTGTCACAACTTATCTCGTGACAAAGATGAGGCCAAGGTATAGCTTTTCAATGTAGTTGTAATTGCATTCGTAAGATAGAAAAGTGTGACTAATGTAATAGACGACGCTTTCACATTGAGAGTCGGCATGTTGAGCAAGAAGGGACCCCAATGCATGGAATGTAGCCAAAATGTACAATAAGAAGGGTCGATCAATTACAGGAGGTACTAGAACAAGAGGATTGAGGAGATGTGCTTTAATAATGTCAAATGCATGTTGGTAATGGTTGTCCCAAATGAATCTAGTGTATTTTTTCATCATACACGTGAATGGTTAAGTTTTGTCAGCGATATGTGCAATGAAATGACAGATGGCCTAGATTTTACCCTGTAGTGAGTGTAATTGATGCAAATTGCAAGGGGGAGGCATGTTGACAATGGCACGAATCTTGTTGGGATCAATTTCAATGCCACATTGGGAGATGATATAACTAAGGAGCTTACCGGTTATGACACCAAAAACACACTTCTTAGGATTGAGGTGAAATTTGTGTTGTCGTAAGTGTTTGAAGAGTGTACAAAGATATTGAGCATGGGTGGAACAATGTCGTGATTTTGTGAGTATGTCATCAACATGATGTTCAAGAATTTTGTGAATATAATCTTGGAAAACATGCATCATAGCCTGCTAGTAAGTGGCTTCGACATTTTTAAGGCCGAACAACAAGACAACGTAACAAAATGTACCCCATGGTGTAGTGAATGAGGTCTTTTCTTGATTTGTGAGGTTTATTTTCATTTCATTATAGGCGAAAAAACCATCCATAAAGGAAAGAATTTCATATCCAACAGTGGAATCAATGATTGCATCAATGTGTGGTAATGGGAAACTGTCTTTAGGGAAAGCTTTATCATGGGTCACGAATATCGGTGCAACAATGGAATTTGTCATCTAGTTTCATAACATGAACGATATTGGACGTCCGTCGGGATAGTCCACTACACGTATAAAGCCAACATCTAGGAGTCATTGTATTTCTTCCTTGACTAATAGTGTGACCTTTAGATGTATTTTGTAAATTTTTGGTTAGATTGGTTTAGCACCAAGATTGAGGATTATATTGTGCATGGCTACAGAAGGATCTATACTAGACATATCACTATAATCCCATGCAAATATGTTAGAGAATTCGCAAAGAACTTTTAACATATCATCTTGTTTAGAGGGCGTAAGAGAAATAACTAGTAAAACCATTCGAGGGTTTTCTTTTGTACCAAGGTTGTATTGAATAGTTTCTTCATTTAAGAACATGGAACGGTCCTCTATATATGGATCAAGTAGGAATGGTATCAGAAGTATCGATATTTATATTAGATGACACAAATTCCCAAAGTAGGCTAGTAATAACGAGAACATACGGGAAGCATATTTTGTGATGAAAAGAAGGGAGAAGATCATAGGCACCCATATATTCTAAGAGAGAATCATCATTAGTAAAATTGTTCAAATCAAAGTCAATCGGTGGAAGTATGATCACCAATGTGTTCCGAGTATAAGAAAGGAAGTGTAGAATTATGTGAAATAGCATAAACCTCATGAGAGGATGTAAATGGAAGCCGATAACTAATGCCAAACTTGGTGGATTGAGTGGGAATAGAAAATGGTTATGTGACTCCTTGACCATGCCAACCTAAACTAGTACCAGAAAATCCATAAAGAAGTAGATACTCGCAACCAAGACCATATTAAGAGAAATGAGGATGAGATGCAGAAGAAGTGGGAGTGTCCGGTGAATTCTCAATAGTATTACAAAAGGTAAATGGAGAAGGATTTGTCAGGGTCTCATAGACAACACCTTGATAGATAAATTTGGGTCATGCATGAAGAGTAGAGGGAACCACATGCATGACATAGATCCAAGGTTGTCCAAGAATAATGTTATAATTAAGATTATTGGGCATCATGTGACATGGGATAGGCAGACTACATGACCAAATAGTGATGGGAAGTGTAATATTACCTAAGACACGTTTTGGAATGTTATCAAAGCCATGGATATAAATAGATGAAGGAACCAAGGAGTCCTCAGAGAGGTTGATTTGATGAAGGAATGTTATATTGAAAATGTTAAGCCCGGATCCATTATCGACTAAAACACGCTTAACCCAACATTATTGATACAAACATGAATGTAAAGGGGGATCATTATCTAAGATAGTTTGAGAAGGAATTTCAACAGATGTGAAAGTAATATGTTCTTCATTAAAAGATAAAGTAGTAGTAAACTTATGATATACATATTCAGGAGAAGAATGAGGATGAATGTAAGTATTATCTAAAAAGGATATGATTTTATTCACACAATCATGATTATCCTACAAGAAGGCCAAGATGGAGACACTCATGGTGGAATAATCTTAGGTTATTACAAACTAAACAAGAAGGGAAGATCCAAGAGTGCTCGAATGAGGGTTCACCAAATGATTTAATTTAATTTGAATTGATTAAATCTAAGATATTACAAAGTCACTTACTAAAGTAAACAGTAAAATATAGAAATGACACAAGCAACTAAGATTAAAATTATGAAACCCTAAGCAAATAAGAAGGAGAGATGACTTAGTTGATTTCCACACATTTTAGAACCGATATGGACTCGGGAAAAGTATTGACCAGATCGGGAAGAGTGTAATTATTGCTCACAAGAAATTATGAAATCCACCGATAGATTCGGTCATGGGCGCCACGGAAGGATAGGCATGCCCGGGTGTTGGAGACTACTACTTTGGATGCCCATGACTACATAAATAGTCAAAAATTTATTTTTACTATATCACAAGGTCTTCGTTGTTACTTCCTAAGTAATCACTGGTCATCGCACAATAATCACTAATGGTACATGTAACCTACAAAAGAGATATTTAATTGCACAAGCCCACAAACCACATCAAACGTAAAAAGAAAGATGTAAAATGGGGATTCGAATGACCTGTGACGGTCACCTTGAGAGTGAACTTACGAACGAGTGTTGCACTACATCTCAAACTCCATGTAGTTCTTGTTAGTGTGTGTAAGAATGATGCCCTAGGATGCCCTTGTGTAAATTGCACTTGATAGTGGGTTATAGCTAGAATGTAACAATGTAGTAGAATGTGTGGATGGAAAAATGAACTTCCCCTTCCTATGTTGTGTATGTAGAGTTGATGCATCCCTTGTCCCTTGAATGGATGCTAGATGGATGATTTAGAGTGCTTTAGGTGCATTTTGGATGCAAACTTAGGTGATAGTAGTAATGCTTAGTGCTTGGGCCTTGATTTTGAACACATACTCGTGTATTTATATGATTCTCTTGTTTGAATTTCGTAATTGACAATTGGAAGGCCGACCCATAAGTGAAAAAGATGCCTAAAAGATAAAAGAGATCCAAAAAGAGTGAGTAAGGTAAAAATGGTCAAGGACGCCCAGAGGGTACAAGAGGGGCGTTGTTGTCCTGGTTGGGCACCGTGTTTGGAGCCATAAAGATAAATCAGTAAAATCTCGACCGGGTCAGAGGGTGTAAAAGACCAAATAGAAAGAAAGAGACAAAAATAGGCCAAATATAGTTGTCCATTACTAGTTTTCTTGCTTAGGAATAATGTAAATGCAAGTATGCTTTTAAGACCTAGAAATGCACCCAAGAGCATGATTTTGTGTCTACACCATACAACCTTGACTTCATGCTTTAATCAAATCCAAATTTGCGATAGCTAGATAGAAAGTTCAAAAATGTATTAGTGGGTCAAATTGTAACCACAAATTCAACAACATCACTTTAAGACTACAATTTTTTTATCATCGTACATTGGTGTCCCCAAGATTTCAGCCTAAAATCTGGGACTACCCCTTTTAAAATTTTCATTCTTTTCAAAGTAACGGGTCGTTTTGTGTTTGTTTTGCTCTGCAGATTTGCTTGCATTGCTCTAAGGTAGCCCGGAGAGAGTCATAAAAGCCAAATTTGACAAATACCCACATGCCAAAGCTCACTCAATCCCTTCACCAAACTTTGTATGAAAGTGTTTTATTTATTTATTTATTAAATAAATAAAGTTCTTTCAAAAATAGATTGACCTAAAATTGGAGAATTTAGGTTATATAAAGCACTTCACTCCATCATTATTACCATAGAACATTCACCCGGGGGGAAGAATTTTTGCAGATCAGCTAATTGGAGAATTTTTTCGAGCAATTGCCCGTAATTTCTTTTGTTTTGTTTTATTTCTTTTTTTCTGTATTTTGGTTTGTTTTCTCTGGCAATTCTCGTAGCCTATTCATTCTTCCTATCGGACCTTTCCCGTAACTAAGTTTTGAAAAGCTATCCAATATTTTTAATTAGTAATATGTCTAAAGGTGTTTAAAGCTCAAAATTCTTTCAGAGATGCAAGAAGTCACTTGGTCCGAAAAGGTGCAAAAATGGATTTTATGAAAATAAGAAAAATATTTCCATCAACGCATAAAGCTTGAGAAAATATGCACTTTAAGAGAAGATGACACCTAAAATGGAGCCATGGAATGAAAGTTATGGCAATTTGGAAGTTTTTACTGCTACATCTTCCTGGACCCTTTCCAAAAATGGAAAATTTTATTCTATTCTTGTGTTTTCTTCACCAAACATCCAAAAATGGAAATAAAATGCTGCTCTTGATGAGTTTTCCCGTGACTTTGAAGCGAAGTCATGCAAGTCACACTTTTTGGGAAGAGCAATTTCTTCATGCAAGTTGTACTTTTGGAAAGAAGCTTTCTTCCATGCAAGTTGCATTTTTTGGAAGGATGGTTTTTAAGTGCCAGTGGGAATTTTGGCATTGCTAGAAGGTGGGGATTTTATGCCTACCTGGAAGGTGAAAATTTCCATGATGGAAGTCTAGTCACTTAAGTTGCCAATGGGAATTTTGGTAGTGACATGCAAGTGGGAATTTTATGCCTACCTCACGGAAGGTGAAAATTCCATGATGGAAGTCTAGTCATTTAAGTTGCCAATGGGAATTTTGGTAGTGGTAGGCAGGTGGAAATTTTACGCGTGCTCTGCAGGTTGTTTTTTCCCATCATTAAAGTCAAATCACTTAAGCAGTAAATGGGAATTTTGGTAAAGGTGCAAGGGGAATTTTATGCCTACTTGGAAGGTTGTTTTTTCCCATCATCACTTAAGTGAAAGATGTGATTTTTAGAGTCACTGTAAGGGTAAAAATTCCCATTGCTTTTCCTTCTTATTTTTAACATGACTTCTAGCCAAAAAGTGCGGCCCATTCTGACATAGCTAAATGCCTAAAAGTGACTTTTTTATTAATTCCGAGAAGCATCTAGTTTTGGCGCGCTTTATGGTTGGAGAAGATTTCTTTTATTATTTAGAGCATCTGCATGTTGATGCGAGTGCACAAGTGAATAAAATAATATTTTTAGCTTGTTTGACATGCAAGCAAAGTCTAAAAATAGAGGGCAACATGCTTTATAATCAGATCTCAGTGAAGAAATTAGGTATTCATGCTATGGATGCATATTGTCTGAATTATTTGCAGGAATACTTCATTTATGCCCACATTGGTGAAGAAATCTGAAGTCAATATCTGGTACATTGAATATATCTTCAGAATCAGAGGAAGAAATAGATCCAACTCTCATAATTGCAAAGGCTTCCGGCAAAAATTCATCCTCTTGTTTCTAATGCAACCCATGTGGAAGTCATTGCATGGAAAATTCCTTTCAAGAGCTTGTGCATGTGCTCCCAATCTTCTAATTGAAGCCTTCATTGAATTTACTTGTATTTTCCTTCACCCGGAGTGCTTTCCAGAATTTAAAATTTCTCATATGCAATTAAAAATAAAAGGTGACGAGTTTTGTCTGAATTGTTTACGGAAAACATTTTATTAGTGCATGTACTAGAGAAGAATTACAAAATCTTCAAGGATAAGAGGAGAAGACAGGTCAGAGGCAACAACCGCAAGAAAATCACAGTCAGTTGCTTCAGATCTAGTTTGGTGAGAATCAAAGGAAAGGATTCAATAACATATGAAAAAGAAAAACATCTCGGATTCAAGGCAGAGATATCATTCAAATCATTCATGAGGCAAAGGTGCAATATAGGTTGGATCAACATGCAAAGTATGGAAGAAGAATAAGACTGGGGTGTTGCAACAACTTTCTTCTAATTTCTTCTCCTCTTTCTTCTTCTTTCTCTTATTTTCTCCAACAAAGTAATTGAATAATCAATTAAATTGTAAAACTTAAGTGATTGGTTTAAAAGTCGTTACTGGAAGAAGTCAATTACTTGGAAATAGGTGGTAGACATGCAAAATAGAAGGTTCTATTTTTAGTTATAAATCATTCATGTCATGCAAAGATGAATTCAGGAGGATTATCACGGTGCTTCCCTTTTCCATATACTTCAACATGTGACAATTCATTAAAAGTTTCCTATTTGTAATTGCCCTCTATACACTATAAATAGAGGAAGAACCTACGGGTTAAAGGATCACAATTTTGCTAGAGCATTCTTGAGTTTTCAGACTTTGTGTTATAACCCTTGATGTTATTTCTGTGAAAGCTGGGGAATTGAATAAAAGGCAGATTTACTGAGAGAACTTTGTGTCTACGGTGATTTGCTTCTTGCTTCTATTTGAATTTTTTAGATAAACTTTGTGTTATTTGAGATTTAGGTTAGAAGCTATTCTTTTCCTTTACTTTTGAATTTTGTGAGATCCATTTGTTTATTTAATCTATGTGGATGAGACCAACTCTGAGAACTATTGGTTGAATCACACATCTTCCTTCCTACTTTCCCAAATTCCATTATTTCCCCCTTCTGCAAATACTTCATAACAACTGCTTACTTGCTGCAGAATTGATAAGCTATTGTTCACGAGCTTTGTGATTAAAGTAAAACCCTATACATAGTTATTAGGATTCATACTTAGCAGATTGATAAACATCTTACACAGGAGCCTCACCGTTAAATGAGGGAGATTTATCTCATGCCTGCCTAGGTTTTTAGCTATGTAGAAAATCTAGCCAACATACATTGTTTGTTGAACAATTAATTAATTATGCATTGTTTATTGTGTTTTACATGTTTTACTTGAGGTGGGAAAATTTTATGCATACATTTTAGTGAATCCAACTTTCTTACACCTTTTAGAGCTTTATCTTTAGATGAACCTTTTTTTATACATGTTGTTATGTGTAAAGTTGTGAATATTGTCATGCTTGATCCCAAACACTATGTCTTTTCCAATTTCAAAAAATTATTACAGCCATAGTGTGTTTGGATTTATGTGATACATATATTTTCACTCTTAGTTTTACTTTATGTCCACAAATTTAGAGAAAAATCCAAAAAGTGCTAGAATCATTAAAACATAAAAAATACTGCCAAAAAAACCCTTGGTTAGATCTAAGTTCGGGTTGGGAAAAAACATAATCAAAGACAATGAATGTATATTTGCAAGATGAATATGTTCTTTTGCGCAAGGTGATGTGCTTACTTCTTTAAAAGTGGACATGCCTTTGCAAAATATAGTATCACCTTCTTTTAACACGAATGATAATAATGTTTCTTGAATGATGATTGACATGCCTCATGTTTGAGTATAAAGGTTAACAATATGTTTTTTCACAATGATTGGATGGTAGGCATAAAATTTTTCCGCTGAATGGATAAGTGAATGTTCAAGCCAATAATGATGTTGAGATTAGTAACTCAAAATGATCCAAGTCCACTAGTGAGCTAAATGAAACCTCGAGTGTTCAATATAAGAAGACCCTCTTAAAAACCCTCGGGAGGTTACAAATATGTCAAATGTATGAAAATATTTTACATGTAAATTTTTGTAAAATAATGTAGTCATTTCCTAACCATCTCCTACTCTAATTTCTCAACAATTTCATGTAATAATCTCATTTCCCAAGTATCTTTCCAACCCCAAATCATTCATTTTCAACCTCAATAACAATATTCATTACCACACTCCCCACATCTATCATGACCTATGCAACCCTCCACCTATTATTTTTATGTCAATAGCCTTCAAAAATACCTTTCCACAATATTCACCCCTAATCCAATAATCATTCCCATCTTCACATATCCTAAAATCACTTCCTTTGTATTATTCAATCAATGCTTCTCTTTAGACACTACATGTTTGAAATCTTGAAATAACTACCATGATGTATACTCTTCATAACATACAAATCAAATCAAAACCCTTCTAAGGGTTGCAAATATAAAATAGTAAGTAGGTAACTTCCAATGCTAATCTTCTTAATCCTTTGGCTCATGGAATTATTTCATACCCTTTTCCTCCGAGTTTTGTTGTGCCAAAACTTTAATTGTTAATGGAAAATTAGATCCTTCACATTATATTTGATCTTTTACGCTTTTTTATTTATATTTTGTGTAGAATGATAAATTCTAAAAAATATATTTTCTACAATCCTAGAGGGTTATGTTCTTTATTGGTTTTATGCTCTTTCATGTGGATCTATTCATTATTTCACAATACTTGAAGATAGTTCCTTATTTCACTTTTAGATAAATATTGACAAGAAAGTTACATTTTTAAATTAGGTCAAATTAGGTAAAAGACTAATGCAAATGAGTGATTATATGTTTAGATTCAAAATAATGGTTATTAAAATTATCTATGAGCCACCAAATAGTGAACTCCCAAGCCTTTTTATTGATAGTTTGCTTCAAATTATTAAATGGAAACTTGTTTACAATTATTATCAATATTTTGATGATCTTTGAAATGTTATTTGAGAATTTTAAATAAAATTTTAGACAAAATTGTTCTCGTGTATAAATCCAATGATTCTTCTTCTAACTTTCAAAACAAGTAAAACTAATAAGTGTGAGTTTCAACTAAGAGATAGTATAAAAGCATAGTCAATGTTATATAATATCTCGAAAAGGTTATTTCTCATTTCTCCAACAAAGAGAAATAAGATAGTTCACTCAGATCAATGAGACTCAACAACAAGATTTATTAAAAAATGATTAATAATGACAAGATCACTTTACTTCAAGTGCAACAACTAGATCCTTCAAGAGGTTTTGGTTTTTAAAATATTTTTATCCAAATAATTTTTTGACTATCATAAATTTCAAGGGAATTCATCAAACGGATATATAGTGTATACACCTTATTTTCTCTTATTGGTGACTTCTTTTGTAAATTGTTGACACATTAATCTCCTCAAGTATATGTCCTAAGGAGCATACTTGAACTAGGGTGGTGCGAATTGAAGTGTGTTGTGAGATATTTTTTATCCTACCGTCTCCTTCACACCATCTTTTCATCTATTTTGATTTTCCCCACGAGTCTCTCACTCTCTCCATTCACCCTCTTCTTCCTCTCGCCCGCTAGTTTGTGTATAATTGATGTCATTTTCCCTACGGAAGATGATGTTTCTCAAATCCTTGTTTCAACTAAGTTATGAATATAGGGTATAAGTTCATACACACACACACACACACACACACACACACACACACACACACACACACACACACACACACATATGGTTCTCAATTATCATTTATCATATATTTCATCAATCAATTTGATTTACATTCATTCGTAAATCATCCTTAGAAGAAAAAAGGTCTTACGGTCTAGTAGAGCTTTCGTTGATGAAGATAGATCTTTGAGCTTTGGATATTTGGAGATATTAATAATAGGAGTTGTACCACCAAGCTCTATTTTGGTATTTATAGTCCCCAACTTTGGTTTATTAATGTCTTCTTCCTATAAATCTTAGAATTCACCCTTTACATACCTAATTTTGGTATAAGCCTTATTATTGCAATAGTTTTAGCATGCATTTGTGCATATGGATAATGGTTCAAATCGGGGTCTTATTGGCACATTTTCCCCTTGTGTTAGACCCTATATTGTCTTCCCTTACTTAAAATTTACTTGTAAATTTAAATTATGTTCAATCTAAATTGATGATAATATTTCATTCAATTTGTAATGCTTGAAAAAACTACAAACTACTATTTATTTCACTTGTACAATTTTGAATGTTATTGGAATGTCTAAAACGTGTGAGATTGAACCACAATGATCAAATGGAACCTGTGCACATCAAGAATGTTGCACTCCAACGGAATCAAAAAATGTGCTCCAAGTAATCAACAAGAATTAACCATACAAGATTCATGCATAAGTAAAATACGTCTACTCATTCTCATAAATAAAAATAAAAGAGTACAAATAAGAGTGTTATGTAACTCCAAATGTAGGACTCATCATACCTCCTCAAGGGATAAAGGAGTTACGATCCAGAAATGGAAAGTAACTCTTGTATGATGCACTGACGCATATGACAAATTCTATGCCAAAATCTATCATATAACTCCTATGACACATATTGATCTATGACCTCACCTAAGTGCGATGACTCTAATTAACTAAAATGTGAATATTATAGTGTAATCTAAATGTTATAGGAGCAATAAATAAAAAAAAAAAATAATAGCAAATACACCCAAATAAGCTAATAAATGAAATGTAAAACCCTAATGTGTAATGAGGGTTAAGAAGGCCTTAGTTGATTCGATGATGTCGTAAGATTGTGTCGCAGTGGAGACCGGATGAACATGAGGTGGAAACCTTAGCACATGAGCCTCAAAAAGTGTAGTTTTGGTTTATCTGGCTAGATTGGGGCACCTAGAGAGGGATAGGGGCACCCTGGTTTGAGATCTGGGCACACCTTTGGTCTACGAAAATGACCATAAAAACTCCTTTGGAGTGTCGTTGGATGTTCACTTGTGTTCACTTCTTGTCGCGTGAAAGTCATTGTATGATCACCAATGCACTAGTGACCTACAATGAAGAATCACCTGTAAAACCTAGGACAAAGCACCAAAACCCTAAAAAATAAATATGCATATGAAGGGGTCAGAATGTCCTCATCTTCCAAATTGATGGACTTATCACTGAGTGTTGCACTACATCTCAGACCCAATGTAGTTCTAGGTTTGTGTGCATAGAATCGTGCCCCATGTGCTCTTGTGCCAGTCGCACTTTGTGAAGTAGAGATCAAGTAACTAGATGTAGAATGTAGTAAATGTGTGCATGGAAATAATAGACCCCCTCCTATGTAGTGTGATGCAGATGAACCAACCTTGTGTGCCTTGTGATGGAGTCAGATGTAAATGTAGCTATAGATACCTTTGATTTATGCGACCGTAGGTGGTGATAGTAAGTGCTTAGTGTTTGGTCCCTCATTATGGTCACATAACTTTATATTTATATGGTTCTCTTGCTTTAATTTCGTAATTAACCCTGAAAAGGACAACCACCAAAAATATAAGAAGCTCAAATGGCTAGAAAGTGCCCAAAAAGTGAGAGGAAAGTGTAAAGAGGATTAGGCGCCTAGGGTGCCCGGTCCTGGTGCGTGCCTAGTCAAAAATAGGAAAAACGTAGTATGAAAGTACATACTAGGCAAGTACATGTGTAAGATTGAAAATAATGATAGAAAGCAATGCAAAATGGCCAAAAACATGGGTTAATTATTACTCTTTTCACTTAATAACCATATGAATAGTAATATGATACCGAGACTAAATAATGACTCAAAGTGCGTGATTTATTGTCTACAGACTCACCACGTGTGAGGTGGAAAATTCCCCACAAATAGTAAGGCAAAAATAATACCTCACATTAACAAAACATAATTTAGGTTTAAAAAAAAAAAAGGGTTTGGATGAATGGGTCAAGTTCATCTAATGAACATATTTCCTACACATAAGAAAACAATATAAGTCGTATAGGTACATATAAATAAGTGATGTCACAATCATGTATATAAGTTTATAATATCCATGGAATAAGATCTCAAAAGGTAGTTAGAGAAAGACATGTATAAGCAATGTAAGTGGCCTAACAAAATAAAAGGCATACTATTGAAATATAAAACCTATAATACACATAAGATGCCCCAATGTGGGCATGCCCACAATGTGGAAAGGTTTCCCTTGGGTACATGACAATGAAGTTTTGTAACATTTGTGCATCCATAATCACATGTAACACATACATCATACATATACACTCAATAAAATGAAGAAAATCATGTTTGTGATAAATGGATATGTAAACCTCTAATAAAATGATACTAAAAATGTATGTAAATATGTACCAATAAAGCAATAAGTCTTGGTTTTTAATTCTTGGGTTAATATGTAAAGAAAAAAAGATTCAATCAAATAAAAAAGGGCCAAGAGGTTAAATGATATGAAATAAAAGAAAGGGAGAGTTCTGAATGATATACAACTTCCCTAACTCAATGCACACTAGAAAGCAAGGCCTCATAATAGGTATGTGATGCTATCATCGGGTCATTTTTGTTAATGTTTGGAATTAGATAATAATCAAAGGGAAAGGGTTTGTGAAACAAAGAAAATAACATAAAAAAGGGGATATAAGATTGAAAAATGAGAGCAGAAACATACAAATCCTTTAAAATGGAACAGATGGAGGGACAAAAACAACTCAAGTGAGAGTAACTAATAAATGTAAACAAATACAACTATATATTGTAAACTACATAGTTGAGCTAGACGAGGGTCGTTGAGCCGGTGATTCTCGCAAATGACACTCTCGATATCATGATAAAATGGTCATGTATAAAAATGTAGTAATCTCCTAAACCATGGATGGGAGCGGGTAGGTATGTCACTATTACAATTTAAAAATAGCCATGATCCATTTAATAACTTAGATCATGTACACAAGAGATATCATCATGTATATGTTGAGTAGCCATGGTATTACTTTAAACCTTTCAGTAGCATAGCCTTAGTAGTATTTATAACATTTTCATTATAACCTTTTAAATTATATTTGAACACCCACAAGAAGTTGTTGCAAGACTAACTTAAGGCATGAATGAGTAGGTGTTTTTGGTTAAACTCAAACTACTTTTAGATGAGGTCATAAGAGTTGTTTTTATAACATGTTTAGTAATATCTTAGGCCGAGAGGGAACTCATAAGGAATGATCTTGAATAGTGAAAACATTGTTAACATTTACATTCTTCAAGCATTTATGCAATATGAAAAGGGACAACTCACATCTAATATAGCCAGGGCGTCCAAGTACCATGTAATATGCCTCATTATTTGGAAAAACTAGGAAACATGTGAATATAATTTTAGGTGGACTATAATGTGCGTTAATGTCAAATATTTAAGAGGATATTGATGTTGACCGTCAAAACCTTATACCATAACTATCATGCCTAGTAAATATGTGTACATGTACCCAAGGCCAATGATGAGTTTCGAGTGTGAAAAAAATTCCCTTGACCCATTTTTGATTATGATGCTCTTTTTCAAATGTGATTTTATAAAAACATATATGAGTAAGTGGTGCATCATGTCTAATCATAATTTGGGATTTCATTGTCATAGAATGTGAGATTAGGTCATGTTATTTCTCATTAGTTAGTACATCGATGATACTATTTATTAGATTATCAATGACATTTTGGAGCATATAAAGTTGGTGGGGGGGTGTTGCACGACATGTCATATGAACTTCATCATTTTTCTTTGTTTCATAACATGACTTGGAAGAGGATCTATGCATATTTTTAAACATTTTTGCTTGGTAAGCTTATTCATCCAGTGTCATTTCCTACCTATCTAATTGAATAGTGTTGTTATCAATTAGATCCTAAATTTTATGTCTTACTCTAAAGTATTTGTTCGTTGAATGATCTAAATATCTATGGTATTCATAATATGCATTCATATAAATTTTATTTGATTGTGGTCTAGATATATCAATATTACATTGTCGAGGCAAAGTGATCATGTTGCATTTAGGGACCTTTTTCAACATTAGGCGAGGAGCTTAAGATAAACCTATAAATTTACTTTTCTCAAGAGTAGAAAGAACAAGCTTGTCACCTTGTTGTGATACCATAAAAATTATATTTTTAGCCTCATTATTAACTTGTAATGTATTTGTATATCTTTTCTTATCCTTGAACGATGTCTTCTTTTAAAATTTAGCTCTACTAGATATAAGGGCATTAGTAATGTATTTATGCACGTTAACCCCGAGAGATTAGTTGATGAGGCCATAAATTGGCCATAAATTACCATTATTTTGTCCTTCCAAGTTATCTTTGAAAGTGGATTTAAATGTAATCTAGGAACTTATAGTTTGCTTAAGATAGAATATAGGATATATATCTTGTTCATTCTTTAGAAATCTTTTTTATCTATTTTGTTGACTAATCCTATTGATTATTTGGGAAAAGATGCAAAGTCTTGTGTATGCAAGTCATAAAGGAAAGATAATGCTAGTATTGGGAAAAATGGAACTAATCATGAACAATACATATAAACTCAAATATAATTTCACATTCAGATTCATCTCAGAAAATTATGAAAGTTCAAAAAAATAATCATCTCAATCTGAGATTGCATGCAAAATTTATAGTTGTTTTAGTTAGCTCCGAAACCATTAGAGCTAGCTCCGGAACTCGCAAAGTTAGCTCACGAAACTTGCAACGTTAGCTATAGAACCATTGGAGTTAGCTCGGAACCATAGGATTTAGCTTCGGAACCTACATAGTCAAATTAACGTTAGCTCCGAAACTATTGGAGTTAGCTCCGGAACTATTGGAGTTAGCTCCGTAACCTGCATCAATAGAGTAACATTAGCTCTAGAACCTACATCAATGGAATGCTAGTTTTGAAGAATTGTGAAAAATCAAAAAATCTAATGGGAAATATGAGAGAGGTTTTTTTATAGCAATGTGTTCAACAAAAACCTCATTCATATTTTCTACAGGTTTTACCAATGAAGAGAAATCTAACTTTCGGTGAGTCGGTCTGAGGAAAAGTGTATCGGGCGAGCACTAAAAGTTTCATAAACATAAACATAAAATTAAAATGAAGAATCGAGAGAGGTTTTTGTTCATAGTAATTTTTTAACAAAACCTTCATTCAGATTTTCTACTGAGTTTTACCAATGAAGAGAGATCTAAATTTTAGTGAGCTGCAGTTTGAGGAAAAGTGTATTAGACGAGCACTAAAAGTTCCATAAACAGAAACAAAAATTCAAACGGAAAATATGAGAGAGTTTTTGTTCATATAAATGTGTTTAACAAAAATCTCATTTATATTTTCTACATGTTTTACCAATGAAGAGAAATATAAATTTTAGTGACATACAGTTTGAGGAAAAACGTATCGACAAGCGTTAAAAGTTCCACAATAAAAAATAACAAAGTCAAATGGAAAATCTAGGAAAGGTATTTGGTCAAAATCATCTTTTGAGGAAAAACCTCCTTCCAATAATATAGGAGAATAAAATCATTGTGATTCTTGTTACCAAAAAGCAAGGAGAAGATTTGGGAGCAAATCTTCCTAAAATAAGCAAGATAAGATTTGACTCCAATAATATATCTCTCTCCATATTTTGTGGAGATGGAGATATTAGTTGTTAGGATTGGAATAAAGATAAGATCAGATTGTATTTCCTAAAATAAGGATTTGGTTGGATGCATGAATTATAAATGCAACCTTCCACACTGAGATATGTAATTCCTTCTCCCAAGAAATAAAGATATGTTCTTTCCTCTCAAATATTTTGTAGTTTTAAAATCTCGGAAGTATGATTTAAATCCTCTTCCAAGGAATGAGTTGGCCACTCATTTCAAGGAAGATGGATCTGTGTATTTATGTTTATGTTTATTCATTTCTTTGTAATTCATTTTGTTGTGAACTTGCATGTGTTTCGTTTAATTATGTTCATTTCTAAATAAAAATTTCAATTTATGCAAGTGTGATTTATTTCTTGCAAGTTTGGTTTGTGGTTAAAGGAGCTGCTTTCGAAGATCTTCTTCTCTTAATGCATACAACCTTGAACACCAACATAGATTGACATTATTAATGGCGAGGATTGACGATCCTCATCATTAGTCTCGTAGTTCTCAACAATACAATAAAGTTCATCGAAGATTGATATGTTTGATACATTACTTTGTCCATGATTTTTTCAAGAAAAATTGGAGTGTGAAATTCTTGTAATTCATTATCATATATATGATTTGACATCTTGGAAAGCGTTGTTTGGAACTTAAGTGCATAGTCAGTAACAAGCTCATTAGGTCCTTGTTCAAGTTATGAAATTTGAGAAAATGAGACCTTTTCCAATGTGATTGCAAAGTGAGGTATGAAACTATTAGATAAAGGATTCAAAACACATACAAAACCCACTAGTAGGCTATAAAACCAATTTAAGACATAATCCTTGGTACTTTTCTAAAATAGCTTAGTTAGCAATATACCATTATCTATTTAATGTAATGAAATATAGAAACCCATGATGTGTTAAGAAGGTTCACCCTTTCCATTGTATAATGTGAACTTGGAATAATCAACGGATAGGAAAATGATAACTAAGGACATTAGGATAAAATATTTTGTGTAATATATCATGAGATTTCATCGCATATATCACTTTTTGGGAACCTTGTTCGAATTGCAAGATCTTAGCTTGAATATCTAGGACTTTTCATGAGAGTGTTTATCAAGTTGGATTTTTATTGACACATGTAATAACATACACTCTATTGTTTCAAAGGAAACCCCTGCACTAAACATGTTATATGGGTAGTAGTCCTAAGAGGCATAAAAGAAGGTGTGTACCATGCAGAATGTTCATATTAATGTGATGAGTAGAATGTGGTGCTAACATGGTAGGTATGCTAGGTATAGGTAATGTATGCTAGCTAAAATGACCAAAATGATTTTCCTCTTTCTCTTCTCAATAATATAGATTAGGATATAAGTGTAATACCATTTTAGGCCATACACATAAAGTGAGGATATCACCCATGGGTGTAATATTCATGTATCTAAAAGACAACAAACCACACCCATACTAAAGGAATATGGTTCCAAAATATATATTTAAGATAGGGAAAAGTCTTACTAATTTCTAAAGTTGTAAGAGTAATACTAATAAGTGCTTTATAGGATATCTAGGTTAAGGGTTGTTATGTCATGTGGTAGAAAAAAGCAAGGGTTATAAATAATAATGTAATAGAGAAAGATATGTTACTCTATCATAGTTTGATACATGATACATGATACATGATACATGATACATAATCAATCATACCAACATAACAGAAATAGTATGGTTAGGAATAATTACTTTTGTGAAAACATTGTGTTTTCATTAATTACCCAAGGTTAGTAACACTTCGTGGGAGAGTTTTTATGGGTGGGTCACAAGAGGGATGGGTAGAAACCCAAGTAGACAAAAATTAGGGACTCCAAAGACTTGGTAGACCTCGTTGGTGTATTTGTTATTATTTTGGCTCTTAGTAACGTAATGCTCTAAAGTATTAGCTCCATTAAACTCTAAACCTTGTAAACCTTTAAGGGAATATTATTGAGTGAAATAAGAGTAGAATATGTGATGATAAATGTGGTAAATAACAATAATGGTGCCTATAAATAAGGAAACATCACATGAAGTCATGATCTCTCTTAGCTAACGACATAGGCCATGGTCGATACAATTGGATGGAAATAAGGTTCTAATAAATAACATTGACCGCGGTCGATTTCATTGGCCACAAGTTGACATAAATGTAAAGATAAGAGAGAACCAAGGTAGATCAAACACTTGGAGTAGTTATGAAGGTAATTTGAAGGTGATATAAACATGTGTGAATGTGATAATATTAATGATATCAAGTGGGCATACAAAAATAGTCGGGATGCATACTAGGGAAAGTTAGGGTGAAACCACACACAATGACTCTCTCTCCATCTACTATCAACCAACCCAAACCTACTCCCAGTATGCCTCTTAAGGTATGCACTCGGTGAGATTAATTCACAAATAACTTGCAAAGAGAAATCAATAGTAAGAGTACAAAATAAGGTGTATGTATATGTCCTAAACAAATACCATTACCTTCACAATAGTATAATGCTAGATGGTATTTAAAAAATGTGGTAAAAAGTAGGTGTTAGGATAGGTCCAGGGAAGACAACTAGGCTAGGTCCAAATGGCGTATTGAATGTCAAGAAGGTACAAGTTGGGAAATTAATCAACTAAACTAGCATGTTTGAAAAGAGAGTAGGATAGGTATATAAAGGTCTAGCTTAAATATTGATAGTCTTATAAGGGAAGGCTAAATTAGGTCCAGGATAACCTAAAAAGCATATAAAGGTGATAGTAAGAAAATAAATCAAATGATCTGATGGACTGGAAAAGAGTGTAAGAAATATAAGACATAGATAAGTAGGATTAGGTCAGGTCTAGATAGTACGTAAGGATGACTAAATTAGGTTTGGAGGAACCTAGTAAAATTTCATAAGGTTTTATTAGAAATATGAAACAACTAAGCTAACGGGGTTGTAAATAGAATGTATAAAATACGTACATAAATAAGTCTATGTCACCCAGATAGCCTTATGAAAAATACTAAATTAGGTTCCACAACCTAGAAAAATATCATAAGGTTCTAGTCAGAAATGAATCAATTGATCTAATATGCCTATAATAATGAATCATCAAAATGTAACACCTAGAATCCCAATAATAACTAAGAGAAAATTGAGAAATAACATAACAATGGTTAAGAGAGCATATCAAAAGCCCAAAGATATAGAAGACACCCAAGTAGGGGTGGTTTAAGTAAATATCCTTAAACACTATTACCTATCACAATGTTAATGTGTCTGAAAAAAATGTAGAAAAAAATGTAAAGAAGATGGGAAAGACTTATAAATTACTTTGTCCCACAAGGGGAAGTAATGTAATGAGATGGGAAATGGGCGCCACAAGACAAAAACAAGTTCCTTACTAGAATAAATACAATCTAATTAAATTGGTGAAGACTCGAGAGTTTTAACATAAAAGAGTGAAGGAACCTAAATGTGAAGGTTTTGGCCCGGAATAACTAGTGAAGTAAAAATATATCCCATGTCAGTATATGAGATGTAAGAAAAGTAAAGGTTCCAACCTTCCCACAATGTGTTCCCCGTTCCTTAAAAACTCATATAAACAATCACGCTACTACAGGATTAGGTACATGCATGAAAAGGAAATGACACTAATAATAAATATATATCCTCCTATCCTAGTGAAAATAAACCCTACTACACTACAAAGGACCTGAAGCTATGTGACGATGTCAATTGTGGTGTTTGATATTTCAACCAGGACAGGGAGTGTGCCAATTGTATTATGTATTTTTGTTTGCAATTGAATTTTGATTATATAATTTACATTTTCATTTCCTTTTGCTTGATTTTTATTTTCATAAAATATATTTTTTGAAATTTTCTATTCCTCCTCCATATAGATTCCAAAGGTTGATCAAATGTGTATGAAAGATGAGAAACACTAGATATTATACACCTAGTATTTATAAAGGAGAACATATAAACCATAACGCTTGGATATTCCTAGACTCAAACCTTTAGAAAATAATGCTACCTTGATTTAAAGAAATTTAAATATTTATCAGAGGACATATCAAATTAATATAGCGGTGACAAACAATATCTAGCATACAAAGTACAAATAAGTGTGCAAGATAGGAGATGAGAATGACTTAGCTTGTATCGAAATATGTGGGCTAATTCTAGCCTGAAAATTGATTAGAACATGTTAGATCTGGATTGTGTAAGATCTATCTAGAAATTTGAGATCTGGAATCTCTTTGTATAGGACCTCCCAGGATGAGGACGGGACCACTCTGGTGTTGGTGTTTGAAATGGGCGTTGGTGTTTGAAATGGGTGCTAGTGTCTAGATATCAACCCACGCTTCCGATCTTTTCAAAGTTTGAATTTGGTTTCTTCCTTTCATTGTTTGTCGCATCCACTTCAATGTAGGGTTCATGTGTTACACATCTACCTACAAAACAAAACCTAGCTACCTGCACAAGGCTTAAGCAAACATTAAATGGAATAAATAATGCATATGCTTGAGTTGTACTAACCTTGGCGGTCACCTCAATGTGATTTTCATTGAGCATTGCACTACATTTCAGACTCTATATAGCTCTTATGTGTATGTGACTTGAATTGTGTCCCTTGAAGTTAATTTTCCCTTGTTCCAGTCACATGAAGATAACATGCTACAACTAATTTTTCCCCAAGATGAATGTGTGAGATGGAATTCAAAATAAACCCTCTTATACGGTGAAAGATGCAACCCAAATGCAATATTTGAATTTTTATCTTGCCCAAATAGTAGATAGTAAGTATTAGCCTAAAAATTTTCAGGCCCTAATGATAGTGAGTAAGTCATGTATATATATGATTACCTTGTTCGAGTTTTGTCGTTAACAAGAAGAAAAACATAACCTAAAGTAATAAGAAAGTTTTTAGAAAAGGTACCAAATGAAATGACATTTGAAAATTAGGAAAATGTGGGAAAAGGACATAAACACCCAAATGGGATAGTAATGTTTTAGTGCTCATGTATCTAATGGGCAGTATTATCAGGATTTTCAAAGGATATAATGGTAAATACAAAGTTGGGTCATATGTTGTCTAATGTCTAAGAGTAAAGTGGAAAAGAAAATAAGAAGAGTGTGTAAGAGGATAAAGCAATGTAAAAGAAAAACACATGTTGTTAATGTCTAGTTTTCTCACTTAGGAATCATGCATATAACGACATACTTAGAGGCCTGATGTAAATAGAAAGTGCATGATTTCATGACTACATTTACCCATTCATTCACTAGAAAAGTAGATAAGAAGAGTGTACCTTATGGAGATCTAAAGGGAGTTGTAACCGATAACATGGAAAACGAGGAATGTGTTTGATACTATGACGAATGGAGATTGTGAAGTGTGTAATGTAGAATCTAGAAGATAGAATAATGATCCTATGGGGGACCTTGCACGTGTAGAAGAACTAATGTATGTGTGTGTTCCTTGGATATTACCTTTGTCAGAGTTTCTTGTGCTTGAGATTGTTCCTTGTTCCATTTATGTGTTGCCCTTTTTTAGAGTAAGGTCGGACTTGCAAAAAGAAAATAAGTGTAGTCAATGCTCATGATAAATAAAATTGAACTTTAACTTAGTACATGTCAAAATAGAAATACGTATTGAAAAACAAGTGAATCAAGGATAGAATACACTTGTGTGTCATGAGAGAAGAGATATAATTGTTCTTGTATGTTTGTTACCTTAGAGATGGTTGGAATAGTACTAAGGATTTGGGTGTCCTGATGCCAAACTACGGATTTGGGCATCATGTCACCAAATTACGGATTTGAGCATCTTGTCACTAAACTACGGATCGAGGGTCATATCATTAAACTAAGGATTTGAGCATCCAGTCGCTAAGGGAAGAGTATTGGGAGAGTGGTCATCTTTACCCTCCAACCCTTAACACTTCCCCATAGATAAGTATTACTTTATATGGTCACAAACCCAATAGAAACTAGTCACCGATAAATATGAAGTAATTAGTTTCATTACATAAAGTGTGTAATGTGTCACTGATTTTGTTCTTGTTATTCCTAATAGTAACCTATAATCGAGCATGTGTTGTTGGAAATTAGAAAATATTGTCACTGAGAACCTACTAATTCTGTATTGTAGTTATTTATACCCCCGGAAAGGAGTTCCCAAGTGGGACACTAACGCCCATTTTCCTATCTATGTTGGGTGCTTCATCCGCACCGATTTTAGGCCCAATTCTGATTTTGAACATGTGTATTAGCTCTTGTTTATCTTGATTTTGTTGTTTACCATTTTGTGTTTGGTCTTTGAATTGTTGAGAGGGGAAATAATCACTCGATTATTTCCCCCACTCATTTGGGGTGCGTGAGATGAAAAAGGTGAGCATGGCCTAAATGAGGAAAGATGAAACTAATGTGCACATTTGAAATAGAACTCCTGTAGGGGGAATAGGGAATACACATGGTAATAACCATGGCGTATGTAAAAAAATGGGAAAAGGCTAGCCAAAAGTGTTAGTCACAAACAAGTATACATGATGTAATAGAAACAAGTCAAAACATACAATAACATGGAAAAAGACACAACGAGTAGTTGGTTGAATACATGAGACACCACTTAGGATGTCGCAAAACACTTGAAGCATTTAAGGCAATATAAACAAACAAGAAATGAACATAGGGCATAACCCACAAACAATGGCAATCAAGACATAAGCAAAGAAGACAAGATATAATAAAATCAAAGAACCATGATTGGAAGTAGGCTGCGATACAAATGCTACACATGAAGCACTCATTAGCATGTTAGAAAAATTGATAGTATGCCACAATGTATACAACTGGAAATAAGAATGAAAGTAGTAGATATTGCAATGATAAAACCTGAATATAGAGAAATAGGAAAGGTAGATGCCCCTAGGAGCCTCAGTGGGATTGGTATGGTACAGTTCCAAGCATCATACATCGTGTAAGAACCTGTAAGTGATTTGCATTCACCTCAAAAATTACCATGTGAATGCACATGTGTGTATGGAAAAATGATAGAGCATATTATGAATCCAAGTAACATGATAAAAAATGTGCAACATAGAATAATATAAGCAAGCAAGGATACATCCAATCAAGATCTAAGCTAGTATTTTTGAATTTTTTTCAAATATGTGAACATGAAATAGAACAACTAGGAGAGGGGAGAAAGGTTGCCTCCCAGTGTATGTGTGCAAAGTGAGGTCCATATAGGTAAGTGCGCCCTCAACAATCATGTTTGAACCTAGAACAAGAGTGTGTCATCGGGTAGCGGGGGAAGTAATATACCCCCAAATGTGAATGCTATGGTGATCTAAATGATATTATTGAGAGAGTCATCTAAATAAGAAATCTAGCCAATAGGAGTCGGATTAGAGGCATAGTAGGCAAAGTATTTTGGCCTATTTTGGAAGAACCCGTGAGTCATAAGTGATATATTCCCATGACATATTATTCATCTAGTAAAAGGTGTATCAGAGCACTTATGTGCATTCCATTGTGACAAATTAGGAGTGTAATCAAGGAATAAATCATTACGAATAATGAAGGTCATGGAGGCTATATGATAAGTTAAAATAGTATTATGCATATCAATAGTGCCGCCAATGTAATTCAACCAATATTTCTGAATTATAAGTGGAAAAGGTTAGGGATCAAGTGCAACCCAAACCTACATGTAAAATACCCTGGTATCATAAGCTGCTAGGAGAAATATATAGCCTTGATATTCACTATGTGGTGTGAGCAAAGGTATGATATTGGTAGGAGTGAGGCCCAAGTGGGTTAGAGCCTCATAGGTACATACAATTTCAAAGCAATGAGGATCATAAGGTATATGTTGCCAATATTCCTGATTAATGTATAATGTGCAAGTAAATCGATCAAAAGAGGAGGGTGTCCTAGAAGAAGAACCACGAATAGGAGATGGAATGGGTTCGAGGGTGTGCACGATATTATGATAAGGAATCAAAGTAGTGTTAGTAGCCGATGGAGTTAGGGATTTAACTTGGTACTCACCAGACTCAGTAATAACTTAGTCGTTATGAAATAAGGATTCATCAAAGTCCATGGGGGTAAATTCCAAAGCAAAAAGAGTGTCTCATTAGTAAGCTTAATAGTATGAACAACATCATCATCATAATCATTTGTCTCAACATAGAAGTAGTGTTTAATATTTTCTAGGGTTTTACAATGAATGTGGAGGTGTATGGGAAAATATGGTAGGAGAGATGAGATCAATAATGTGAATCTAAATGGAGAAAGTGGCGGGAAGAAGTGATACATGATTATAATTGTTGGGCTCCCCAATATTATATGTATCAAGATAATGTGAGGGGTTGGTTGAACTGGGGGAATAACCCTGGAGGTGACAGAGTCCATGCGACATAATTTGAATGGTTCAGGATCAACAACAAGAGTATATTCTTAGCCATCAATGATAAACTTGACATAATGATGGACTGTAGAAGGGATAGCTTGCATGTCATGGATCCAAGGTCGACCAAGGAGGAGATTAAATTGCAATGGGGCATCCATGACATAGAAATGAGTAATGAGCTTGTGGGGTCCCACTTGCAATTTCAATTTGATAATGCCTATATATGCACGGGTGGTAGTGTCATAGCTATAGACAACAACAATATATTTTTCAATAGAACCATGAGGAATATTCAATTGAGCTAGTAAGGATAAAGGACAAATATTCAATGCAAAACTGCTATCAATGAATACATGCTTAATTTGGAAACCCTGAATCTAAGCCATGCTAAGGAGAGGAGAATACTCAACAGATGACTCATATGAAATGTCTTCGTCGGAAAATGTAATAGGATTGTTAATGTGTTTACAAGATTTCATGAGATTGGAAAAGGAAACATGAGGGTCATAATTTTTTATTTAAATAGCCCATAATTCACTTTCTAGAGTACGAAAATAGTCAATGGATTTACAAAAGATATCAAAAAGAGATATCTTAGCTGGGGTATTATTTAATTGCTTTATAATATCAAATTATTTGGATGAAGCAACATGTTGAAGAAGTGGTGCACTAAGAGGAGGAGGAAGAGAAGTTAGGAAGTTGTAAAGGTTGTTTATTCCGACAAGTGGTGACGAAATTGACAATGGGGTCTCAGAGAGGTATTCGTGAAGCGATGAGGATGCTTGAGTAATGACATGAATATACTCAACCTATATGGCCTCTTGGGAATAGACACGAGTAGGAATGAAAGAGGAAGAATTAGCCATATAAAGCAAGAGAGAAGAAGAAATGAAAGGGACTCGGTGCATGATCATGGTTTGGGTTCACCAAATGATTTAAATAAATTTAAATCTTTATCAAAGGATTGAGATCAAATGACTATAGAAGTGAAAAAAAATATTTAGCATGAAAAGTACAAAAAGATTCCAAGATAGGATATGAGAATGACTTAGCTAGTATCAACAAATCGGGATGATTCTGGGTTGAAGTCTAGATCATGTTGCATTTGGATCTAGGTATCTGTCTAGCTCTGTTTGGAAAGTTGAGATCCGGAACCTCTTTGGACAGAACTACCAAGATGAGGACAGGACCACAGTGCATCGATGTTTGAAATGCGTGCTAGTGTCAGAACCAACTCGATTGTAATTTTTTCAAGGTCTAAACTTGGATTCTTACTTTCATTGTTTGTTGCATCCACTTCAGTGTAGGGTTCTTGTGTCACACCTATACTTGCAAAACAAAACCTATCTACCTACACAAGGCTCAATAAAACATTATATGGAATAAATAATGCAAATGCTTTAGTTGACCGACACTAATGGTCACCCCAATGTGATTATCACTAAGTGTTGATCTAAATTTTAGAATCTATGTAGTTCTTGTATGTGTGTGATTTGAATTGTGCCTCTTAAAGCTAGGTTTCCATTTTTCGGTCCCATTAAGATAACGAGCTACAACTAGTTTCCCCAAGATGAATGTGTGTGATGTAATTCAAAATGAATCCTCATATGTGGTCAATGATGTTGCCTAGATGCGGTCGAATGTTGCTCTTTCCTAAATAAGTAAGTATTATCCCAATGTTGTCCAACCCCGATGATAGTGAGTAATTCATGTGTGTGTGTGTGTGTGTGTGTATATATATATATATGATTCCCTTGTTTGAATTTTGTCATTCAAAACAAGAAAAGATTACCCAAAGTAATAAGAAAGATTTCAGAAAAGGTACCAAATGATATGACATTTGAAAATTAGTAAAAGGAGGGAAAAGGATAGAAGCACCCAAAGGGTATAGTAGCGCCTGGGCGCTTTTGTCCCTAATGGTGGTATTATTCGAGATGTTCGGTGGATATAACAAGTAAATATAGAGTTGGGTCATATGTTTTCTAATGTCCAAGAGTAAAGTAGTCATTCCATAAAAGTAAATAAGAAGAGTGTGTAAGAGGATAAAACAATGTAAAAGTAAAACATGTAAATAGAAATTCTGTGATTTCATGACTAAATACCTCAAGACTCGAAATTGGTGGGCCCAATAGGAGTGTGTAATAAAGATATATAGCAAGATGTGATCATGCCTTTCTTGTTTGACATTGTTATTCTTGTATGCGGCCTAAATGCCTTGATTGTCTTGTGACACCATGGACGTCCGATGTTTGCAAATTTATACCTTGATATGAATCTTCTCTACATAGTATTGGTTTTTTTTTACCCACTTGACTACTGCTATGTATCTATACTTATTCTATTACATTTACATTTTTCCACTATTGGTGCTCTTGTTTCTATTACATATATTGTTTCTCTTGTTTGTTTCTTTGTGCGCCATGGTCTCCACCATTAACAACCCATTCTTTAGGTACATGTTTTCAAAATTTTCCACCACTTCAACATCCCACATCTCCTATAGAATATCATATATATAGAACACAAGTACAAATCTATTCTTTTGAGCTGAATGCTCGAATGATTTATCACACACACCTTACAAGAGGGGGCATTCATTGAGACATTTCTACACATAGAAGAAAAATATTAGGTTCAAGAACATTTTTTCACACAAGTACAAGTCATCGGAAACATATCTAGATATAATAACTTGGCAAAAGGTGAACAAGTTAATTTTTTTTACATAAAGGTCAAGACTGTATGACATTCCTACCCCTGTCATACATTTTTTCCCTAGGGGAAGTTACACCAAATTTTGTACAGTTTCATATTTCCATAGATGGATACATGTTTTTAGCATAATCTCATATTTCTTTGACATAATTCAGAGTAGTTTACAGGGGACATGAATATTTCACTCCTCTACTTCAATAATCAAATTTGGTTATAAAATACATGGTTTTGGGGCATGGGTCTCCTTCTCCATCATCTATTCAACATCTTACATACTTTTACTTAGTTGTGCGAGAATATGGGAAGGGCATAGCACACCCATTCTCTTTTATATTATGTCTCTATATACAAAATCAGGCCTACACTGTCTGCAATGGTATGGTCCACGGAGTTATGGAAGTATCGAAGCAACTAAGGTCTTCAGACAAAGTCTTTGTTATCCTATTTCAAAGGGGAAGACATTAGGGTTATTAAAAAATGATATATGGACTTCTTCCTTCATGGGATGCTATGAAACCTCTATCTTATTCTTTGTCTATCCTCTATTCGATGTTGGGTTGCATGCACCCAATACTCTGGTTTTTCCTTCGACACAATTGGGGATTGATCCCCCAAATCCTACGACAAGTTTAGTAATACGATACAAATATCTAACTGCAAGTAAAGAAATGGGAGCTCTTTCCTTTGTAGAAACAAAGTGTATTCCTTCCATGTTTTACATCGCTATTTCATATTCGGCAAGTTCAAATTATATATTTACATTTGAGTTATTGTTCAATTTCTACTATGGACATTGACTACACTATGTGTTTCAGGTTTCATCATGGAGAATACCAACACTAACACATCTAGATGATAAAAACTGCAAGAAAAGATAAAGTGTGTCTACACACTCAGGTATCACTTTCCTTAAAGCATGTAATTTCCATTTCATAGCTAAATGGGGGAAAATGTCAAAACTAAAATTTGGCAATTTATCCTTTTGACATTGTTGGTTGTGATCGCACATGCATCTTAGCTAAGAAAAACACCCACATCCTATCCTCATTCAGTACATCTTTCTATCTCCATCCCAAACTTGTTATCTTCCTACCAAACTTGTTTATTTTTATACGTTGATGTGTTGTCATATTCCAAATGTAAATGCATCAAATCAGTACTTAAATTCTACTTATCATGATGTAAATTCCAAATTTCACCATTTATCTCCCTGTCCAAAAGTTTACAATAGTGCTAGGATGTAATACATGGTCTAGGACCAACACATCTTCTAACTTTATTTTCAATTGCATCATCTTTATAGGGTCTTTTTATCCTCCGGGTTGGTATTTACATGAAAAATTACCTTTAGAGCCCTATATAAGAAAGTTAACATCACCTCATTTATTAACATGGAATCACTTAACATTCTCATTATCTCTTATTGCAAATACTAGCACAAAAGGCACCCAAGGCTCCATAAATATTCCCAAAGTTGATGCACATCCACTAGGGTAGCCACTACTACAATTATGAAGCACTCAACCATGTCAAATAGTTTACCTTCCCTCATTTCCAAGCACTTCAAAGATATAAATGTCTTAACAAGAGCACCATCATCCCAAGCATGGTGAAATTAGTTTAAATTGTAAACTAGCTACATTCATATAGATGGTACATGCTAGTTGGAGAACTATGTGTGGTTTGGGATTTCTTCGGAGTAGTGCCAATATAGGTGGTGCATGGATTGTACTTGAACACAAACACTAACCTTCTTACAGGGTCTCCCAACCATGGTTAGGGTTTGAGTCTGATTCAAATGGTTTCATATGGTTTCGAGATTGTGCAACACTTAGGGTTTGACAATGATACATACTTCCATATCATTCAAGGACTCAGGAAGTTGTAGAACCCCATTCCAAGTAGGTCCAGGACCGTACATCCATTCTCGGCAGAGAGTTTTATAGTTCTACACCAAGACATTTTCCAGTCACGGTCTCATGAACGAAACATCTCTAGGTTCATCACTTCAAGTTACCAGTAAATGCACCTAGATCTCTCCTATATCACTATGTATAGCTAAGTGCATCTTCTCTCTTGTGTTTTTGAGGTTGTATCATATTTTAATCACTAGTCATAAGTATTATTATGTTATTATGATATTACATGTTTAATGTTGGAAGTGAATTAATTAAAATAACCCTCAGAATGTGAACCTTACATTCCTTTTTATTGTTTTGTATCCCCATAACAATCTATTAACACTTAAAAAGGGTGTAAACAACTACAAACTTAGTCAACCTTTCTAAGCTTCACGACTTCAAATAATATTTCTCCTATACTTTTGGTTTTCCAAATGCTTTATAGTATTTCACAACCATAGATAATACTTTACTGATTGATTCTAGTTTGTAGTATTGCATAACTTCCATTAGTATTACACAAATCTTTTTAGTGTTATATGGCATCCATCGACACGTCATTGCTAGTCGATTGAATTTCACAATTTGCACATATTGCACAAAAACTCCTTTGACTTATGTGGAGTACATAATAGGCTTGACATTGCACAATAGGACTTTGTACAATGCTATCATTAGACAATAACCTCACACACTACACATAATGCAACATAGTACTTCATGGCATGTGAAAATATTCCTTCCTTCACAATGGGGCCTTCCAACAATAAAAATGTAAACAATTGACTCAAATTGTTTAAACTATTTTTAGTTGATACACTATTACATGTGAACTTGGATGTTTTTTTCATACACCTCAGTAAATTTAAAAATTTGAACTCCTCAAATGATTTGAAAGTCATGTTTCACGACATCCGCAACACTCAACCAATTTACATCTTCAATGTTCTTCCCTTTCCACTTTTCAAATTACTCTTATTCCTTATTTTGCATTTTTTTATTCTAGTGTCAATTATGGTTTTGCTTCCTCACACATTCTTTTTGGTATCTACTCTCTCCAATCCACCTCAACATCCTCTAGATTTGAACCTTCAACACTTCCCTATACTACATGGTATGGATATAGACCCACCACATTGAATATGTTTGAGATATAAATGTTTTCTGGAAACTCATTCTCATAAGCATTTTGTGCAAACTTCTTCAACACCTTGTATAGTCCAATTTTATTCCATTTTAGCTCATTATATGTCCCCTTAAGAAACCTTTCCTTCTGAAAAATGGGCTAAGACAAAATCTCCTATATGATATTCTACTTCTCTTCACCTCTCATATGTGAGTTGTTTATATTGTGCTTTCATCTTCTCCAACTCGACTATGCACTTGTTGGTGCACTTATGTCATTGGTTCTTCAAAATATTTTGCTTCAACACTTATTTCTTCATTGCATGGTAACTCTCTTAACATAACCACTCCTCGTATATTACTCCCATACACACTATAGAATGGTGTTTTTCCGTGCTTCGATTAACTAAATTGTTGTACATGAATTATGCTCATGAAATTTCCTAGTCCCGTGTTCCCGAATTATCTCTAACCAAACATCTCAATAAGTCTCCAAGACTATTTTTACAACCTATGTTTGTCCATCAATCATAAGTGATATGTTGAACTAAATTACAATTTAGTATTCATCTTCTTCCACAAATTCCACCAAACATGGCCAACAAAATTAGTGTCCTTGTTTGAAAAAAATTGTGCAGCAAACCATACACTCTCACAATCTCTTTAAAGGAAAAAAATGTGATTTGAGTTACATCACTCGTCCTTTTACAAGCAACAAAATGTGTCATCTTAGAGAATCTATCCACCAAAACATAAATGTAATCAAATTCCCTATACATCCTAGGAAAACCCGAAACAAAATCCATATTGATGTCCTCTTATGGATTCTTGAGAATGAGAAAAGGTTGATACAACCATTCATTATGAGAGTTTCCTTAGCTAACTAGCATACTTTGTATTCTTGCACAAACTTGGGAACATATATAGTCATCTCTAACCAAAAGTAACTTTTTTCTAGCTCTACAATAACTTATTATCGAAATTGAAATGCTCTCCTAATCCACCATTATGTTTTTCTTTTATCAAATCCCCCTTGTTAATCCTATGGAAATGCACAACCAGAGTTACCCTTAAACAAAAGGTCTTCCTACACAAAGTAATCCAACCATGACATCCTATCAACACTCACAAATGTTGTGGACACTCTCTATGCTTCACAAAAGTATTTATCTTATGCATACATCTCCATGGATTCATAACTCACTACTTTAACTCTCATCTTGGTCAACAACATACAATGCCCATTTAGTGCAACAACAACATTGTTAGACTTGTCACTTTTATGCTTCAACACAAAAGTATACCCTAATAGGTACTCAATCCACTTCATATGCCCTTGGTTCAACTTCCTTGGCCGTTAATAAACTATAACAATTTATGATTGATAGATTGCAAAAATTCCTTTGGAAATAGGTAGTGCATCCACTTCTTGAAAACTTGCACGATTATATAGAACTCATGATCATACACATTATACTTTCTCTTTGAATCATTCAGCTTCTCATTAAAATAAGCTATTGATCTCCCTTATTAACTCAACACTACACCAATGGTTAAACCACTAGCATCACAATCCACTTGGAACACCTTCGTAAAATCCAAAAATGCCAACACCAGTTGTTTTTTTACCTTGTTCTTTAGCTCTTGATAACTTTCCTCTACGCATTGGCTCTAGATGAAACTCTTATTGTCTGTCTCGTTGCATGGCCTTTGTGATAGGTGAACTCACACCACTAAATTTCATAATGAACTTCCGGTAAAAACCATCCAACCCATCAAAAATTATTGCTTGAAAAACACTATTTGGTGATGACCAATCCACTATTATGTGGACCTTCTTTGGATCCATGTTCGGACCTTCACCTGAAATTACGAATCCCGAATACACTGATTATTCCAACACAAAACTACATTTCTTCAAATTAATTATCAAATTCTCCTCATGCAATCGCCACAACATTTATTTGATATGCGATAAACATTCTTCTCGTGGCTTGCTAAATATCAAGATATCATCATGGTACAAAATAAAAAATTTGCCCAAAAATGATTTCAAGACTTCATTCATCAATCTCATAAAGGTACTCCATGAGTTTCTCAATCCAAATGGCATAACTAACCACTCAATCAATCCTTACTACATCTTGAATGCAGTCTTCCACTCATCCCCTTTTCTAATGTGAAGTTTATGTATTTTCTCTTCATATCAATCTTATGAAATACTTCGTGCCACTCTTAAAATACATGATGTCATCCATGTGTGGCAACGAGGATTTATACTTGATGATGAAATTATTTATGGAATTTGATTATGTACAAATCCATCATTCACCACCCTTCTTCAAGCCTTTACTTAGCATCTCCTCAACCTGTCACTCTATCTCTACATTCTCTTGTGGTGTCATTTTGTAAGCTTCCTTGTTTGGTAAAATTGAACCAAGATTCAAATCCATTCGTGACGTATTTCTCTCACATGAGGTAGCATCTCACTAGAAACAACTTATGCAAAATCTTCTAACATATCCTTCACTTCTCGTGGTATTGATTCATCCTTTTCGGACACTATTAATGCACATTCTCTTTGTGCGGGCTTTATAATCATGCAAAACATGTACTATTTTACTTCACTTCATTTATAAATTACTTTCTTGATAGAAAAAAAACTACGAGGTCCCTCTTATGCTCTTAAACCATTATTTCATCAAATTTAGAGTGTAATTTTTCTCATCATTTACCACTTTGTATGTGTATGCCACGACCATCATGTTGCACCTTTCAATTGAATTCCCAAGGCCTTCCAAGTAGCACATGAAATGTGTCCATGGGCATGATGTTGCAAATCACTTTAGCCTCATACCTTCCAATTTGGAACTTCATTAGACATTGCTTAGTCACTAACAATTGACATCCCTTTGAAAACCAAGAGACCTTATAGGTATTATGATGTTTAATCCTCTTGATCCAAACTTGTCTACCACTTGCCCAATCAAATTGTCATTGCTACCAAAATCCACAATCAATTTTTAGACTTTACCACCTGACTTGCATGTTGTTATAAACAAATCTTCCTTTTCTCAAGCCTAAATTCTTCTTTTAATGATTTTAAAAACACACGCTTAAACATAAATACTTCACCCATCTATGGGTCTTCTCTCTAACCTTGCACATCATAGTCATTACCCTACACAATGTGTGCACTCACATTATTCCCAAAGGAAACTATGGGTGGTCAAAAGTTACCTGATTCTCCCTAAAACATTATAGTATGAAGGAACACTCCAATAGATTTCAAATGCCTATTGGAAAATGTGAATTAGACATCATATGGTCTCGATATCGTTGGTCAAAGTTCATGGTTAAACTAGGTCAATGTGGGGAAACCACGGGTCGGCGGTACCTTGGATCGTGTAGATAGCCTAATTGTGTAATTCGAAGTTGGTTGAGGGAAAAATGTGATCATGGACATTGTTGGTGTAAACATCCGGTATTCGACATGCATGTAAAAAGTTTGGTTTCAATAGTGAGGTCCACTTTTGTTTTGGAAGGGGACCCAACTGTCGTGGTATATATTAGTGTAATTTTAATTTTCCCAATTACACTATAGTTTTATGCCATATTATGTTGTGTATCCCTGGTGCTTTGTGGTGGAAAGATGAGAGCCTTGTGATGTGGAGATTTTGGAGTGATCCATGTGGTGGGTCCTTAGGCCACCATGTGTCCTGCCACCTAACTCACCATCCAACTATTCATGGCCGAGTTATTTACCTAACTCGGTGAGCTATCTTATCCACTGCGGGGATCACATAACACACTCACCATTCTACCAACACCCAACATGTCAATGCCAACTCGTCAACATGGATGATCTGCTAACCAACCTAACTCATTGGTATGGCCAAGTTGGTTCCAACCAACTCACGAACACTATACATCGAACTCATGGATGGGGTGGGTTGTTATTCCTCAAATAGGGAAAAATGAGTTGTGTGGACCGAAGCCACAATTGAATGGAACAATAAAAGGCCATTTTAAGCCTATTTATCCAATCTCATGACGCATGTGATATTTATGCAAACCCATATGCCAAACAAAGTTGCCTTGGATGGAGTTAATCTCGTGACCTCGGGTAAAAATATGAGAGGCTTTACCTACCCGCCACCGACTTGCAAGTGGTATAAAAGGGGGAATTGGTATTTGAACGAAGGTGGGATTTGGACCGTTTAAATGATAAGCCATTTTTGGCTTGTTAGAGGCCATTCCAAAGGGAATATTCAAACCTGCTAATACTGTGAGCTAAAGACCATAGATGAGTTTTTTGTTCATTCCTTATGGCATTTTGAGCCCAATTGAGAGTTTTTGAGCCACTTTCATTGGAGTAGAGTTCTTGGACGAACAGGGAAACTTGTGTTGTTGGATCCATTCATGGAAGACATTCGTGAATCAAATTTTCTAGATCCTTTAGGGTTCATTGTAGGTTCATATTCATTTCATGTTGTAATTTTTCATAATGTACTTGTAATATATTTAAAAATGGATTGGTTCGTCATTTAATGAATCAGGAGACATAGCCAAATGATTGAACTCCATTATCAAGATCTTTGTCATTATTCTTTTTGATTTGTTGTTTTAATCAAGTATTTTTATTCAATTTTAGATGGATTAATGATAAGCTAAGGCAAATTACAAAAATTGTAAAATGACAATTTTGGAAGAGTTTAACTATGGAATTGATGTTTTGAGTTTCTAATCACTTTGAATCAGTTCTAAATCAATTTTTAATCAGTTCCTCAATTTATTTAAATTAGGAATTTGAGAATTTTAATTAGTATCCATTTTAAAACTATTTGATAATAGGGGTCTACTACAATTTGAGATCAAATTTTGGTCAAAGCTAGTAGAATGTTGGATTAACTTCTAATCGTGCATTCGATGATATTAGTTTTTAGTTGGTTTTATTTAGTTTTTGCAAACATTTAGGCTTGTAAATATTCCATTTGTAGTATGTAGTTGTTGGGAGTACAAGTTGTTTGCAGAAAACATGAAACCATGTGATGAGAGGGACATATGGATCTCACTTGCAAGGCATCAAAGATATGGAAATGGAATCCAGTCAGTTAGCATTGGCTACAATGTTTTGGTGATTAAACCACATTGTGAAGATTTCTTTTCTGGTGTAATAACTATATTTGTTTTTGAGCCTATGTCCTTTGATTAGGAGCAAGTGAAAAGACCATTCCATTTTGAGATATGGAGAATGGCATTAGGACATTGTTTAGGGAATTGGACATTATTTTTCACTCGTTTATATTTGGGTACTAATTGGTTATCAATTGATTTTAGATTCACAATTGTTCTTAAGCATTGTAAGTATAATCTTAAAGTTGTTTAAAATTCAACGATTTGTTAACCTTTGCTCAACAAGGTGTACAGTTCTCAATTTTTGAAGGAAGGTAAAATTATTCCAACGTTTTCTTAATACATGAGAAAATGGCTATTTTTATGATTTTGGTTTTGATATGTCGGATAACCTTTGTGTGGCATGTTGGAAAGAAATATGCCTTGTTTTGAAACTATTCAAAACTATTTGAAAACATGGGGTTTCATCACTACCTCGTTATACAAGATGTTTTCTATGGTGTAGCCTTCATTCAAGTTGTTAAACTAGGAAGAGGGATCAACCCTTGATTTGGTAAAACTAATTTCTTGGATAGTTTTTAATTGCATAGCTGATATTGTTGATTAACATGCATATTTTTCAAAGCATACTTTTATGGGATTCTTGTTGTATGTAGAAAGGAGATTTTCCCATATGATTTTAGCTTTGAATCTAGATTTTGGAGTCACTTGTAGGGAAGAGATGAGTGACAGGTTTAACATGCTCAGATTTATCTTCTCACATTTATGGTTGATAGATTCATTGTGATTTAGACAACATAATATACAGATTCAGTGGGCATGTTCAATATGTCTAATTTTGGATTTACATCTGTTGTCATTTTTAGTGTGCAAAATATGGATGCTTATAAGACCCATTTGGGCACCATTTGTATTGTAATTAATTTACAAACTTTTTGTATCCACACATGATAATTGCACATATTTTTAAGACCCTCATATTTGGGCATTTATTTGTAACTATCATATGTGGTTACAATTAGGGTGTACATTACTTGCACTAACAAACTAGTTGGCGATTACACTGGTGATATTTTTTTATGGTTAAACGCTTTTGACCGAAACTATCAATCGGGGGTTCTTGGGTCCCCTCCTTAACAGTACTGATGTCCTCAGACAAGATATTACAATTAATCCATCACAATCACAAACCGCAACCACTGAGCCCACACCGATGATGCATTTTTTCTGCCACCGTCGTTTTAAAGCACCAATCTGCCGCCAATGCTAATGTTGACGATGATGCAAAGTCGCGCCATTCTTTGAAAGGAACCACCACCATGACCACCGATGATGTAACACGTGCCACCACCAATAAAACACCTTGAAGGGATTGTGCCTAATGGGGTTTAAACTTGGGTGGATCCGTCTTAACCTATCCACCCAAACCCCATTGGCCATGGTGATATTTTTTAGTGAATGACAATTTCACCAATTTGGATTGTGACATTTGCGCATGCATTTTGATTATATCCCCAATTTTACATTGGATATATATTTTTATCTTCATTGGCAGTTTCAAGGATTCAATTAACTCTCTCCTCTTTATAGGCATTGTGTAATTTAATTTCTGAATCATTTCCATAATATTTTGCAGTGATTTTCTAGTATCACAAGGTCAGTTGGACACTTAGTTGAGAAAGTGTTTTGTTGTCTATTTCATATTGATCTACTTTGGGTGATATTTTACAGTGATATTTTGTCGTGATTGACAATTTCACAAGGTCAGTATACACTGCCTATTGTTGGCATTTGGTAGTCTATTTCATCTTTGGTCATTTATGTATTTGCGCAGTTTCACAATATTAATGGACACTTGCCTATGTTTGGCATTTAGTCGTCTATTTCATATTGATCGATTTCAGTGATATTTTGTAGAGTTGATACTTTTTGCAGTTTCACGGGATCGATGAACACTCGCCTTAGTCGTCTATTTTATATTAATTGATTTTAATAATATTTTGCGAGTGGAAAGTTTTTAGAGGGTCGGTAGACACCCTTTATTATTGGCATTTGGTTTTCTATTTCATACTAATCTAATTTTGGCATTTACAATATTGGCAAAATCACAAAGGATAAAGTTAGACACTTATCGATGTTTGACATTTTGTTGTCGTTTCATACTAATCCATTTTTGTGATAAACATTTCAATATTTACAATCTTAACCACTATGTTATATTTTGGTTTCTGTATATTGGTGTGATGCAGAGAGTCGTTTAGCATATTCAGTGGGTGATTGGACTTTTGGGGACCAAAAGGTTTTTATTGGGGAGGTGTGATCCAAAGGACATTCTAGGTGGTTAGAAGTTCCCTAATTCTCCCTAAATCATTACAGTATGGAATATCACTCTAATATCTTTCCAATGCCTATTGGAACACGTGAATCAGACATCGTATGCTCTTGGTATCGTTGGTCAAAATTTATGGTCAAATTGGATCAAAAAGGGAAAACACAAGTCAACAGTACCCTGGCTTGTGCACAGAGCCTAATTGGGTAAATCGAAGTTGATCGAGGCAATAATGTGATCATGGACATTATTGGTATAAACCTTTGGTCTTCGATAGACGTGTAAATTTTTTTGGTTTCAATAGTGAGGTCCACTTTCGTTTTGTAAGGGGACCCAACCGCCATAGTATATATTATTGTAATTTTGATTTTCCCAATTACATTATAGTTTTATGCCATATTATGTTGTGTATTGTGTTGTTGACACGTGTTAGGATATGAGCCCCAGTGATGTGGAGATTTTGGAGTGATCCACGTGGTAGGTCCTCAGGCCACCACATGGCTGCCACCTAACTCATCATCAGTATTCACAACTAAGTTGTTTACCTAAATCGACAAGCTATCTTATCAATATGAGGCTTGCAGAACACACTCGCTTGTATGCCAACACCCAACACATCGGTTTTGACTCATCATCTTGGTCGATCCACTAACCAACTCAACTCACCAGCACAATCGAGCCGGTTCCAACCAACTCACCAACACTCTACATCGAGGTCGTGAATGGGCGAATGTTATTCTGCAAACATGCGAAATAGTGAGTTGTGTATGGCTGAAGCCACCGTTGAATGGAGCGATCAAATGCTATTTTAAGCTTGTTTACCCAATCGCACGACACATGTGGGATTTACCCAAACCCATATGCTAAACAAAGCCACCTTGGACGGAGTTGAACTCGTGACCTCGGGTAAAAGATAAGGGTCTTTACCAACCTTCCACCAACTTGCAAGTGTTGTAAAAAGGGGGAATCGTGGTATTTGAAGGAAGGTCGGCTTTGGATTGTGTAAATGCTAAGCCATTTTTGGCATGTTAGAGGTTATTCCAAAGGGAATATTCAAACCTGTTAATATTGTCAAAGGCCAAATATGTGCTAAATACTAGAGTAGAGTTTTTGTTCATTCCTTATGGATTTTTGAGCCACTTGAGAGTTTTGAGCCACTTTCATTGGAGTAGCGTTCTCGGATGAATAGGGAAACTTGTGTTGTTGGATCCATTCGTGGAGCACATTTGTGGATCAAATTTTCCATGTCCTTCAGGGTTCATTGCAGGTTCAGATTCATTTTATGTTGTGAGTTTTCATAATGTACTTATAAGATATTTAAAAATGTATCGGCTCGTTGTTAAAACTAACCTTGAGACATAACCAAATTAATGAACTCCGTTATCAAGCTCTTTGTCATTATTCTTTTTTGATTTGTTGTTTTTATCAATATTTTAATTCAGTTTTGGATGAATTAACAATAAGCTAAGGCAACTTATGAAAAATTGTTAAACAACAATTTTGGAAGAGTTTAACTACAGAATTGATGTTTTGAGTTTTTAATCACTCTGAATCAGTTCTAAATCAATTTTTAATCACTATCTCAATTAAGTTAAATCAGAAATTTGTGAATTTTAATTAGTATCTATTTTTAAAGTATTTGATAGTAGGGGCCTACTTATAGTTTATGAATCACTCTTCTTCCCATTATGTTGGGCATATGAACATTGGAAAGCTCTATGTCATGTTTCTCCACACCTATACCAAGTGTTGTTGAATCCACGACCAGAAGGATCTTTTACCTGTAGCAAAATTTCCTCCTCGTCTACATGTTCCCTCATTGTGTAATGTCAAACTCGACTCGCCTTCATGATGTACATATTATCTTTGCCATCACAATATTCATGACTTTGTGCAGTTTTTCCCTTTCTACAAGCTATGCTCTATTGCTTGCTAGCTAACTTATCTTTCACCTTCAATTTATACTGAGATATAATTCCTCAATTGACCTCACTTGGATCATTTCAAACTCATCTCCAATCAAAATACGCACTCCATTCTTATACATTAAGATCTTCTCCATGTCATCCTTTGCATGTCCTACTAGAAATTGTGAGTTAGTAAAACTCTTTAGTGTATTCCTTCACATTCTCTCGTGGCAAATTTTGCAACTTCATGAAAGAACTAAACTAGTATTCTACATGGAATAATTTCTTCTTCAACTTCGCAACCAACTTATCCCATTTCTTGATCTTGTGTTTGATTTTTGCACTCAAACATGCTGGATATGTTCCCACCATAAAGAAATATGACCTTTTAGCTTCATGCAAGCTAATTTGAATTTCTTGGGATCTTTGATGTCTTCGTACTCAATTTTTTTGAGTTATGTAATCCAATTAATGAGCTCCACTAGTTCCAAACTTCTACTGATAATTTGGGGTGTCCAACCTAGGATTACTCCCCATTCTATCGATTACATGTAACAATATGTCTTCTAGACCATTAGATTGCACTTCTTCTTCTTCCTCATTCACATTCGCGACCTATGCTCCTTTTCTGTAGCTCCTCCTTTATCATCACTATGATCTTCCGTAACACAAAGTGACATTGTATGGCCTCCGTGGCCTCAACAAGACCGCATACTCTTCATTAACTCGGTCAAATCCTTCACACTAGCACCTAATTTTGGCGAGTTCAACAACATTCCTTTTGTATGCCATTGTGTTTCCTCAAATGAATGCGAACTCTGCACTCCTTTACTGCCTTCTACCCATAAATTTCTTGTTCAAAGATGTCCACGACAATTTTCCACCCACGTCAAAAAAGTGGAAAACCACTAATGCTTGTTATGTAAGCCCTCACCTTTTATCCAATAGTTACCCGCTGGAAGATGTTTGTAATGATTTCCTATCCATAGTCGCAAATGTTGAAAATCACCAATTTATATTGTGCCACTACTTGCGAGGAACACAACCTTGTTTATGATACCAAATGACACAAATGTGGTTAGGGTGCTCAATGAAGAGCCATCTTATACCACACAATTCTCGAGAATCACGCACGAAAAACATACAAATAATGCATGCAATAACACAAAAAAATCAACAGAAAATAACATAGATCAACAAGCTTTATTTATATACTCAACGAAGAATAACACACACGACAGCAATGATCGATCGCCAATGATACACACAATAGGTCATATAATCATTCTCCTCTTGAACACTCACTATTTTGAGGCTTAAGCTCACATCCACACTGCTTTAATTTGTGAATTTCACAAACTTAACTCCTACAACTAGTATAAAATTATGGTCCAAAGAACCCATTATAGACTTAGTCGACCTTTCCGAGCTTCACAACTTCAAATGATATTTCTTTAATACTTCTTGGCTTCCAAATGCTTTGTAGTCTTTCACAACTTCATATAGTACTTTGTGGATTCAAGTTCTAGTTTGTAGTATTGGGTTGCTTCCTTTGGGCTTATGAAACTCCTTTTAGTGTTTTGCGACATTTGTTAACCCATCGATGCTTGTAGACTGACTTCCACAATTCACGTGTCTTGTGCAAAGACTCCTTTTGATTTGTGGGTACTATGCAATAGACTTGACACTGCACAATAGGACTTCACACTATGCTAACATTGCACTGATAAGCTCAAGAACTCAAAAAATGTAGCATAATATTTCGTAGGCTTCACAATGTGGTCACCCAACAACACAAAATGTAAACAATTGACTCACATTGTTCAAACAATTTTTGGTTGATTTAAGATTTCTTATGAACCCAAATGCTCCTACATTAAGATCTATCTCACATTTGCCCAAAATGAATCTCTCACTATTGTTGTCTTCATTCTCTTCACATGCTCTTGCTTGGATTCCCCCACCGAGTCTACTCTTGCATCATTATCATAAGTTGCAAGGGATCCTACAATTGAAATAACCTATCAAACAAAATAAAGTAGGATGCACAACATGTGTCCTCAGACTCGAGGAATTCATTTTCGCTTGAAAAGGTGCAAAAGAGTGTCAATTATATGTGGTGGTGCAGATGAATATCTGCACTTTCCTAGCCTTTATCACTACCCTTTTCAACCAATTAATTTTCTCAATGTCTTCAAAGTGCATTATTTATGCCATGCACGTAACACAAAGTCCAAAATATATCTTTGGTAGTGAGCCTCGACAAGTGTACATGTTGTTTTGCACACAAAAGTTGCATTTGTAACACTATATATAACAATAGTGGAGCCAACCTCCTCAATGACATCTCACAAAATAGAAATATGAAACTCGACATCCTTCCTCTTTTTTGAGCAGGACCATTACCCTCAAATAGTATGGACCCTTTTTGCAAGAAACAATGATATCGATGGGTGGACGATGTCTAATATATGTCCATCTATCCATGATAATGTTGCTGACCATGAGAAACCCATGTCACCCTCCTCTCCTCCATCGGTAAACTAACATTGGAGTAGTTCCTATATAAAATTGTGCTCCTCAATTTTGTGTCTCTTGGGGGGCACATAAACTACATGTTATTTGGCTATCTTAGCCATAACCTCCTTGTAATAAGGAGATTGGGCAACATGAAATAGGATACCAAGGAATAGAAGAATTTTCCGATGGCATCACCAACCTCCTTCTTGGGCTTTGTATCAAACATATCCAAAATATGGATTGGGGACAATAGCCTTCCTCTTCCCCCTACTACCATACACTTTAGTCACGTCATAGCTTGTTGTCGTATTCGAGAAATCACTCTTAGAAGTCCTTTGAGAATTAGAAGGGGTGTCGATGCCACGAGCTACGTGAATGTCATATATCGTGTATACATTAAACAAGCTCACAACATCTGCCCTCTCATCAAGCAAGAGTTGTCCACAAAAGGCAATGCCTTTCCCTGAGATGTGCAATAAGTCTCCATTCATCTTTATATTGCACTTACATGTCTTAGTCCCCCTTGAAGTGTTTGTTTTTGAACCGTCAATGACTTAAGCAAATTGTTTCAAAGTTTTTTTTTGTCAAATGGTTCCTTGGCATATTTGTTCTATATCTTGGATGAAAAGCTAAACTTATCGACACTTCCATGTGAACTGTCAATTTGGTGGTTGGTTCCCATTCTCCTTTCTGCTCCCCATTTTACAATTGGCTTCATACTCACTTAGAACTATAATAATTTTAAAAACAACAAAATAACTATTATAATTTCTTGTTTCATATGAATAATTGGCCCCCTCCCATTTTTTTAATAATAACGACAAAAAATATTAAAATAATAGCCAATGCCCCTAACCCATTTCACATTTGAAACAAACAATTAAAAATAGCATCCAATAGCTTAACCCATCATGCATTGGGCAATAATTAAGTGAATAAAAATGGCCAATGCCTTTCCTTAACATGCTTTGGATTTTGGAAAAAATATAGCCCTAATTCCCTTAATCCAATTGGCATTGTGACGGGGTGAGGGGAAAAACATCCAATTCCCTTTATCCATTTTGATTTGGAGAAAAAATCAGCAGTTCATTGTACATACCTTGATAATGTTTTTCTTCTTCCTCTTCTTCCTCGTTAGTGTTTGCAAGTGTGATTGGAATAAATGTGGGTTGGACATTTTATAAGTATTTTGTAATCTTTTAAGGTTAGGGTTGTAGTAAACTAGATTTGCTTTTTTAGGCTTTTTTTTTTTTTTTTGAGGTGTTGCAAGATTTGGACACTGCAAGGACATCCCGAGATGTTCCTCGAACATCTTTGGGAGGCCATTGTGTCCCCTATAGCGTTCCCAAATAGTCAACTTCCTAGGGAAGTCCCGAAATTGTTCTTAGAATTCAAGGAATGTCTTAGGGATGTCCTCATAATTTTTGCATACTAGTGTGTTGGTGTAGGACAGAATTGGGTGCATTATATCCCTCCCCAAGTCCTCGAAATATCCCAAATGTCCATAACAGTTGGGAGAGGGGGAGATGCATCCCCCCCTTAACACAAGGTTTACCCATCAAGGCCCTTTTGAAGATTTGGTGTTATGCACAATGCCCAAGAATCATTAAACTATGCTCTAACCAACAAGACTATGATGCTACAATTGCCATAGATTTCATTTTTGGGTTCTAATATTATCACTTTCGAACATGGATAGGCACTTCAAATATAAAATTATCAGAGAAATCAAAGCCATTTAAGACTCCTACACAACACACATGCAACCTCAATAGAATAAAATTCAGCACTTCAATAGGGCATGTGTAAACCTTAAACAATAAAAACAAGCTGCATACCACTACAAATTGCCTTAAACAAGTTTGCAGCAGCCAATGTAGAAAATTAAATTAGCCCTTACAAGTAATTAATCTTTTCGAGCATAAGCAGCCCAATTCTCATTCCCAATGGTAATTTCTATTGGCACCAAAAACTTCTCAAGCATTTTTTAAGCATGGGGCTTGCTTATTAGCAAAATCAATGATTTCTCATTTTCATCATCAGACCTATGATTGCGTCAGCTTCTCCAAATGCTCTCTGTCCATCTTTCAGCATAGTGCATGAGCAATCAACCTCCAACTTGTAATCTTTCATATACTCCTTGAATCTTAATGACATCAAAAGTTGCTCGATAGCTTCCATGGGTATTTTCAAGTTTGCAATTTATCTTGTCAAGTTATGGGACCTCCAAAGCATTTTTAAACAATATTCATTACTATCACATGATAAAATTGGTTACGACTCATTGAACAATACAACTTAAAATTCACAACCATCACATGTCCTAAGGCAGTGACTTATGCTTCCTAGCCAAAGTTGTTTTACTTGAATCTACGTGATGTTCCAAATCCTCAATCTTTACAATATTTTCTATATACCACACCTTGCAACAATTTATAAGTGCATGTGTATTGCAAGCATATGAAGCTAAATGGTTGCCAAGTTTGGTTCAAAGATAGTGCATGTTTTCGTCATCTCTCTTGAAATTATATGTATTTTGCATAAGGTCATGATATAACCATATGAAAGCCGGTGCACCATACCTTTATAATTTCTCACCTGTTTCATAATTATAACTTTATTAGTGGCACTCCAACAAAACAAACGATATGTTGAATCTTACCCATCCTATAAGAAACAAATAGAAAATATGGACAGGAAAAATGACATATAACAAACGAAATGAAAATTCAACCATTTATCTTATAGATTTAATCTTTCATAGAAATACTTTACTATCAGTGAGTCGAAACCATATAAATTCAATATAAAAATACTTCAACAAAAATCTATTGGCAATTATAATAATTAGGTGAATTCTTTGTCTATACTTTCCTGTCAACTTTTTTGTTCTCAGTTCAGGAGGAAAACTTCACTGTTTTACTTGTATCATGGCTCGCAAGTAGCTGCACAGACAACATCATTTGCAACTGTAAACTATGATATTTCCAACAAAGCGACATCAGTAAACTTTAATGCTCTTTATATTCCTAACATTTGTTCTCATTTTCGTCATTGGTGTCTTGCATGAGAAATGCTAGAAGCAAATTCCCAACAAAGGAAACTATATCAAGATTCAAAACCCGTGAGACGAACTTCAGATCTATAACTAGAGCAGGTCTGCTTGCTACCAGGATCAATCAAATTTGGAAATCTCTGTGAATAAATTACTTGTGTCCTCTTAACAGAGCCTATGGAAAAGACAAGTGAATATACTTATTAATGGAGCTAGCATTGCTGAGAGACGAGTTAGATTTTCAAATGCGTGTACAAGGCAAATTAATATTTGAGTGCAAATACAATTGTTTACAGACTAGGAAACAGTACTTCGTTTTCAATTAAGGAATTTCCAGCTTCCACAGTTTATCCTCCTCTCTGGCCTTAGCATCTTCATCAAGATAAGAAAAGCCCAACTATGATTGAACATCGGTAATATTTATGGGCTTTAAAATGCAACCTGTTCAATAAGACTACACAACTTGACAAATGCTATAGGATCAAGTAAAGGGTCAGAACAAATGCTTTAGAATCAAGTAATGGATCAGAACATATACATAAAAGCTGTTAGGAATAAACTACACTTGTGATGTAATCAAACTAGTAAAAAATGCAGGGAATTGATGGGGTCATATTGATCCTTTATTAACAGGGCCCTAGCATTTCAAACACTTCGATTTAAAAACCAAGTATAATGTAGTTCATCAGGCAGTCCGGTGTAATGCAAGTGTCCTAATCCTGAAGATTTAAAGCTCTAATTAACGCAACAAGTAAATGCTATACGCTCTTATATAAATTATTGAAATCTACTTTTGGCATGAGGATGGCCTTAAAAAAAATGAATTCCTTTTCTCTTTATGACTGATTGTGTGATTTTGATTCATTGTAATAAATGCATTGACACAATTATGTATTTATAGACTTCTTGAATTAAAATTATGAAATATTGTCATGCATGGTGACACGTAAATGTCATGAACAAGGGTTAGAAGGGCCCAATAATGAAGTTACTATAAGTGTAGTGTTATGGACCTTGAAATTAGAACCTCAAAACATTTACTTGGGTCTATGAAACAGAAAGTACTAATTGCAACTGTAGAAAGGGATAATGTCTCAGTAAAGAGAACCATCTTGACAAGTTATCTACACGAATAATAGATATTTCAGAGGTTGAAGAGGCAATGATGTGGATTATATCATTTTGATGTCCATTTCCTTCTAAAAAAATATTACAGACAACACCAAGCAATATTGAAACCATCAATCGACAGGTGAAAGGGCCAACCCAATTACCAGGCTGTTTCCACTTGTTAGAATTTGCCATAAACAAAATTTCCAATGAATGTAAAAGAATAGTATTTACATACCAAAAGAATATGTAGTTGTCAATGCAAATACAACGACATGCAAGCTTGTAATAAATAAGCTTGTGTTTAGGGTTTGGCCCACTTTACATCACCAATAGTCTCCACATGAACATTGCCCATCCTTAAAGTGATGGAAACGGTTTAGATCCCTCACAACAATTTCTCGCACAACAATCTTTGATATGAACTTGATGGCTGAGTGGCAATCACCACACACTCGAAGGTTCTTGATAATCCGAATGGTTGTCCCTGGGGAGGTATGGATTAGTCCAAATGCAATTGCTAATTTCTCACTATGGTGACAAAGAGTTTGTTCCTTATACTCCTCCTCTACATCTTTCAGCACAAATCTTGTGTCCGGCACATACCCTGCTGATTTCATCTCTTTAGATAATTCCTCTAACTTGGCATAAATTTTCTCTGTTTGTGGATGTGAGATGTCTCCTACAAGGAAAGCATGTACCTGTTTATTCACCTCAATCCAACTGCACCCAGGTTTCTTTTTTATGCACTTATCTTTCATTATTTTACGCACCTTGTCAAGGTCATCCCACCTTCCAGCTGCAGCATATATGTTTGACAGTAGCACGTAGTGGCCAGTATGTTCAGGGTCCAGCTCAAGAAGCTGTTTTGCCACTTGCTCGCCTAATTGTAGATTGCTGTGGGTTCTACAGCCGGCAAGCAAGCATCCCAACACAGTGGCGTTAGGTTTTACTGGCATTTTGTTGATAAAGTCTTGTGCCTCATACAGGCGCCCAGCCCGGCCAAGAAGGTCAACAATACAGCTATAGTGTTCCATTGTAGGTACAATACAATGATCTCTTCTCATGCAATCAAAGTATTGCATCCCCTCATCCACTAGTCCTGCATGACAGCATGCAGACAAAACACGAAGAAAGGTGACATGGTTTGGATTCATGCCTAAATTTTGCATTTGTTCAAAGAGTTTGAAAGACTCTGCAGCACAGCTGTGCATTGCATATCCACCAATCATTGCATTCCACGAGACCACATTTCGTTTAGGCATTTTGTCAAACACACAACGTGCATTCTCTATACTCCCACATTTCGAATACATATCTACGAGAGCACTCCCCACAAAGACATTAGACAGATACCCACTATCTATAATTTCCTCGTGAATCTCCTTTCCCTGTTCCAGAGCACACAAGTTTGCACATGCCGAGAAAACACTGGAAAAGGTATTTGAATTCGGCTTGACCCCTGCCTGCTTCATTTTCTGAAAAAACTTCAAAGCCTCCTCACTACTTCCATTCTGTGCAAGCCCTGCAATCATCCCAGTCCAGGAGACCACATTTCGCTCTGGCATTTCCTCAAATAGCCTCAAAGCTTCTCCCATGTGTCCATTCTGAACATGTGCCACAACCATCGTTGTCCAAGACACTACATTACGCTGCGGCATCTCCTGAAAGAGCTTCAGGGCCACATCCATATCCCCACTCTGTGCATATCCTGCCATCATGGAAATTTTTATAAGATGGAAAATTTGCTGCTGAGTGTCAATTAGTCGACAAATCTTCCCATTTCAAAAAGAAACACAAGTATTGAGACAGTTTCTGTGTAAAAACTGTATGAAAATAGTTTTGTCACACAGTTTTAACCCAAAAACTGTCTTATTATTATTGACTGTGGAAGCGTTATATCCCTCAAACATAAGTATTATATGCTTTGTTTGAGAATAGACACAAATTTTCCATTACAAACTACTCTAAGAGTCTAGAATAGCTGGCCAATCTCCCAATTTAAAAAAATAAAGTTAAGAAACATGATATTAGTAATACTAATACTTCTAACTTTTTTGGAGAATCTAATGACCACAAATTCTATGCAGACAATCGAACAAAGATCAGGGAAATTATTTTCAAATTTAAAGTAAGCATCAATAAAAACAATCTTCAAAACAGGTAAACATGTTTTGATAGGTCCTACAGATCATTCAAGCATAAAGGACCTAATGTTTTTGAAAAACTTGTCAACGGACAATCTATTTTTGAAAAATAGATGTGAAAATCACCCATTTGGAGAATTCAACTTTGAATATTGGTAAAAATTAGCCTATTGGCCAAAAAAAGCCCATGAATTTTTTCATACCATCTTTCATTGAACTCCACGAAACAATGTTGAGGTGACTTCTAAGACACTAGAAAATTTTGTGTACTGCGATGTTTATTTCTTTCTAAAACTTCCAATTTTCCTGCCTAATATTTGAAACTTTTGTAATAAATTTAAATATAGCCCATAAAAAAATGTTCCCTGCCTGCTATTATTGAATTCCAAGAAAAACATTTGGTTCAGACATTTAATCAGAATGAATATAAGTATTATATACTAATATTTGAAAAGACAGATTTTACCAGCACATATTTCTTTACCAGTGTGGAATGATTGACAAATCTTTTTATTTCAAAGGAATGAAGAAACATAAGCACTATAAACTAGAATATGGGAAAAGTCGTAGAGCACTTTTATTAATAATAATAATACTAGTAAATATTTTGTAGAATCTAATAACTCTGCAAACTCTATATGGATTGTATAAAAACTTGGCTAATGTATTATTTGAAAAGATTAGCAATGGCCAATTCAAATTTTAATATTTTCTGAAAAATCCAATTGGGGAAAATAAAACTTAATTTTATGTGAAAACTAGCAAAAAATAGGCCGTAAATTTTTTCATACTTGTAAATTTGTAATCATTCTTTTCCAACAAACAATGTCTTCTTGAGCTATCTCATGATTATGCAATCAATCTTTCTCTTTCAATAAATAAGAAACCTATACATTATAATTTATAGCTAATATTTGGGAAAACAGCAGAATTTACGAGTAATATTGATACCTGCAAAAAAAAATAGTCAATTTAATAGCTCGGTAGCTTAATGTACATTTTGGCTAATGATTTTTGGGAAATTTATGAATTGGATATCTAACTTTTTAATTTTTGTTGAGAAAAATCATAGAAATTGTCAAATAATTGAAGAAAAAATTATACGTCTAAGAACTTCCTGTACTTTTATATTAGAAGCTAATTTATCAGTTGGAGAATCTAAATTCCGAAAAATTATGGAAATAAAATATAATTTATTAGTAATTACTAATAATAAGACTTGCAAAAAAATCCAAATATTATAACTTTATCATTATGTTCAATTTATATGGAAGCTTTAGCTGATGGTTATTTAAAAAAATCCAATTGCAGAATCTGTTTTTCTTTTAAATGTTGAAAAGCCCATAAAATTTATCATACCTGCAATCATTGAATTCCAAGAAGCAATATTCCGTTGAGGCATTTTGTCAAACACTTGGCGTGCATCCTCCATACTCCCGCATTTCCCATACATATCCACAAGTGCGTTCCCCACAAACACATCGCCCTCAAATCCTCCCCTAACCACATCCTCGTGAATCTTCTTCCCCCTTTCCACATCCCCCAAATCGCCACAGGCCGTCAGAACACTTGGCAAAGTGAACTGATTTGGCTCAATGCCTGTTCTCTGCATTAACTCATACAATTCAAGGGCCTCTTCAGCCAGGCCTTCCCTGGAATAAGCTGCAATCATTACAGTCCATGAGACCACAGTTTTCTCGGCATTTCATCCAAATCCTGTGGGCCTCTAATAGCTTAGCAAACCTTGCATACATGGTCATAACTTCATTGCAAAGATCTATTATGCTGTGGAATACAAATGCAGTCTGGATCATGTGTGTGTGTATTAATTTGCCCTCTCAAAGGTTTTTGTAGCTCAGGTAGCCCTAAATGAAAGTATCTTGAATATCACAGGCAGGGCAGTGTTCCATAGAGTAAAACAATTTAGGGCTGTTATTTTTAGCCGGAGCCCAGCTTACACAGTAATTTAACATGGCTCTCTGAATTGTCATGGTTTGTTTTGGCATTGGCATTATTGCACTCTGTTGTTTTGAAGCAGCTAAATTGGTGATTGTTCATGGAAGGAATATAAAATTTGTAGGGTTTTTATGGTTTTGCTTCATTAAAAGGCATGATATTATTTGTTGGTTGTTTGCGACTGATGCTCATGGAGGAGTGCTGTTCAGGGCCATTACAACATAAAAAGATTATTAGGTGGAAATTTGAATATTCAATAGTTTTAAAACACTTCCATTGGGGTTTGACTTGTAGTGGATAACAAGAAACAACCACGCACCATTTAATAAAAAAGTGTGATGAATATATGTAAGAGAAAATATTTCAAAAAAACATATGTAAGAGAAAATATCTCAAAAACATATTTAATTTAATTTAATGTAGATATATTAATGTCCACTACTAGCAAAGAATGACCAATGGGGCTGAAGCAAGGAAAGAAAAGGTCCTTTTCAGGTCCATGATCCATCTTGCTCAGTCGATATTAGATGGCATTTCTGCATATGAGACCACCCCACACACCTGACTCTGCTTATCAGACTAAAATGCAAATAACAATCAGAGTAATTGAGCATCTTCTGTAGAGTGACACAAAACAAAAACAAAATGTAATGAAAAGCTTTGGAGCGACAAAAACTAAAGCTTTATCTTTCAGAGTTGTAATACCTAAAAACCTGAAGTTAAGTCGAGCAATCAATCGCTTCACATTTTAAGCAACCATGATAGGGTTCAAATTGATAGTTGTTTGAGTCCATTGAAATGTGTGTTAAATAACTCATCTTGAACATGCCATTTAGTTGGAGCATATCAGTGGACCCACCCACCCACTACTTGGAAGTTGGAGGTGCTATGTACAAATTGCTAACATGGGACAATCTCGATTTGAGTGTCTTCTGTTTAAGTCGAAAAAGCTCACATATAAACAATTTTCAGACAGCTTTGATCTTCAGATTGAAAGAAGGCCCTTAATTATTTATGAGACCTCTAAATAGACAGTGATATCTCCCGTGGATTTGTGAAACTAACATATTGCCTAGTGTCTAGAGGAATCTACATGTGTGTTCATCTTGTGGGAGGTGGTGATCTGACTCAATCAAAAGTTGTTCCCTCAAACCTGAAACTGTTCTAAAAGAAATCTTAGACAACAAGATAGCATCTTCTTGCAGTATTCTTTAACCGGAATAATATAACATCTTGTAAGTACAAATAAAGTTGAAAGGAATGGAGAAGATTTATCTAAAAGGCTCTGTCGGATCTATCTATGTCGCCTTCAAGTAAGATTTGTAAATCTCCTTGTGAATTCCTCTATTAACTTCTTGTTTGGTGGGTTGAGGAGCATCAACAGAAATCTGAAACTTCTAGAGGAGCAAGTCACTTAATGTCAAAATATAATTGCTGCAGAAGAGTGGCAACTCCAACATACCCACTAATCTACACCCTCATTTAGCAAGCTACATTGAAGATCGGAAAGCCAAATATGAATATATGTATCGTGAATCAAATGGGAATATGCCATACAGCGAACTTTAGAGCATAGAAATAAAGAAAAAAATTAATGAAATATGAAGATGACGAGCCTCATATTCTGCTAGAATATGTGTATGGGAGATGTTTTCTTTACACGTCTTTTGATCTCATAAAAATGACTCTAAATATGTTTGTCCCCCATTTGTCTTATATACAGCCCCAAACTTCAAACACACTAAGAAGTGAGGGGCTAACTAATGTCCAAAGGAGACAGGCTTTGGCTTGAATATCTTGAAATCAAAGCTTTAAACAATGTCTTTCTAGGAATGCCAATGTTGCATATCCTTTACTAACCCTTGCTTCTGTTGTAGCCTGGAGGTACACTGTACAATGCCAAAAGATGTTTAAGAAAAGACTGCACCCAAGTAAGTTTAAGAGGATACTGCCTCAACTGACTTATTACGGATGATTTAGGTGCAATAATAATCAAAATATTCATATTTTCATCACTAATAACCAAAATATACATATTTCTAGCACACATTTAATTTATGCAAATGATGCTTTGATGATAAATGTGCCTAGTTGGAGTACAAGTGAAGTTGGATAAGAAATGCTTCCTTTTGCTCAAAATTCTTATAAGACAAGCTAAGTATGCATTAAGCATATTTCAAATATACCTACACACTAACAGAAGAGTTTTGAGATGTTTGGCACTGAAGAGAAGACCACCTCTTCTGCAAAAATCTTATCTACATTTCTGTAGCTAGAGATAAGAAACAGAAGTCTTTCCGCACTGCTGCACCTATGTTATGACGAACTATTTGCATAGATCTCAAGATGAATTCATGGAATATCATGGTTACATAATGTATATTAGATTTTGAAACCCATTCTTTCTCATGGATGGGATGTAAGAGTTGTAATAAAAAATGTTAAACCAGGTCTCAAGTGTCTCTTTGTGAAGACCCCTAAGCCGAAAATAAATGGCCACTTAACTAATAGATGATTATTTAAGAGCTAGGCATGGGAGTCGCGCAGGTTGCTAGTATGAAAGAAGAGAGAAAGTTTTGAGTGAGGGATTCTAATCCCCTTTTGGATTGTACAGGGATTTCAGACACCTGATTATTGGGTTTGGAGGCCAGCATACTGAGAATTCATAACAAGCGACCAACCCAACAAAGATTAATAAGTCTATAAATTCTATAATTCTCTAGCTCATATCATTTCTATAGTATCCAAACATCATCTTCCAACTCTCAGTCACACTATCAACTAGCAATGCAATGATAGCTAAGCTTTGGAGTAACAAAAGATTTAAATCCTGTACATGGATAAACATCAGAATGAAGAAATTATTCGAAACTCTCTACAAATTAAAATGTTGATCATGATGCACTTGCAACCACCCACAAGCTTTGCTCGAGAAATCTCTATGAATCCATCACCGGCTTGTTGCATCATCAACACTTTGTTGTTGCTTTCTCTTATTTTGCTATGCCTAAAATCATAAAAGCTTTCATTTTCACATCCTCTCATCAAATTGTAGACAAGTTCTTTCGGAATGGCCTGCAAGGAGGTTGAGTACTGATGGCTTTAAAACAAAAATCGAACTGGTATTCCTGAGCTTCACCTGCTCCCTCTCGCACCAGCAGATAGGCATATGCGGCAGTAAGGACAAGATATTGACCACTGATTCTAAGAGAAGGTTTAAAATTTTTCCATCTGTTGAAACTTGAGAGAGGCATTTGGGAAGAAGATGTTGGCAACTTGCAGGACTCTGTAATCTCCAATACAAAGATATTAGAAGAGTGGATTAAAATTGCAGAGAAGAACTCTGTGAGAAATATCAAGGAATGGACAACTGACTTGATATGATACAGTCAAGAATGAGAACCGAAAACCAGTTTCTACGTTGAATGCACAAGGAATTAATCCATTTCCAAATTTAATGGCTTGATGGCCAAGAGAGTCGGCCTCGATTATGTGCAGGACAGTATATTTGAAAGAATGCCATAGGTAATAACTGATCTCCAAACCTACATTGACACTGTTTACGCTCCATTTACTAGTCTGCATAAAATGCAAATGAGATGGTCTTTAAAAGTTTGTATATTCCCAAACAGACGGATCATGGTGCAAGTTATTACTGTCAACCTAGCTTATGGGGTTTGGCTTCTCGACTGATAGTTTTTGTTGTTTACTCTGATCATGTTATAGAATTTTCTTATTCATGGTAGTCATTATTCTATTAAAATGCAAGCCCTAAAGGTCAGTATTAGTGCAACTACTAGTCAAGAGATTTGCATCCTTGGAAGGCAGTTTTATGATTTGTATTCAGCTCTCTATGACCAAATCCAAATTGATGGTTTGATAGGTACAAATACAATAGTTTTCAGGAATACCATAGGGGCTGATGGTTTTTCTTCTCCATCTTCAACCTGCCCGAAGTTTTAAATATTATTCCATCAATATAATATCTTTTCTATCATTAAATAATAATGATGATAATCAGTTTTCATTTTTCTGCATATATCATATCATATGATATTACTTCCTAAGATGCCACTCCTCTTTTTAAATGCCGGCCAGCCCATAGTTCGAGATTGAGATCCATATTTTTATAAGGCAATAAGATCAAATGATAAAAAAAGATTATACTCTTGGAAGTAAGCAGAGTCCAAATTCAATAGTGAACACATAATTATTAAAATGTAAAAATTGGTGGCTCATCATTCAGAAACGTCCTTCCAATGAAAAAAAGAGAAGGCTGTTTTACTTTTCACTTAGCTATCAAGATTTGACAATATTTATCACCACAATCACCTAGTTTCATTTACAATGTAGGGGATTGGCAAGGTTGGGTTTACTACCAAGCTTGGTCAGGAGGTCAAAAGCCAGGGTTGCAAAATCTTAACAATACATAAGGTAAGTGGAAGATAATTTCTGTGTGGGCTTCCGCAACAGGTTCTCATACACCAAATTACTCTCTGGCTTGGCTGGAACATAAAACACAACCTTTGCCCCCATTTTTATAACAAAGTAGCTTATGAACTTCATCAACATATTTCAATATTGGCAAGAGTTTTCTTTTATGAATTGCCAATGTAATTTTTTTATAATTTATGAAAGTTCGCTTGCAAAAGCAGAAATTTTAATTTTTGTAAAGGATTATCCAAAAACTAGCCTATAAAATTTAATATACCTACAATCATTGAATTCCAAGAGAAAAGATTTCCTTGAGGCATTGCTAAAACAATTTATATGGTATGACATAGCTCAAATTTTTAATACATATGAAGAGAATACACTCAGTGGAACAACACTCATTCTTGGTAAGAAACATTTAAGATGTTCTAATTCCTTAATGACTTTTTTTTTTTTGAAAAACCATAATTGGGAAAAAAACTAATTTTTCTAAAAAAACAGATTGAAATCTAGCCCATAATAATTTCCCTACCTGCAATCATGGAACTCCATGAAACAGCATTTCATTGAGTTATTTGATTTTCATCAAAAACATTGCGTACCTCTTCGTTCTCACTAAAAGATTCAAATCTTTTTGATTGCTTGATGATTTTTGTAAAATTTAAGAATTGGATTATCTAACTTTTAGAATTATTGTACAATACTTGCCCATAAAATTCCCAATCTGCAATCGTTGGACTTCAAGAAACAACATTTCACTGAGGCATTTTATCAAACACAATGTTCGCATCTTCATTCTCCTTGCAAAAGATTTGGAACCTTTTGATTCCATACTGATATCTTGGGAAAATGGCAATTAGTGAATCTATTTTTTTGTCCCCCAAAACAACCCATAAAACTTTTTGTATCCACAATCGTTAAATTTCAAGCATCAACATTTTGTTGAGACATTGTAACCATGTAACCATGCTCATTCTCACTAAGACGATTTCAAAATTTTAATTTCTTAATGCTTTTTATGAAAAATCACAAACAATTAAATATAACTAAAAAAGAAAAATGTTGAAAAAGAGCCCATAAATTTATCCTATCTGCAATCATTGTAATCCAAGAAACAGCATTTCATTAAGGCATTTGCCAAAATGCACTGCATAAATCCTGAAGATGGACCACAAAGAGCGGTTTGAAGTCTTGTTTTTTTAATTTTCTCCCAAAATTTCCGAAAGCTATTGTTTGTAATATTATGAATTACATAAACTTGAAAATATTTCCAGTCAAGGAATCTAGTTTTCTATTTTTATTTTCAAGAAACAGCCCATAAAACCTTTCATACCTGCAATCATCGAATTCCAAGAAACGACATTCAGTTGAGGCATTTTGTCGAACACTTGGCGCGCATCTTTCATACTGCCGCATTACCATACATATCCACAAGGGCATTCCCCACAAACACATCGCCCTCAAATCCACCTCTAACCACATCTTCATGAATCCTCTTCCCCCTTTCCAAAGCGCACAAATCCCCACAGGCAGGAAGAACACTCGGAAACGTAAACTGATTGGGTTCAACACCCGTTTTCTGCATTGCTTCATACAACTCAAGGGCTTCTTCAGACAGGCCTTCCCTAGAATAAGCTGCAATTACTGTAGTCCATGAAACCACGTTTCCTCTGGGCATTTCGTCCAAAACCCTGCGTGCCTCCGCAAGCTTGTCACACTTTGTATAAATTGTAATAATTTTATTGCACAGAGATATTAAGCTGTGGAAGTTAAATGCAGTTTGGATCATGTGGGCATGTACTAAATGGCCCTCTGAAAAAACTTTATAGCTCAGGCAGCCCTGAAGGAGAGCATCATACGTATCATAAGATGGGCCGTACTCCATGTTATAGAAAATTTTGAGGGCCTCTGTCAATTGCCCTAGCTTACACAGTGTTTTAATATGGTCCTCTGAATTGTAAGTATTGGTATTGTCGTACTGTGTTGCATTTGAAGCACTGGTGATTGTTGGTACAAGGAAAGGAAAATTTCTTGAACATTTGTCCTTGTGTTTCTTTACAAGGCATGATATTATTTGTTGGGCATTTCCCATTGATGGTCATGGAGGAGTTTGTGTGAGTGTTGTTCAGGGCCATGAGGAGGAGGCAAAATATGATTGGGATAAATTTGAATATTCAATATTTTACCTCGCTTACATTGGAATTTGAGTTGCAGGGAATAAGGAGGATAAATAATACATTGCAATTTTTAATGGTATTAGATAAAAAATAGTATTTTGAAATGGGTAAAGGCCAACCAATCCAATATCAACCAAAGGCATCTGCACACTGAGTGGAATCTGTGCAAGGAATGGCCTCCTCGGCTCTCGCAAGAAACTTGGAATCTTCTCCTTTGGCAAAGAATAAGTAGAGACGGAGAGAATTCTAACACATGGTGGTTGATAGCGCCCTTACACCATACCTTTACCGCATGTATCCACGCCTCGTCTGTCTTTTGAAAGCTTTCTATCTGCGTATCAGTCCAACATTTACGCCGACCAAATCAACATCTCCTCCTACCAGTTGCATAAGCCACAATCCAAGCGTGTACATGCTCCGGAAAGTCAACAAAGAAGATCTCATTCAAGTCACTACTGAAATGCTCATAAATCCATGAGTAAGCGTTATTGATTTCTTCTACTCTTCGATCTCAACTCAAAGATCTGCTTCTCGTGTACTCGAGTTGCCTAATGGGGGACTCGGGAGGAACTTGTGTTCTTGAAAGAGATGTTATGAATTCTAATTTTGGAGGGTAGGGAATGTAAGGCATATTTGAAGCATAATTAGATATTTGAAGCATAATTAGGTATCTACTCTATTACTCGGAGTATGAGGTAGTTTCATATGCTATAAGACGCTTGCAAACCCAACAATAGTTGCCTTACATTGTGGACTATAAAATCGAAGAGGGTCCACAATGTAACCAAAATATTAGTAATGTTTCTAGTATCATTCTCTTTCAAAATGCAAGTAGCCCTTGAGCGTAGACTCAACTTGAGCTTAGACTCAACTATAACAAATAGAGACAAATCACCATTTACAAAGGCATAATCGACTATGCACATGTTAATTTTAGTCGAGATCAAATAATTAAATTCAAAATAAAACACTCAAGTTTTCTATTACGCTTCATTACACAAACGTATAATTATATAGGATTGTGTTTCTATAAAATAGGAAACCTCCTATAACAAAGTACTAAATACATGAATTTGGTTTAACCAAACCTCATAACAACTAATTGTTATATGACTTGTTTATTTAATAACTCATATTAACAATATTAACATTTACATGTGAATAATTACTCTCGTAATTTTCACATTACAATATTACTAACAAACCATGTGAGTACTAAACAATATTTTCCTAGCATTATCTCCTCCTTAGTGCGAACATGGGGAAAACATCAATCTCATACCTGCACCTGTGCTCATGATCTGATGGTTTTCTCAGGACAACCACAAACCTTAATGATGGTTTTACATATGGCTTACCAACAACCAAAAGAGGATGGTTTTGCAAGTGGTTTACCAACAACAAAAAATGATGGTTTTGTAAGTGGTTTACCAACAACCAAAAATGATGGTTTTACAAGTGGTTTACCAACAACCAAAAATGATGGTTTTACAAGTGGTTTACCAACAACAAAAATGATGGTTTTGCAAGTGGCTTACCAACAACCACATCATGATGTGCAATACCTTTATCCGCTCCCATCATATCTTACATCAGGGGGTTACATAAGAAAAAACTCACACAAGAACAAGGATACTTCATTTGTTCTTATTTTCTACAAAACAACATAACGGAAAGCAAAAAACACACATTGAAAAATGTAACCACAACGTCGTGTGGCCTCATCATTGGTGACTGACGAGAGAACATTGAATGTCCTTTATCCTCATGTGCCTCTATCCTTGATCGGTGGCTACTAACTCAATTGGATTTGATCATGAAGCTTAAAAATATCCCCACAATGTAAAAACATTTCTTTCAGGATGTCGGGTTACACCGAAAATGCATCTGTGAGGTAATTTTTCTTTTACTTTACGACACTTTTGAGGATGAATCATAATTGACACTAACAACAAAAGACATGACAATACAAAACAACTTCAACTTTTTATAACACAAGACTTGATTGATCATTTTGACTATGACAATACGATATGTTGTCGACTTAGGTGAACATACAATTTTTGATGGACACGAGCTAATACATTGATGACTATTTTGACAATAAACAAAACTTGACACTTTTATAATAATATGTATTTCAACAAAAAGACTCACATGACTCTTGACAACTTTCAATGAAATACAATATTTTGACAGAAGATGATAAAACATTTATCATCGATAATAAAAATGATATTTAATAAATAATTAAAGATTACATTTTAACACAACTATAACTTTGAACAAAAATAAATTTAAAAATGTCACTATGGTTTGACTAACCATAAGACACAAAAAGGAAAATCACTCTAAAATAACTTTACTTATAAAACAAACTTACTTGATATGTTGCACCCATAGAGCAAGATGTCTTCTTTTCTAGATCCCCATTTTGATTTCCATTTTTCTCCTACACTATAAATTGGGTTGAGTTGAAATTTTTACAATCTCTTTATAACATGTCTACCTTCAAGCCCATTAAAATTTGTAGAAACACACATTTTAAAAACATACTTACGACTTGTACTTTTAGACGATTTTGGCTAGTTTTCTACAACAAATTTTGCTCCCAAAGCCCATCCCGCACTCAAAAATCATAGATGTTTTTAGATATTAAACCAACTTTGATACCAAATGTTAATTTTGGTAAGAGACTAAATAATAAAATTCAAAATAAAACATTCAATTCTTCTATTCAAACTTCATTACACAAACATACAATTATATAGGAGTGTGTTTCTTATAAAATAGCAAACCTCCTCTTACAAAGTACTAAATACATGAGTTTGGTTTAACCAAAGCTCTTAACAACTAATTGTTATATGATTTGTTTTTTTAATAACTCATATTAACATTTACATGTGAATAATTATTCTCGTAATTTTCACATTACAAGTATTACTAACAAACCATGTGAGTACTAAAGAATAATTTTCTAATAACACAATTATGTAGAAGTCTCACCAAGAGCGTAAATGAGAGGAACCATGAACCTTGTAATGAGAAAGTGTTGATATGACATAGAACATTCATGTGAGAAAGACGAACAAACCCTAACTCATCATATATAATAGGCAAAAAATATTACTAGTGTTTCTCATATCATTCTCTTTAAAAACACATGTAGCCCTTGAGCTTAGACTAGACTATAACAAATAGAGAAAAATCACCATTTACAATGGCATAATTGACTATACACAAATGTGCATAAGTCTCACTAGAAGTGTAAAATAGAGGAACCATGAACCTTGTAATGAAAAAGTGATACAATGACAAAGAATAATAATGTGAGAAAGATAATTAAACCCTAACTCATCATATGTAATAGACAAAACTAACAACAAATTATAATGTTTTGTGTGATCACTACTAGAACATCATCGACGTGTATGATGTATAGTGCATCATCCATGAATACACATAAAATGTAAGCAAACACTAAACAATTACATAATGCATGCGTGTACATAAAATCACACAAAACCATACATCTTATTTAAAACATCAAAGTTCACTTATAATAGTATAAAGACATGACATGTGCCACATAAAATAGGATTACAAAGCGTGTGGCATCACTTCTATGTAAGGCCATTGTGTGAAGCCAATTATTCATCGAACATGCTCAAAACTTGCTTTGAACCTTCACTTCTTCAACCTTAATCTTGTTTTGAATGCCTCGAGTGTGAGCCCAAGGGCCGTTTATAGGGTTCCTAAGACCCATTGGCCTTAGCAGTTGGTAAGAAAATATTCTTGGACACCTTCTAGATACCCTATAGGATGTGTAGTTAGCATTGATTTGTTATACACTTCCTCGTTATTATTCTCCACTACCTCAATCCCATGTCATACACACTACATTGGTTATCAATACATGTTTGTTTGTCTACAATGTTGATTTACACGCCGATGATCTTAGAAATACATCTTGTGATCCTTTCATGCACTCCTCCTACCTTATATTGGTTTATGCCTCACAAATGACCTCTCGCTCGAGACCTTTTACATGCACAACCAAGTCTTAGGACCGCTGATCCGAAAATGATCAAGTTTTTATCTACCGATCTTGGACCCTTGTAGGCTTTAATTATTTGCCAATAAGTTGCTCCTTTTAAGTAATCAATTTAAAAATAATGTAAGAAGGTATTGACAATCACGCACTGATTCATTACGAAGTTCGGCAATGGCCTATGTCTCCGGGTTCTTTCAAACTATTCCACTAGTAAAAATTGTAAGTACAATGTTTTTTCTTATAATAAAACCTAATGGGATTTCCAACGCCTAGTAGTATGTCAGTCCTTCGAAGAACTTCCAATGATCAGTTGAATCGTTCTCCACCTTCCTGATGCACAACCTCCTTCAGAACTCGATCGACCTTCCCAACAATTTCCAGTGTTCTTGACACTCTGGTTGATACTCCAGGCATAGTGAGTGAAAAATATTTTGGGTCAATGGGCCTATTAGGTAGTGTAATACTCCCAATCACAAATATTTCATCTACTATTGCCTAAAAAATAATAGGCCAATAAACAATATTTTCCTATAGTAATTTTAGGATTTTAATATAGTTCCCACAACTATATTAAAATTATCCTATTACTATATCTCCCAAATCCCACAATTAAGCTTAAAAAATAATAAGCTTCGGTGTCCCGGTGTGTTTTTACAATGCAAGGGGTCCCCTATTTATACCCAAATGGGGCCCTAAAATAATGTCTTTTTAATTTATCTATAAGTTATTAATATCCTGGCAGTAACATTGTGGATGGGTTTACATCCCATATTGCCCGGCTTGCATAATTGAGTGGGTTATATCCCACATGGGGCAGCATTTAAATTTTGATAAGGTTTTAATAAACCTTAGCCTCCCACCATTCATGTGGAACCTTCCACACATGGGCCTTTGCCCCACCTCCTTCTCCTTTCCACGTGGATGCTTGCATATAAGGGTTAGTGGATTTATACGAGCTTGACCACTTCGCATAAGATGTGGCTTAAATAAGCCCACCCACTTTAACCTTGACATGTGGCATGGCCACGTTTGCACTTAGCTGGTCGGTTGATGTTGGATGTATAAACCAATCTTAGTGGCTTCGGCCAAAGTAATGTGGAAGGTTGGCATAAAATATAAATGCAATAATTTCAAGCTCGATCACTGGGGATAGCTCACCGAGCTAAAATGTAACTCGATCCTTACATGACCCGGCTAATAACTTGATGTCGATCCTAGATAGACAAATTGATCGTATTTGATTCATGGTGGCAAACCATGTGGTGGCTTGAGGACCCACCATGCCGGTGATAATACCATAGTCCTCACGGCGGTCGGGCTCCCCTCCATTAAAAATGTTGAGCCTTTTGCTCCCACGAGCTATATCATTTACGATCGTCAAATACCGGCAATGAAAACCCCTCCGATTTCGCCAATGCCTTTTTGCCACTTGTCATAGTGTTATTGGTCCACTTGTGACTTGTTAACTGAGTTGACCTTCCCATTGACTGAACTTTGATCGGGCATAACTAGAGCTCCCAATGTCTGTTTGTCACGTTCTCATAGTCGATGGAAAGCTCTCAAAAAGATATTACGACTTGACATGATTTAGGTATGTTTAGGGAACTTTTGATATAAAAATGATCCCCTAATCACAGCTCCCTAATGAGAAAGGCTTTTTGTCCCAAAAAGCTTATATTGGAACATTTTGCCATCATGTCCTGAATTTGGAAACTCTGATGCCACCTCGGAAGTATTGTTATAGTAGACCCTTTGGTCTTTTCCTTTGCAACCTTCTCACTTTGACAACTTTGTTTTGATCCTGGACTTGTGGGTTATGGGCCCACGACGCTTTTGTTGCACCACTCTAATATCCGAAGAAGACTTCAACGCCTCTGTTGTGCGGTTCTACGCTTCCAGATATTTGACAACAAGGATCTTCTTTGACTCTATTACATAGCTCTTAGTTTCGATTTGATTCCGTAGAATCCAAACTAGTTCAAAGGAATTCCATCTTACATAGAGCTATGATTGATCCAATGTTGGTGATGGGTAATGACTTGTCAGGTACCATCCTGCTACAGGGTCATAAGAGACTCTACACAAAATGAAGTTTCAACCGGATGTCATGTCCCTTTCTAGACTTCAACGCATCTAGTGCATGATGATAAGCCTCTTTTAAGACCTCAAGCCTCTAATGCATGATGCTAGTCTAATGATCAGCTACCATTCTGCTGCATGGTCATAATGCCTCTACACAGAATGACAATCTGAGCTGATTTCTCACAAGCTCAAAAATGGTGACTCTAACCCCGTTGCTGCACGGTTATTGCCTCTACACGGTATAAAGCCTCATATTGATGATGACTATCAGGTACCACTTTACTTGACTGTCACAATGCCTCTACACAGAATGAAGTTTTGACCTATTGTCAGATGCCAACGGTGTTCAGCCTACCATTCTGCTGCATGGTCACAATGCCTCTACACAAAATGAAATTATGAGCTGATCCTTTGAGAGATTATTTTGTTGACAAACTAATATCAGGTACCATTCTGCTAGATGCCCATGATGGCCTCTTCACAAAATGAAGTTCAACCCGACGTCAATGTCAATGGTGATTCAACTACCATTTTGTTGCACGGTCATAATGCCTCTACACGAGAATGAATTTTTGGTGACACCCGTGAGCTTAAATATCTGCACAATGTGGTGACATATCTCCAAGCTTAATATGAGTTAAATCCTGTATCCAAGTTATAACAAGTACTCACAAGCTGATTAGGAGATATGTTTTGAGTATTAATCAAATTTTCTAAGAAAATCCACTGAGTATGGTAAACCTTTCTCTCAGCATTTTCTCACAAAATATGATCTCCAAACAAATATTGCATACTATTCATCAATCTGAATTATGCAATATATAATTGAAAAATTGTTGACTTACCCATTTTAAAGGACTTTCACTTTCAGGTATTACCTGGTCCTAGGTTGAATCATCAAATGTTGGTGGATTAGAAACCACTTTTGCCTTTGCAATAGGCCTCCATTCCATCTTTGGCTTGCCATTACTCTGATGGTGAGATGGATGTAGTTTCCAGCAATTGTCCACCCGGTGCCCATTCCTCTGGCAATGAGCACAAAAATTCCTCTTAATATCCTTCTTCTGGGATGAGGAATTCTTTCTGCCATTTCTTGACTTTGCATGATGAGATTGGTCTTTCTGATTTGCCTTGTTCCTAACGAATGACATCAACATCTTCATCAATGTCCTTCTCTTCCAGCATCTGGCCACAAAATGATTATATAATCCACAAAAAGTACATGGGAAGGAATTCCAATTTTTTTGAAAATCATAACCATACTTCTTAAGCTGAAAAAGTGGATCAGAAGTTTCACTGTGCTTATGATTATGGTAAGAAACTAGAGGTGGAATCTCATTACCTCTTCATTGATTTCTCTTACCACATCCTGCATATGATGACGAAGCACAAGTTTCTTGCTCAAAATATTTTTGCAGGACTAGTCGAGTATTCTCTTTGCTTTCGGAAGCTTGTCCCCCATCAGTGTTCTTGGAGTAATCTCCAATATACATTCCTGCACTAGGAAAACCCAAACCTACAAAATGAAGACTATCCTTGATTTGTATTAAGTTAACAATGCCTTGGCCATTTTTACCAGGCCTCTTCCATCAAATCCCATTTTATCTAGTAATTTGGATCCAATGCCTCTAGTATGTTTTTCAAACAAACCAAAGACTTCATTACCTGAATTCGAAACCAAATGGGAGGAAGAAGAAGATTCTCGTGGTGAACAACTTACAGTGCACTCATCTGCCATGGTCTCTGCATCTAAAGTTGAAGGTATTTCCTTTTTTGGTCACCACATTGCAACCTTACCAAGAGCTCATCCTTGGTTTGCAGATTCTGATTTCAAGCGAGCATTCTCCTCTTCCAAGGAGTAATACATTGATCGCAGGAGAGAGTTCTCTTCCTAGATCTGGTGATTATAAGCTTCAATTTCCTTGAGCTTTGCATGTTTAGACATCTTGCCCATGGTGCACTTGTACCCTGTTCACACAAACTGAACCAACTACACCAACTTGAAGCAATAACTATGTTAATCAGATTTACTGAAAATAATTATGGACCTAAACTAAGCTCGATACCAACTTGATCCGAAAATGATCAAGTTTTTATCTACATGATCTTGGACCCTTATAGGCTTTAAATATTTGCCGATAAGTTGCTCCTTTTAAGTAATCAATTTAAAAATAATGCAAGAATGTAATGAAAATCACGAATTGATTGATTACGGAGTTCGGCATCTCTCGAGTTCTTTCAAACTGTTCCACTAGTAAAAATTGTAAGTACAATGTTATTTCTTACGATAAAACCTAACGGGATTTCCACTTGCATAGTAGTACGTCATTCCTTCAAGAACTTCCAATGATTGATCGGTTGAATTGTTCTCCACCTTCCTGATGCACAACCTCCTTTGGAACTCGATCGACCTTCCCAACACTTCCCGGCATCCTTCAACACTCCAGTCGATACTCCAGGCGTCACAAGTGAAAAATATTGTGGCTGAATGGGCCTATTGGGTAGTGTAATACTCCCAATCATAAATATTTCATCTACTATTGCCTAAAAATAATAGGCCAATAAACAATATTTGCCTATAGTAATTTTAGGATTTTAATATAGTTCCCAACTATATTAAAATTACCCTATTACTATTTCTCCCAAATCCCACAATTAAGCTTAAAAATAATAAGCTTCCATGTCTCCTAGTGTGTTTTTACAATGCAAGGGGTCCCCTATTTATACCCAAATGGGGCCCTAAATTAATGCCTTCTAAATTTATCTATAGGCTATTAATATCCTAGCCCGTAACATTGTGGATGGGTTTACATCCCATATTGGGCGGCTTGCATAATTGAGTGGGTTATATCCCACATGGGGCGGCATTTAAGTTTTGATAAGGTTTTAATAAACCTTAGTCTCCCACCATTCACGTGGAACCTTCCACGCATGGGCCTTTGCCCCACCTCCTTCTCCTTTCCACGTGGATGCTTACATATAAGGGTTGGTGGATTTATACAAAGGGCTTGACCGCATAAGATGTGGCTTAAATAAGCCCGCCCACTTTAACCTTGACATGTGGCATGGCCACATTTGGATTTATCTGGTCTGTTGATGTTGGATGTATAAAACCAATCTTAGTGGCTTCGACCAAAGTAATGTGGAAGATTGGCATAAAATATAAATACAATTATTTTGAGCTCAATCATTGAGGATAGCTTGCCAAGCTAAAATGTAACTCGGTCCTTGCATGACTCAGCTAATAGCTTGATGTCGATCCTTGATAGGCAAATTGATCATATTTGATTCGTGGTGGCTTGAGGACCCACCATGTCGGTGATAATACCATAGTCCTCACGACGGCCGAGCTCCCCTCCGTTAAAAAAGTTGAGCCTCTTGCTCCCACGAGCTATATCATTTTACGATCGTCGAAGACCGGTGGTGAAAACCCCTCCAATTTTGCCAACACCTTTTTGCCACGTGTCACAGTGCTATTGGTCCACTATTGACCTATTGACTAGAGTTGACTTTCTCGTTGACTGAACTTTGACCGGACATAACTAGAGCTCCCAATGTCCATTTGTCGCGTTCTCATAGTCGATGGAAAGATCTCGAAAATATATTTTGCTGACACAATTTAGGGATGTTTAGTGAAAATTTTATATCAAAAATGATCCCTTGATCAACCACACATCTCAGTCATGCATCTAGGATACTTGGACCTTTGTGTGAGAAATGACTTACTACCTTTTCTTAGGGTCAACACATTTGTTATTATGTCATCGCATATGAAAAGAACCTTCCTTGTCCTCGATATTTTAAACCATATTAAAGTCATCACAAATAAACCAATTGGAGAGAGGTAAGTTATCTGCAAGAATTTTTGTAATTTCATTCTTAATGGGCCATCATTAGGCATATAACACTAAAAATCCCAACTCACTACCATCAATATCAAGTGTAACACGCATGATATGACGCATCATATCTTCTCATGAAAAAATTACTCACCACCCAATCTTAAGGAATATCAAAATGCCACGCTCGTCCTCGTGAGAGGTGATATACCATACAACATCCTACAAAATATATGTAAATACATTTTTCATAAGAAGAAACTTTAACCTTTTATTACGACAATATCTAAGGCATCAAACCACTTATAGGTAGGCCACATGAAGAATTCACTAGAGGACTTTCCAATACCGTACACATTCGAGTAAAGAATATTTGTAAAGAGGAATCCTCAAGTATATAATTACCATTGACCTTATTAATATCTTTCCTCATTAGTTAATATAAGAAAAAATGTTACTCAAAAGAGGTTGTTGGTTTGGCATAAGATAATAGCCCGTGATATGGAATGGCGATTTCCCCATGAATTTCCCTCGGTGATGTGTCGCTCTATGAGTTCTGGAAAGTGAAGGAATCAATGTGGTCCCAACACTAGAAGTAATAACTTGAGTAGAAGGAGTTGGAGAAGCTTGAATTTACAACATAGGGCAAGTTTGGGGATACTAGACTCAACTTTTTGACATATTGTTACGGATTGATATCAAACACGATGTTTCCAATTTTAGAGTTTTTAGTAGTATTTAAGGATTTTTATGTTGTTGACAATCATCCAATCCTCATCCTTCTTAGTTTTCACTAATATTTCTATCAACAATTTAGGGTCAGGCAGACCATGAGTAGACAATTACAAAAGATTTGGTCATGAGGTGCTTAAGAATGAAAGTGTGTGTTGAGAAAATTTATATGTGAGCTTATACGTAAAATACTTGACTCCACTTGAATGTCAAGAGACTCTTTCAAGTATCTTATCGGGTAAACCTCAACACAAATTCATTTGTTGGACCGAGTCAAATAAATCTTGTTAAACTTATGATAAATCACATGCCTTATATGTTGAATTATTCATTCAAGGAAATTCCAAAGTGGGATCATAAGTTCAAGAAACTAAACCCACATGGGAACTTGGAGTGAGGCATGTTCAATAACCTTACAATCATATTTCTAACATGACCAAATCATCAAATTATCATGCATGAACCAACAACTATACCTAATAAACATCATTTGCACCTATTATGGGTACTTGAAGAAAAATAAAAATTAAATCGTTTGGTAAGGTTGCGGGCTCCCATAAATTAATACTATAAGGTTCCTAAGTGTGCTTAACCCATGCCTAGAGGGATTTCTCATAAGGAAAATGATTGACATAGTATGCAACAAGGCTATTTTTTTCATACAAGGTTGGTTTATAACCATATAAATAGGCTGAAATTGCCCTTATGGAGGGAGTTGATTTGAAACTTAATGCAATAAATATTTTGAATGTCCCACAAAGTAGTATGATGGTCGAGGAAAGAAGGACTAGAAAACCTAAAAAATTGATCTATAAAACCCTAGAATTTTTCAAATATTCTTCCCATCCACATTTATAAATTCTTGATATTAAGCTTAAGAAATTAAACTTTCTACAAGAAAGGATTTTTTTTTAAATTAATTAATTTTAGCCAAGGGATTTTGGGAATTCTCCTTGATTGGCCTCTTTGTTTACATTGTACTCTCTTTAGATGAAAAGTAGATGTTTTCATCTATGTTGGAGTTACTCCTTACCTATTTTCCCTCTATCAAGGAAGTGATATCCTTTCTTTTAATGTATTTATCGAGAAGAAATTTCAGTTGAATCTCTTAAAAAATTCATTTGCATGGTCATCTACATCATAGTGACTATAAAGATTTTTATCATCTTAAGATAGTGTGGTTGGGTGCATGCCTCCTCAATGGACTTAGGTTTGTCCATTAATATTGTGCCTTTTTAGATGGTTACAAATCTATCAATATACTTCGCCATTACATCTTGACAATATGTATACAATTCCAATTGGATTCCTACCTTTGAAACTTGGTATTATACTCCTAGATAATTTGTCCCTACTTTTACTTATAACATCTCCATCTAATTATATGTTCATTTTCATAATAAATGAGATAACAACATTTTAGTTAACTTCTTAAAATATTCACATTTAACATTTGTAGTAAAGTTCTCAAAGCTAAATTATATCTTTTATACCAAGTTTCAAAAGTGTAAAATATTTTTTTAACTTTTCATTGACAATAAGAAAATGTAAATATTTCTCAATATATGCAAGCCAATTGTCGAGTTTGTGTAGATTTGTTTCTCCTTTGTAACCACATTTTTGTCTATTTAGTTAAAGAAATGCTTAAAATTATAGACACCTGACTTTGGTTATTAAGCATTTGATATTAGTAATATGGATCATATCCCTTAGTTATGACTTACACACACAAATAGAACTTAAACTCATTATGTCACTCTCTCATAAGGCTTACAAACACTTCTTTTCTCGCATTTTTGCCCAAACACCTACAATACTAACATCATTGCACATAGATGCCATGTACATCCTATAAGGATATTCTAGTTCTCCACTTGCATTATTCTATCCAATTAGACAATATAGTATGGTCTATGTAGAACCCTCATACGATTCTATCCCATGTTCCACATTTATGTCCTTTATGTGCAAACAATCAATTTTTATCATGTCTATCTTTATTCCCCTCTTAGGTAGGCTTTAGTGCAAAATTATATCCCACGGAATGGTATAAATACAAGATAAACATACTCATTTATTCACCTAACACTCACCTAACATTCTCAAGAGCCCCTCTAACAATATATATCAGATCTCAAGAAAATTTACCCTAATCTTCTCGATTTGAGAGAATCCTTAATGCAAGTCTATAACACTCAAAACTAGGTTAAGAGCAAGTCAAACTAAGAGCCTCTCAAGTCACATCAAGCTTTAACAAACATCTACATGCAAACACTTCCTTTAAAAAACACTACAAAGGGTTACTTAAGTAAATATCTATCTACAAGCATTTCTATCGAGAATTCTATTAAGCATTCTATTCAATATTCAATAGGGTAAACATGAATTATATCTAGCTAGACCATTATTCGTGTCAAAACATAAGGTGACCATAGGAAAGGGCACTCTAGAGTTACATTCAATATTAAATGTACACTAGGAGAACTACATGGAGTTTGTGACCCTTGTTTAGGAAATGTAGCACAATATTTGGCTTGAATCAATAACGGGGTTGGCCACCAAGGTAGTCCAACTTAAGCATCAAAAAACCCTTTTTATCTAATGATGTTTGAGTGTTAGTATAGAAACTATGGTTTGATCGTTACATGTGTGCACGCGATCATTATGAGACAAGTACTGGGAGGGAACTAAAGATGAAGACAAAGCAACCCAAATCACATAATCGAGTGCACATTTACCAAATAACCGCTCTTATACCATATCAGATTATTCTGTGAGGAACAAGATGGAAGCTCATGCACATCGAAGAGGTTGCACTCCAATCGTGACATGAATGCTCCAAGTAATCAACAAGAAATCGAACAAAAAGGAAAATCAAGCATGAAAGAATAGGTCTACTCATTCTCATAGCTCAAATAGAAAGGGTACATATATAGGAGTGTTTTGTAACTCTTGTGCATGACACATGGACACATGAAACCCTGATTACACATAATGACCTATGATCTCGCTAAGCAAGATGACTCACCATGTGAGGTAGACAAGACGTTGAGTGACGACGAGGTAAGTCACATACAACAACAAATAGAACAAGAGCACCTAGTAATGTATAAGATACCCCTAGATGAACAAAGCCAATGGGAAATGAGCAAGTCCAACATTTGTAACCTTATAGAGTCATTTGTATCTTGCATCATGCTCATACACTTGCATTGAACATGTGTTTATAGAAAATTAAATATTATGACTATCAAATAACGTGACAAACAACATATATAAAGTAGAACTTAGTAATTGAAGCTATGCTCAATTCCTAATTTTGTGTTTTAAGAATATTTTAATGTCTTTAATTTTTTAAAATTATTATTATTTTTTTATATTTGTTTGTACATATTTAAAAGTGTGATATCGTTGACCAAGTCATATGGATGGGGAGGATCAAGGACTATACACAGTGTGTGTGATAGTCTAAAATGGCATCATGTATCATAGTATAAAAATGTTCCAATATAGGGATGTTCATGAAACAAACATGATATATAGATGGATAGGTGAGTCGATCATGATCTTCACGGGAGTGAAAAAATGATGAGAAGGAACCACTAGTCTCGTGGAGCAAAACAGTCACTTTTTTTGAATCTTAGCTCGTGCAACGGTCACACGGTCTCTTCCCCGTGATGTAGCGATGGAGCCCCCTGCCGGGCCGGGCTTGTTGGAAGCCCTACGGAAGCATCTGGGCCCCCAATGCCCCACGTCAGGTAGAGTGCTTAATGGTTTAGAAAATAACAGTCTTGATCTGTTATGCCCCTTCTCGCACCCTCCCTCTCTTCTAGAGCAATCTTTGCAAAATTTGTGGGTCGTAGGTTGGATTTGTCGAAGGCATTCAAAACTTGTGTGATGTTCAGTGGGGAAGCGGCCTGAATATTCACTTCCTTAAAAGAGGATTTTTCCTGGTTATTTTTCATAGCGCCACTCAAAAGGACGACACCATGGTGAGGAAAGATTTTCTTCTAGCTAATTCAGGCTTGGAGATTCATGATTGGGGGCCTCACTTCGATACGGCTAGAGCAGAAAAGGAAGGTCTACAAGTGTGGATTCGACTCTATTCATTACTAGTGAGTTTTGGTCCACCCTAATCCTCAACAAAATCTGCTCAAGTTTGGGGCCATGTCGTTCGCATCGACCTGTCGGCTGAAAGGTACCATTTCTTCTTTTGCAGGATTTACATATCCATCAATCATAATCGAAGCTTCGGACCATATTTTCATCGCTCCGGACGGGCTCTGGGAGCAAAAGGTGGAATATGAGGGCATCTCCAACACCTGTTTTAAATGCAAAAATATGGCCATTTCCGCAAATTCTGCAGTAAAAACCCCCTTCCTCGGAAAAATGGAATGGAGGAAAAAATCCTCTCCCTCCATTCCCATTCATGTAAATACGTCTGAACCCACTGGTAAAGTTTCTTCTGACCCTGCCTCTGCCATTGAGCCCTTAACTCTGGATCCTGATACCATCTCTTTGGTAAAAGAAACGGCAGTAGTGGTTAAGGACTCTACAAGAATCTTATCTCTTTTTCACGATGGTATCTCTCTTGGCCTGGGAGGGAACGGTCTCTGGAAAAATGGGTGAATGATAAGGACGAACTATTCCATTCTAATGATGGTGCATCTATTGGTTCACAGGAGGTTGTCCAAGAGGTTCTTGCTTCTGATAATTTGCAGCTTTGTCCGATTCTCCCCACACCACCACTTCTCAATATGGATCTTGGTCGAAAATCATTTTAGGTCGTCCCCCTAAGAGCAAAATCTCCCAAAATGAGGTTGCTGCCAGGAAGCAACTTCAACTATGTTCCTTCTTTCCCTCTATGAGTAGGAGAGGTGAGTCCTCTCTGAAGATCAAATGATCCTCTTTTCTTAGAACATTAAGGGCCTCAACACCCCTAACAAACAACGTCTTCTTAGACGTTATGCTATTGATGCTTCGGTTGATATTTGCCTTCTTCGAGAGACTAAGAGGTCAGTGGAAGGTTGCAAGAATAGTTGGTTTCGAAGATGGAAAGGTTGGGAAGGTTGCTTTTCTTATTTTTTTGGTGCATCAAGAGGTCTTGGAATCCTACAGAAGTCCAGTTGCTGCTCCCTCGAGCCTATCCTCATTGATACGAACTTCATTTGGTGCAAGGTTTTTACTAAACACTCTGATGAATCCTTCTTCTTATGCAATGTGTATGGTCCCTCTAATCCGATTAGAAAAAGAGATCTTTGGGCTAAACTTCATCTAGTCCTTGATTTGGTTGTCAATCACAAGATTGTCATTGCTGGCAATTTCAATGCTACTCTTTCTGATCTTGATAAGCATGGAGGCATACAATGGTAGCCATGCTCACAAGTGGATTTCACCTCTTTTGTTTCTTCCGCCAATTTGGCTAATGTGGAACCTAGTCAGGGTTGGTTCATGTGGAATAATAGGCGGCTTGGGTTTAGCTCCATGGTAGCACGTCTTGACAGATTTCTTATTTCTGACCTTTGGTTGTAGAATAATTTCCTTCTCAAATGCTTTGTTCTCCCATTCTCTGGATCCGACCACTTCCCGATTTCTCTGAATATTTCTTTCGACCTGCCACCTCATCGTTCACCCTTCAAATTTGAAAACATGTGGTTGCAAGATCCTTCACTTAGGCCCCTGATTAAATCTTGGTGGGATTCCTTCAAAGTTAAGGGGACTTGGATGTTCCAGCTCTTTAAAAAGCTATCCCTGTTGAAAGATAATCTACGAAATTGGAATATCTCATGCTTTAAAAATATTTTTCAGGAAAAACAGAGAGTAGAGCAGGAGCTCCGTATTCTGAATGATTCTATCCTCTCTCATGGGATGCTACAGGTTGATTTCCTCAAAGAAAAATCTCTCCTCAAGGAATTTGGAGATCTTCTTCTTAAAGAAGAAACGTCATACAGGCGTCAAAAATCCAGGGAAGTTTGGCTGGCTGATGGAGATAAAAACACTAAATTCTTCCATGCCTCTGTTAAAGCCAGAAGAAATTTCAACTATATATCTTCCTTACAAGCTGGAGGATCAATCTGTTACGTCCATTCAATCTTAGATCAAATCCGAGGCTATGTCCTACTTCAGTAAGCTTCTGAATGGTGACTCGGAAACCCCTCTTGGTGTGTAGTCTTCCTTCTTCCATCAGATCCCTACCTCTCATTCTGAGATCTTTGAAAACGCGTTGTATTGCTCTCTCCTTTCTCTAAGGAGGAGGTTTGAAAAATTGTTTTCTCAATGAAGAGGGATAAAGCGCTAGCCCCGATGGTTTCCCCATCTTTCTTCCAAGACTTTTGGGATGTCATTGGATTTTCTATCTGGAGAGCTGTAGAGGAATCTCGGAAAATGGGCAAGATTTTAGGTGCTCTCAACCACACTCTTATCTCATGTTTCCCAAAAATCTCCTGCCGAGACTCTGGATGACTTTAGACCCATTTCCCTTTGCAACACGTCTTACAAAATCATTTCCAAAGCCATTGCAAATAGACTGAGTCCTCTCTGTCAAAATTAGTAGCTCATGAACAAAGCGGCTTCATCCTGGTAGGTCTATTACTGATGGGATCATTATTTCTCATGAACTGATTCACACACTTCATTCTTCCTCCGGGCCAACATGATGCTGAAATTGGACTTCAACAAAGCTTACAATTGTGTCAATTGGAGGTTCCTCATCAATTCTCTTCAAGCCATGGGTTTTAGCTAGCATTTCTATAACTAGATATTCAATTGCATTGCCACCCCTTGATTATCTATTCTAGTAAACGGCTTAGCTGAAGGCTTCTTCCAAAGCAGCAGGGGTTTGAGACAAGGTGACCCCCTCTCTTCTTTTCTTTTTATTTTGGTCACTGAGGCTCTTAGCCATAGTATCAAGTCTACCATTTTGGATGGTTCCCTTAGAGGCATTCCAATCACCTCCAATTTACCTGCCCTATCACATCAACAATTTGTGCACGACACCTTCCTTTTTGGTCAAGGTTCCATCCCGGAAGCTAGGCACCTCTCGTCTATTCTTGATTCTTATTCTTCCACGGAGGCGGGTTATTTTTTTATTATTGGCAAATAGTTTTTGAAAGGGACTATACCCTTATACACCAAGGCTCAGAATCCAGAATTGAAAGTTAAAGAACAAGAGATGGATCAAAATCCAGATAGAACAATAAAGCCTGACTGCAGAAAACAGTTTGCAAAGTAAAAACCAACAACCGACAAAGCAACAAAAAAAAAAACTGATGTACAACAATCAAACAGCAATGGCATATCAACACCATTAGAAGTAGGTTATTAACTTTCACAAATCTGTCATTTTATTCTTCAATGTTGCGCCTAGATTACAATGCAGGATCAAAGCAATTCTCGGCTTCTCAGTGGGAATCCTTCCACACAAATATTTGGGTATCCCACTCTTTCATGGGAATGGCAGATCACATATATGGGATGGGCTCATTAACTCCATTTCTACCAGGCTTCTTTCTGGAAAGGAAAGTGGTTATCCTTGGCTGAGCGTGCCCTTCTAATTAATTATGTTCTCCTAGCCATTCCGATTTACATGTTGTCTGTCCTATAGATCCCTAAATCTATTCTGTTGAAGATTGAAAAGTTTGTTAGAACCTTCTTATGGCAAGGTAACAATGAAGAGCACAAATTTCACCTTGTTAATTGGGACATGGTTAAACTTCCTAAACACCTCGGAGGGTTGGGAATTCTGGACCTTGCTCTTCAAAATTCTGCCCTCGGAGCAAAACTTGTTTGGAACTTCATCTCTTATGCTAAACAGCTTGCTTTCCAAGTTCTTTCACATAAGTATCTCGGAGGGGTTCGTCTTGAACTTTTGTTATCGAAGATTGAGCTCCCTAAAGGCTCACACATCTGGAACTTCTTCTCAAGTCCAAGTTCTTGATTGCAGAGGCGGTCTCTTAGAACATCAATAACGACCATATTGCCACCTTCTAGGATGAAATTTGGAATGGCTCCCCCCCTTAATCTCAAGATGGATCTTAACAGTGTCATGAACTCGACCAAGCTATCCTGGGGATCTTTGGTTGTAGATTATGGTCGTTAGAATCCCAATGGCTCACCGTCCTGGCTTTGGAAGGATGCCTCCACTATCGGAGCTAATGCACATGAGTCCAATCTCCTTAAGGGAGCCATTCTGGACAGAAACACTCATTTTCTTAATAAGGATGATAGTTTGATTTGGCTTGGGGATGTTACTGGTTCATACTCTATTAAAGCAGGCTATAATATTCTCATCTCTCATTCAGGCCCTGGGAATCCTGTTCCTATGGTTGTTGGCATCCCAAGTATTTCCCGAAGGTGGCAATTTTGATTGGTTGGTATTGAAAAAGAAGGTTCTTACTCAGGTAAGGCGAGATCTTGGGGATACGCCCATCCTTCCATGTGTTTTTTGTGTGGTGCCACGGAGGAAGATATTGATCACCTCTTCTTATTTTTCCCGTTTGCTTCTAGATGTTGGGAATGGCTCCTAAAAAAATTAAATCTAGCTTGGGCACCATGTAACAATATTGGAGTGACCCTTCTCTCTTGGCCGAACTTTAAATTCACTAGTTCCCTAAGCTCTATTTGGTGCATTTCCCCCTACTTCCTACTTTGGCACATTTGGTGGGAACACAATCTTCGACTCTTTAGGGAACAATCTGCAAAACTATCAGACTTTTCTTAACAAATTGGAAGTGGCCATCTCTAAGAGTTAGTGTTAATAGTTTATCACATCCAACTTTTTCCTCTAGGGATTTCACTATTATGCACTCGTGGCCACTCATAAAGCATCTCAGACCTGGCTCAATAATTAAAAAAGGTCTCTCTCAAGTTGAAAAACTCATTCGCAGAAAAAGGGCTAGGTGGCATCCCCCTCCGAAGGGCTCTTGGAAACTTAATTTTGATGGCGCCTCTAGAGGGAATCTAGGTAAATCAGGTGCAGGTTGTATTATCAGGGATGAATTTGGTAACCTCATCAGGGTTGGCTCATTCCCCCTCAGAGATGGCTCGTGCAACGTTGCCGAAGCCCAAGCTCTCCTGGAAGGAGTCAAGATGGCTGCCCAGTTAGGTTGTCCTCATTTATTTATCGAAGGGGATTCTCAAATAATAATTTGTGCAATCTCTAGAGGCTCCTCCCCTTCGTGGAAAATTAACATCTTTATTCCCCAAATTCTTTTTTGGTTAGACAAAATCGGCTCCTGGAATATTTCTCATAACTTTAGGGAAACTAATCATGCGGCTGATTTTCTTGTAAATTTTGCTATCGATCACCCTGCCACCATCGTCACTTCAGGTACCATTCAAGATTGGATCAGGTTGTCTATCTTTATTTCTCACGAGCGGACCAGCTCATCTTCGCAGTCGGGATGTGGCCTCCCGCATGTGCAGAGCTCCTATTAATGGGGCGTTGGTTCCCCTGTTTCGTATATTTCGAGTTTTGTTCTTGAGCTACCTGTTCCCCGAGTCCTCCATGGATTTTCTTGGCTTTCCCTTTGTAACCCTTCACAGTTCTGAGCCGGATGTTGCCTCACCTGCGATCGATTGCGCCGTCTGTTGGGTGTCTTTCGGTTGTTCTTGAACTAGGAAGCGAAGTTATCGAGACTATTGCAGGTGACCCCTATCTCTTTCGTTCCGTTAGGCTCGCACCAATGTTGATATCACCATTGCCTTTGTCTCCTTCTGTGTGCTACTGGAGGAGGATTTAATTGTCGTTGAATTCCTCGGCACCTCCTATGTTTGTCTGCTTTCTGCGTTAGCCTCGTGAAGAACTAACCGACTTTACTACTACTAGGACCCCCTTCGGAGGTCGAGGAGGTCGCGTGCTTGCTATTGGTACGGGCGTGACATCAAATGGATTTGTGGCCAATATAGAGAGCTTCTCCATCACACACAAAGCGTCAACACTCTCTTCTCCTTGGGGCACCTTGACCACCGTCTGCTGCCTGCAATTGATATTGATGCCGTTGGATTTCCAGTTTACTCCGCCATTGACCAGTGGAATGCGCTCAAGGATCGGGCTAGGGACGTGTACTGGTTTCTTCTCCAAGAAGCCAATCGGTGTGATGGTACAAGTTTCTGATGATGTAGTGTAGCCCACGCTCTCTTTTTATTTCTGTTAGTTTTGTTCCCGTTCGGTTCTTTGTCTTGACTTTCACGCCTCTTCGCTGGTTTGATTCCGCCTTCCTCTATTTTCTCCCTTTCTTCTTCTTTGCCTCTCTCCCCCTTCCTTTCTTCTTCCTCTCTATCTTCCCACCTACTTGTAATTATGGGGTCCCCCCCCCGGTTCATAGCTCCGGATAAAAGCGTTTAAATATCAAAAAAATGTTCCAATATAGGCAATTATGTGGAATGGACCATTGGAGGAGGAAGATGTCTAAATAGAGTATTATGCAAAAGAAAATATTACATCACTTTAAGCTTAAACTTGAGGATATGTTGATTTGATCACAATTATTGAGGAGAAACCTTTTACTTGGACTTGTGTGATTTGTATCAAGGATTATGTTGAAGAGGTGATATTATAAGAGTGTTTATCACTTTATAAGGAAGTGTTTGAGCAGATGGGGAGAGAATAGATTGCTTGACCATTTCCACACAAGGTTAGAATCATATGTGGTATCTAGACATTGTAAAAAAGAATCATGAGGATGCCTTGTATTTTTATAACTTCATTATAATAGATTTATTTGACATAATTATGCAAGGTAGAAGTGAAATCATGGAGTGTATGAAGCCAAATGGGTCCTAGTAACATGTCACACTACCCATTTCTTTGAAGAAACAAGAAAGGTGCAGAAACGATAACTTCCCCGCTTGAAGGGTTAATGTAATATATCTAATAATTTTGGTAACATTATGAGGAGTAGGTTGTAACTTTGTCTCATTGTATCCTAAAGATTAAATTAATGTCATAGTAAACATATTATTACATCAACCATTATCAACATAAACATTGTTGATGTGTTTTTATTAATATAATTTTGAATAGAGAGTGCATTTATCTTTGAAACACCATTCGTGATTTCATGCTCATCAAATGTGATAGTAGGTCATGGCGTGGACCAGTAGTGATCGTTCTAATAACAACATCCAATGGATGGCTATACAAAGGAAGAGGGTGTGTATTGTATGCATGATGGACCTTAAGATTGCCTTCACACTTTTTATGTTGAGGTAATGGGTCATTGGATATTTTAAGCTTTGCATTCTCATTGACTAGTGGTTTATATTCCTATTGATTGGTTTTGAATTCAATAGTGTGATTATCAATGAGGTCCCGAATAACAAGTTTGAGCTTATAGAAATGATTTTTAGAATGGACAATACATTGGTGATAGTCACAAGATGCATTAATAATGAAGGATCTAGATTAAGGCTTGCTCACATCAACCTACATAGGTGGAGGGAGAGACATGAGGTTATACTCAAGTAGTAGTTTAAGTATAATATATGCCGATGTATATAGCATCATAAATTATCATTAAGGAGGAGCTTCTAGTTTAGGATTAATTGGGTTAAATATAAAATTGAATTTTACTTTTTCTTTCATTTTGTTATCATTATATTTTTCTTTAAAACATTAATTTCCTTGAAAATCGAGTATGAGGCATAGGTTATGTATTGGGAATATATTTAATTTTGTTCATAACTAGAAGATTGAATTCTCGAGAGTTAGATATAATGCATGAAAGGATTGAAAATTTGAAAACATAATAGTTTCTTAAAGGGAGAAAGAAAACTTTGTGTAGATAAACATTGAAGCTCATTATCCACAAGTGGATTTCTCATCTTAGTACAAATTGTCTTGTATCGTAACATGTAACACTAACAAAATCGTTAGAGTCTTGCTTAAATATTTATATTCAAGCATAGGAGATATTATCATGAATATAGATTGAGAAGTGTGCTAATAATTTATTGGTTAATGGATTGAAGGCCCTAACATATTGAATAGGTGAGTCATAGAACCGTTGTAGGGCATATTATTTGAGACTTCAAGGAAATAGATTAGTAAGGATATTATCATTGCATCCATAATCTAGACATGTTACATGGAAGGAGTAAATATGTTGTTCCAGATATCCTTTACCTTCATAAATATGAATCTTAGGAGTGAAAAAACCCATAGGTAATGGATAAGAGGCCACCTCGGTTGTTAAGCGATTATAAAGTACAACATGTGAATTCATAGCAAGAGACAATTCCTAAACCAACCTTCTTTATAAATACAACACCTTCACTTGTAGATTGTGAAAAATCTACTGAGAAGGGAATGTCCATAAAATAAGTAATTTAGGGATCCACATGCACAAGATGTGATGTGAAAGTTATAGAAGTAGGTGGAACAAACATAGTATTGTTTTGAGTGACTAGAGATGCCCCCATATGATGCGGGAGCATCATAAAAGGAGCTTCAAAATGGAAAATACTTCTTCTTGTCATATTTATAACCAAATAGGTTTTTAAGAAGTCATGAAGCCGTGAGAGGGAGGCTAGGTTGTAAATCAAAGTGTTAGGTTGAATTAAGCTCTTTAAATTTTCAAATTCTATACTTTCCCGCCTTTTACAAATTTAAATCTATTAAAGCTTGTAATTGTGTAATGTTGACTAGATAAGTGTGTGTAAAAGGGTTAAGTGATTGATGAGAGTGCGTAAGGTTTACGGATAGGTGGCAAGTGATCCCTTAGGCAATGAAAAGTGTTATAATTTTCTAGGAAGTCAAGAAGTATATCCTTGTCTAAGGATTTGTGTGAGAAGAGATATAAGGGGTTAGTTAGGGTTTTGGTAAAGGGAGGCTAAGGGACAAGAAACTCGTGGTAGAGAGGAGAGATTATTTTCATGTAAGGAGCGAAAAGTAATGCAATCTAAGAAGAAGAAAAGCGAGAATAGGAGTGATGACTCTATTTTTCTTAAGAGGACCACATGGTCCTTTTACTTCTTCTCAAGTTTTTGCAATACATCAAAAAGAATCATTTTTCATATTGATTTTCATCTTATAACTCTGAAAGGAAGGTGGTTTTGAGTTTATTTTGTAGGATCTTTGCAATATCGAGAGAAGTTAATTTCATTTAGGGTAGCATAAAGAAATTATTAACTTTGTTTTATTAAGAAAGGCGGTATTATTAATTGAAGTTTACAGAGATCATCTTGTGAGTAAAATGTTTGATGTAGGCTGAGTAGAGTCCTTTATAAATGCTTGGAAAATATTCTCAATAGGTCTCCATCAACTTAGGAATGTAATTCTCTATTTTTTTTTGTTGTGAGACAATTGAGAAATTGATGAAAACCATGAAATAACTGTGTTTAATAACTATCTTGCATAAAAAACCTCATGTGGCTAGTTTATTATAGTGGTATTTGGATTGATTAACTTGAATCATAGTCTTAGGAATTCAATATAGAGGAATTTGAGCATTCATAAAGCATAACTATGTTTTGTTGTGGAAGGAGTAGATCACGGCATTTGCGGGACAATATAATGGGAGAAATTACATACTCAAAGGTTGAAGCTTCCTTGGATCCCATTGATAAATTAAACATGAGCATGGGATAAATATAGACCCTTATTTTATTTATTATGTCTTGAAGATAGGTTTAAAGCCTCTTGGAATCTTTTGAAGATTCACGAGATTCGGGAAACACTCACTAGGTCTAGGAGTAGTCACGTTTTGAGGGGGTTAATAATGAGATCAAAGCTTAATATTGGGAGAAAATCATCTTAATACTGAATACTCAAATCTTTTGGTATTTTAGAAGAAAGAACGATCCTGAAACTTCATAGTTTGTGACAGTTTGATTCCTAGAGGATAGCTATAGTCATTAGACCTAGTTGGAGGACAAAATTTTCAAAGAAAAGTGGATTTTATGCATGAAAGTTAGTATAAAATTATAACTTGATAATGGGTACCTAAATATGTCTTGACTTTGATAATAAACCCTCCATAAACAAATTTATGCTTGAAAAACTAATATTAGAGGGCTACTGAGGAGAGGAACCAGTCTAAAGAAGAAGTTAGTGGAAAGAGGTGTTAATTTCAAAGTTGGAGAAAAATATTTGGTGTGTATATCAAGGGGCCTAATGGGTGCCCAAATGTAGTTTTAGTTTGCCTTGGGGCTTTGTGAGATTTTCCCAACTAGTTTCCACCTTCAACCTTGCTCTTGAGAAGATTGTAAGGGTAGTTTTGTGGGAATAAAAATAAGTTTGTGGATTGCTCTATTGATAATAATTTGGATGGTGGATTAGGCATTGGACAAGGGTTAGAAACAAGATTCAATGAGAATGTAAACCAATTTAGGGTTGGATGATCAAATTTTCTATTGAATTGATCCATTTAGGCTTGTAAAGTGGATGCCTAGAATATAATTTGGAGGTGATAACAGAGTTTGGTATTTTATTTTTCTATCTATCAATCAAAAGGTTGTTTTAGCATGGATTTGAACTTATAAAATATGGTACATCAACTGTTATAGCCATCTAAGACTAAAAAGGACAAAAATTTGCTTATTGGAGTAGGATAGGGAAAGTTTTGGTGATTGGTCATCATTTGCTCATTGTTTTCATTGAAATTCATGTTTTTCTCTACATCATTTGGTATTAGAGTGGAAGGAAGGGCTTTGGTATGGAGTCTTGTTAAATATTTGTTGAATTTGATTGATAGTTCTAGTGCGCATGTGAAGTGATAGGTACAAGGATAAAGAGAAGAAGAAACTGTTAGAAAGACTTGAGAAGTAAGGAGGTCAAGATGAGACAAATATATGAGGTTAAGAATCAGGTGAAAAATGCAATCCACAAGAAGCACAAGAACATGAAGACAAACAAGAAGCAAGAGTCACAACGGGATGAAGAGATAATGGAATTGAGGTATTGTGAGGAAAATAGAACTCCTTGAAGCATTTTGGTTAAGTGTGAGTAAAAAAGCATGGATTTTGTCAATTAAGAGGAAACTCAAGTGGCCTATAGAGTTACTAATGAGAAAGAGGAGAAGAAGGCTAGTGAATAATGCCTTTAAAAGAGAAGTAAAGAATGATGGAGTAGCTTTATAAAGGCTTGATAATGAGAGATTTTCCAAGTAAGCAACCTAAAGAAGAAGTTGAGAAACGATTTCTCATTATGGAGAATAAGAAAAGAGAATGAAAATAAGAGGAATATTAGAATGAATCATTTAATGAGATGGATAAGAGAAAGAAAAGAGGGTTCATGAAAAGGCACTAAAAGGGACAATTTGGTCTCTTGTTTTTATTTCTAATATCATGTGTAAGTGTGTGAATGCAAGTGTGAAGAACCTCTTAAAGAATTTCAAAACCAGACCTTGAAGAATACAAAGAATAAGGCAAGTCAAGCACCAATGCATGAAGATGAAGAAGCAAGACGAAGAGAAGAAATGACAACTTTCCATGAAGAAGAATTGCAATATTGTGATGAAGATAACCATGATGTCGGAGACCTTCAATAAGCTCAAGAAGGTGATGAAGATAAAATATAGTATGAATATGCCTTTGAGAGTGTTGAAACAAAGGAGGAAGAACTAGATAATCATGGACAAAGCTCATGTGATGAAGACATGGAAGAATGGGAGATCGGGAAACAATATGATGATGAGGTAAACACAAGTCTAATTTGTGAATTTGATCATATATTTGAGGAAGAGGATGTTGATGTGTAGGTTGACAAAGGGAAGAATGAGATATAATTCTCAAAAACAAATTCAAGATCATGGGTATTGGATTCCAAAGTGGATGAAGAAATTAGTTGTTGATGAATTCCATGCAAGGTCTTACCAATAACATGTCTACAATGAGAGAACAAACACAAATCAGTTTCAAAGCATGCAAGAGAAGACATAGTATGGAGTGAACAAGAATTTAAGTCAAGTTATTAAAGAAGAAGTTATGAAATAGTTCAACAAAGGAAGCCATCAATTTGTGGACCTACCAAAACAAGAGAAATCATGAGCGAGAATCAACCTAAGGCCATGGAGAAGAAGACAACATGGATAGCTAAAGAGAAGAGAGTTGAGATAAGGACTCAAGAGCACATTGAAGGTGAAGAATTAAGTAATATTCCTAATAAAGAACCTAAGGAGAAACCATCCAAAGAAAAGAAGATAGAGAACCAACAAGATGGAACAAGACAACAAGTAAAAGATCATGAAGAAGGTATGAGTAAGCAAGGTAAGCAAAGTGAATATGTTGATTTAAATAACGAGAATCATGAGTTAGTGAATGAAATCATGGTCAAGATAAGAAAAATATTGAGTAAGGAAGTTGAAATATATCAAGAGAAAGAGCATGAGTTGTCTTATGGGCAAGTAGTTGAATTAGAGCAAAACATAGCTCTTAAAGAAAACGAAAAGAGGGAATATTTTTGTCCTAAAATAGTGCAAAGTGAACAAAGAGACGAAGAAATAAATGAAAGCATGGAAAAGGTGGAAGAAGATCAGCCCTCGAAGAAGAATTTTCTCATTTCAATCAAGAAAAATCAATTCAAGTGCTTAAGAAGGTATAAACCAGACCTAAGGAGAGAGGTGGAGAAGAAATAGAACAAACACATCATAAATTTGATGAAGACAATGAAGGTGTGGATGAGAAAACATTGAGTGAAGAGCTAAGAAGGATAGAGGAACTACAGAGAATGTGAACTATGAAATGAGAACAAGAAAAGGAACAAACATATGGGTGAAAGAAGAAATCGGGAAAAGGGATGAAAAGCTTGAAAACATGGAGAATAGTTATGAATAACATGACCATGAAACTGAAATATGGAGACCAACGGGAGAAAACAAGCCAAATTCAATGAATGAAAGTATTTTTTTGAAGAAAAATCTAGAGGGAACAAGGTTAGTGAAGGATGAAATAGAGATGCATGTGTTAAATGAAGATGATATAAGCAAATCTGATTTAAAACTTACTTGTTTAATAATTGATATTGATCCTTATTTGGGTGAATTTCTTGAAATTGTAAGAAACGAATCAATTAGTGCAATTGAGGAACAAAAAGAGAATGTGGAAAGCAAGGCTAAGTTAAATGATGACACTTCAAATTTAGAGGTTGGTGGAGAATTCAAGTATGTTGGTCAGATTAAAATAGGAGAAGTTGAAGAGTTTTGGAAACTTTGTTGGCTATGATGGAGTCAAGAAAGATGAGTGAAGGTACAACTATGAGTACAATGATTTCCTTGACAAAATATGATCTAAAGTATATAAAATTCATCCAATAAGGTATAGGTATTATCCTAGAGCAATTTGACATGATGATGGACATGAGAGAGAAAACATTCAAACAAGGAAAAGATGATTGTGGATAGTTTTCAGTCCACCTAAGCCAAGAAAATGTTGAGAACATGATGGACAAGTGTTGTATGAATATGAAGAATATAGTAACTCATGAAGAATAATATTTTTTTTTGGTTGTGTTTCTTTCTTGTGCGGGTATAGAGGACTTGAAGATGGAAGAAGTGAAGATGGAACACAAGAGAGAAAGATACAAATTTAAAGAAAATACAAGAATTAAGACCAAATCATGGGACCCGGGAGGAGATGAAGAAAAACAAGTCAGTTGGAATGATTAGGGAAGGAAAAAGATATACAAGAAGTTGAGGAATCATTTGGAGGCATAACCGTACAAACATCAAGCACAAAGGCATATGGATTCTTTTCCGCACCTTGGAAGTATGATGTAAGAGCATCACTAAAGGAGCTTCAAATGGGAAATAATTCTTCTTATTATCCTTATAAGGTCTAAATAGGTTTGTAAGAAGTCATGAAGTCATGAGAGGGAGCCTAGGTTGTAAATCAAAGTGTTAGGTTGAGTTAAGTTCTTCAAAATTTCAAATTCTATACGTTTTCGCCCTCTTCAAATTTAAATCTCCTAAATCTTGTAATTGTGTAATGTTGGCTAGATAAGTGTGTGTAAAAGGGTTAAGTGATTAATGAGAGTGTACAAGGTGTCGGACAGGTGGAAAGTGATCCCAGTAATCGAAAAATGTTAAAATGTTCTATTGTCTAACGATTTGTGTGAGAAGAGATGTAAGGGGTTGGTTAGGGTTTTGGTAAAGGGATACTAAGGGATAAGAAAATTATGGTAGAGAGGAGAGGAGAGATTATTATCACGTAAGGAACTAAAAAGTAATGTAATCTAAGATGAAGAAAACTAAGAATAGGATGGAGACTCTGTTTTGTTTAAGAGAATTGGATGGTCCTTTTACTTCTTCTCATGTTTTTGCAATACATCAAAAAGAATCATTTTGCTAGATTAATTTTCATCTTATAACTTTACAAGGAAGGTGGTTTTGAGTTTGGTTTGCAGGATCTTTGTGATATTAGAGAACTTAAGTTCATTCAGGGTAACTTGAAGAAAGTATAAACTTTGTTTTATTGAGAAAGGATTGTGTGAAAAATGTTTGATGTATGTTGAGTAGATTCCTTTAAAATTTTGGGAAAATCTTGTCAAGAGGTATCCATCAACTTAGGAAGGTAATGCTCTATGTTTTTGTTGTGCAATAAGCGAGAAATTGATGAAAACCCGAAATGATTGTGTTTAATAACTATCTTGCATAAAAACATCATGTGGTTAGTTTACTATAGTGGTATTTGAATTGATTCACTTGAATTATAGTCTCGGGAGTTAAATATAGAGGACTTTGAGCATTCATAAAGCATAACTCTATTTTTGTGGAAGGAGTAGATCAATGACATCTGCAAGACAATATAATGGGTGAAAATTGCATACTTAGAGGTTGAATCTTCCTTGGACCCCATTGATAAATTAAACACGTACATGGGACAAATACAAACCCTTGTATTCTTTATTAGGTCTTTAAGATGAATTTTAAGCCTTGTGGAATCTTTTGAAGTTTCACACGATTCTGGGAAACCCTCACTAGGGTTTAGGCATAGTCACGTTTTGAGGGGGTTAACAATGAGATAAAAGCTTAATATTGGGAGAAAATCATCTTAAGACTGAATACTCAAATAGTTTGGCAGTTTAGAAGCAAGAATGAGCCCTAAAACCTCACGGTTTGTGATAATTTGATTCATAGAGGACTATTACAACCCTTACACCTAGTCGGAGGACATAATTTGCAAGGAAAAGTGGATTTTCTTGGAGTTGATTCATAAAAGTTAGTATACAACTATAACCTGATAATGGGTTCCTGAATATGTATTGCTTTTGATAAGAAATCTTCCATAACCAAATTTATACTTGAAAAACTAATATTGTGGGGCTACTGAGGAGAGGAACCAATCCTAGAGAAGAAGTTAGTGGAAAGAGGTGTTAATTTGAGAGTTGGAGAAAAATATTTGATGCAAATCTCGGGGGTAATGGGTACCAAAATCCAGTTTCAGTTTGTTTTGGGGATTTGTGAGATGCTCCCAACTAGTTTCCACCTTCAACCTTGCTTTTGAGAAGATCATGACGAGCGTTTTGTGGGAATAAAAAGAAGTTTGTGGATTTCTCTATTGATAATCATTTGGATGGTGGATTGGGAATCAAACAAGGGTAAGAAACAAGATTCAATGAGAATGGAAACCAATTTAGGGCTAGATGATCAAATTTTCTATTAAATTGAGTCACTCACGCCTGTAAAGTGGATGCCTAAAATATAGTTTGGAGGTGATAACAAATTTTGGTGTTTTCTTTTGCTCTCTATCAATAGGAATTCTATGTTAGCACGGATTTGAACTTATAAAACAAGGTACATCATTTTTTATAGCCATCTAAGACTAAAAAGGATAAAATTTTGCTTATTGGAGTAGGATAGGGTGGGTTTTGGTGATTAGTCATCATTTTCTCATTGTTTGCATTGAAATTCATGTTGTGCTCTACATCACCATACCAAGGGTATATGTGAACACAATAGATGTAGGACCGAGAGTTTGGAAAGGAGCTTCCACATGAGATATAGGTGGAATAGATGTAGACGAAGGCTTGAGAACTTGAAAGTTAATTTTTCCTCATATCTAATTAATATTTTTATGCATTACCTGCGAGGATGAGTTTGAGAACTTTGTCAATGTATTAAGGATTTGTTTGGATATTTTTGTGAGAATTATACAAGATTAATTTCTAGAGGTCTACATTATTCACTTCATCCAAATTTTAAATTTCATTGTTATTATAGTGTATGAGATCATTTTTATTAGACACATCTTTAATAATAATTGGATAATTAGGATTGGATGATAAATTAATAAAAAATTATAATAAGGTATTGGTTCTTTAGATATATGTATAAAATCTGAAGAGATAATTATCTTTATTGAGTTGTACAGGAAGAATCGGGAAGATAGACTAGATAATTTAGGAGTACAGAGCTTAAAAACTTCTTTGTTGAAACTTTAACTTACAAATATCTTGGTCAAGAACCATACAGTCTAGTCATCATGTATAATCTAGTCCCACCCCTTCGTATAATCTCAAACACCTTCCTAATGGGGTTATATATTTTTGGGTCCTTCATAGGGTTATAAATGCACTCCACTATCAAACCCTAGTTGTTACACAATCTCAATATCATATGTAATTAGTTAAATCACTCCAAAACCTTAACCATGGGTAAAATACCCTACAAGAATGTTAGTGTTTGGGTTGTGGTGTACCCCATGTATCGGGTACATTAGTACTTCTCTTAAGAGGCACCAAATCACATGTAGTTCTCTACCTAACATGTAACATTTATATGAATATATCTAGTTGGAAACTTTAACAACTTTAAATGTGTTTGATTAGATTATGCTCTTGTTAAGACATGGAAATGGAAACTTGGTGTGCTTGGATGTGAGGGAAGCTAGAATCCTTTACTTAGTTGAGTGCTTCAGAACTATAGTGGTGGCTTCCCTAATGGATGTGCATTAGATTTAGGAAGATTTAGGGATCCTTGAGTGCCTTTTGTGCTAGTATTTGCAATGAGATCTCATGAGAGTGTTAGGTTATGAAATGAGGTGAGTTTAACTTGCTTATATAGGGTTCAAGGTAATTTATTATGATAAAGCCAACACATGAGGATAAAAAGACCCAAAAATGATATTGCATCAAAAAAGTTGGAAAATGTGTGGGTTCGGGACCATACATATTATCCAGACCAAATTATACAACATGGCTAAACTATATAGTTGTAAACATGGATGAGACCAATGAAATCTAAAAGTTACATCCTAGAAAGTAGATCTTGAGATTAATCTTGTGTATTGATATTTAGATTTTTGATACATAGGTGTATGGAAATAAGCAAGTTAGACAAGAGATGACAACATGCACTGAGTGGGAATATGATATGGGTGTTTGTCTTAGCCAAGAAGAACAATTACAATAAGAAGTGTCAAAAGGGTAAATTGCCAAATTTGAGTATCTAAGTAGTTTTTCATAAGGCTTGATAAGTATTTTATATAGGAGATTTTGGGAATACCACGTGAGTAAATGAGTGTATTTAATCTTATTTTATACCATGCTATGTGATTTGATTACACATTAAGGCCAACTATGAGGGGGAAATAATATAAACATAAAAACTTGCCTTTCCCCCTTGAAGGACAAAACAATTCTATTTAGATATGGATTGTAGTGTCCAAGGAAGAAGGAAGTATCGGTGAATATTTGGAGGATTCTAGCAAGATATGTGGGATTTTTATAAGGGTTAATGTTATTCTTGTGTGTGTCTAATAAGTAGAGTGAGAGAATAAGAATTATTTGCAATCCTTAAGAGGGATTAAAATGGCGTGTTTAAGCTTCATTTGTGCACACACGTTGTAATTAATGATATAATCCAATCAATATTATCAAGCACCTAATTACCAATTTTATGTGTCTATGATAGGATATGTATGATGTATATGTGCAATGAGATTAATGTAGGTGTTTAAGTAGTGAGAGAATATGAAGTATTTACAAGGCTTAGGTGGGAATATGATAGTTTGTTTAAGCTTTATTTGTGCACAAAATTTGTAATTAAGGGATATAAAAGAAATAAATATTTATCATGTGCTTGATTACCAATTTTAGGTGTCTAAAATTTCCCGCATTTAAGCTAATAAATGAAACTTTCTAGTGTAAAGTAAAAACATACCTAACGTGTAAACACACTTTATTTTTGTTCGATTGATTGATTTTTTGAATACTAGAATGTCCAAGAAACCCCAAGAGAAAAACTTGTAAAACAAGAGTGTAATCAATGTATATATAATGAAAACTAAAAAATTAACTCTAAATGATATTGAAATTGAGTTTAAAATGTGTAAAAGTGAAGAGGAGCAAGGAAGGAGTACATTGTGTGTGTAGAACCTACTCGCCTTGCAAATGTAGAAGGCCATGCCTCCTTGTCAAGGCATGAGGAGAGGGGGAAATAAAAATAAATGGAGAATTTGAATTGATCAAATCTAATTAGAATAAGGTTGGGGTGCAACTTTCCTAATTGTAAATGCCAATAAAGAGTTGGGTAACATAGAACTCTAACTCATACGACCATAAAAGTAATAACGAATTTAAATTAGAAGTCTTGTGGCATAGTAAGTCTAACACTTGTGAAAAAGTAGAACCACATGGGAACATAAAATGTAATTTTGTATGAAGCCATGTATTTATAGACCCTAATGTGAATTTTCTAAACCACATAGTTATAGAGGATCTAGGTTTGTAATTCTCAAACTTATCAAAATAGAAATGATTGAAACATAAATAACATGTAACTAATAAATTTGTAGCTTATAAGTATCATAGTAATCATGCCTCCAACATTTTATCATAAAATGCAATGAATTTGTAAATTAACTAAACATACCCATTGTATTTACCATGAAATGCAACAAATCTCTTGTGTAATATGTATTCCTATAGGTGATTCCTTTATATTTATTTAACACCAACCTTACGATTTCAATTTATCCCATTAGGGTTTCATTTATTTCCCCTTATAGGTTTTGATTTATGAATGATTTTTGAACATCAAGATTTCATGCTACCTTTCTTGTTAGGATTGGGACACATTGTTATATTATTTATCCTTCTATACTATGGATTTCGGGTTTCTTGTGTAAATTCTCCAAACCCTAATTCTACTATAATGGCCCGTGAGTTAGATACATTATTTTAAGAAATTACAAATATTTCTTTTATTCATGTTATACCTTATAGTTATGATAATGAGAATCCTACACATTATTATTGGAATGTTGAAAATCTTTACGTATGTACTTTTAGTGAATAATTTGAGCAATATTTTGTATGTAACTTGAATGGAAGAAAATCTTTTACTTTTATGGATGCTCATATTGATCATGATGCGAGTATATACATAATGAAATAAATGAAACATTTCATGTTAAACTCATAGATATTGTTAGAAAAATGGTTGCACATGATATATGTTTTTATAAAATTAAAGAATGGATGAATGAAATTGATGATATACATGATTATTCTCATATTAAAAATGATGATCATATACTTTGTTATGTTGCTTCTATTCCATGTGATAATAATCACACATCTACTTCTAGAAATTCTTATATACATGTGTTTGAAACCAATGGTGAAATGAGACCTTTAAATGACACTCTTCATATCGTATCATACCTATTATTTAAATACTCTTAATGATTTATACAATAGGTGAACTACGAAGTAAGTCAACTCTTTATCCCTAAAGTCTATTTTTTCTAATGTTTGGGTAGAACATGATGCCTCTTATGGCCAACCTATTGTTCGTATGGTTCTAAAATCTGATTATCTACACCGATTTATCATGCATAGGTTTCATTTTTTTATGTATTTAGATACCCTTACTTACATCTTACAAATTTTACTTCTTTTATTGGAAAGTATGCACATGATGGAAAACTATTTCTAAAAATATACATGGAAGCTCGGTGGGTCATGGCTTATATTGGTTATATTTATTTCTTAGTGCTTTGTATATTCTTATCTTATACTAGAATAAGTATTCTTATCTCATTTTAGCACCAATATGGATCTCAAGATTACATTTGACATCTTTTAATCCTTTAATAACTTCAAGAAGGGGTAGATGAACCTAATTTTGACAGTATTCTTAGATACTGAGGATGTAATGCATAGATAGATATATCATCCTACAAATCTAGAAAATCAATTCATCTTTAACATGAGTCTTTTAGCTTCTCTTAAAAGAAATAAATTTATCATGCTTACAAGTCTTTAGAGCAAATTTTCTATAGCATTCTAGATTGTGAACATGCTCAAATTTACATCTAGAATGTGTGAGTAAGTTAGTCTTGAATTTTGTTTGATCAAAAATATATCAACAATGATCATTTAATAGAGGTTTGAAAATAAACTAATTATAGCTTTTATAAGTGTCTTTTCTTTGCTAAATTTAGTTTTTTTGTATTTTTTTGCAAATTTAATTGTTTAAAATTTTTTTAAAACTATTAATTTGCTTTATTTATTTATTAATAAGGCGGGTTGAAGGGACCCGTTCCCTATTAAAAAACTAGGCCTAAAAACCCCAAGAAGATAAACAAGAGTAGTCGGGCCAAATTCCTAGAATACAAGCCTACGATACTTAACTAAGCAAAATAGTCAATGGCATGTTATTTCCCAACCTGGGATGGAAAGAAGTCTTCAATATTACCCATTCGACCTTTTTTACTTTTCTTATTCTTTACTTCATGCCATATTCCCGTGTCAGATGGAACAATAATCATAAGATCATTGTGATTTCCTGGGACTTCCCTTAAGTCAGGAAAAGACTCTTGATCCGAATCGATTTGTCAGATACGTGTCCTCTTTTCATTCCTCCCACTATCTCCACATTCTCCTAATTTCCCACTTCTAAAACCTGTTGCTTATTTTCTATTGTTTCTGTTGTCTTATACTCTGAGCCCACCTTGAATGTCAAAGCAGACACCAGATCCAGATTCATAGTTCCCCAACCACTAGGAGTTGACGAGCTTCACTTTTTAGCACCATTTTTATTTAAAGGACAAGAAGCTTGCAGATGTCCCAGGTTTTTGCAAAATCTGCATCTAAAGGCGGTGTTTTCATAATCCAAAACCTGTGAATGCTGAATTATTCCAAATTTTAATAATATACGATATGGTAATCCTTTACTCAGATCAATTTCAACACAAATGCGAGCATACGTGCACATCCCTGAGTGAGTTCTATCCAAATCTTCTTTAATAAACTTGCCCAGAAAATTACCAATATTATCTAGGGCATACCATAGATGCAGAGGGAGATTAGGAAGCCTTACCCAAATAGGCATTTTGGTAACTGAATGAGAATTCAGATCAAATTCTGGAAACCAAGGAGTCAAATACAAACCGACATTACCCCAGAACCAAGGTCCTCCAGATAGGCAACGCTGATAATCCTCGGTTTCTCTAAAATGCACAATAAAGAAGCCCCTGGAACAAAGTGAAATTTCACACTTGTTGGACCAGTTTTCAAATATCCATTGATATAGTTTGGTAGAGGAAGGCCAAAGGCCATTGAAGTGCCCGATCACAGCATCTCAAGCCAGTGACTGATAGTATTCCTCCACCTCGGGTTTTTGATCTCTAGGGTAGGGATTTCTTTAGCCAAATCGACCAGGTAGGCATGGTTTCCAGGAGTATATCCACCACAAGTGCCCAAGATATCCTTGAAAGAGGTCGACTTAGAAAGCAGTAGCAAAGACTTTGCTTTACTTGTGCGGCTTGTAGTTTTTCTTCTCGCCTCTAAGCTGATTCGCATCTCTAACCGATCCGAAAGGATACATATTAGGGTTAGAAGGGCTCCTCTCCTTCTCCCCGTCGTGGCTTCCCTAGATCCCACAACTCGGCCCTAGTTTCATGGGACCCATGACGACTTGTCCAAGTATTATAGTAGATGTCCCGACCATGGAGCCATTTCCCACACCCGATCCGATGCCGCTCTCTCCAATTTTCACGGGGTTTGTGCTCTTTGCTACCATCACCGTGAGCTCTTTCCAACTTCTTTAATATGTTGTCATCACACTTCAATAAAGCTCAATATTTTGTCTTCACATGCACAATAGATTCATTAATTTGCTATTTTTATTATAAACTCAATATGGAAAAAAATTGAAAAAATAAAAAAGTAAGCTAAATGTAGAAGCATGCAAATTCTAAAATACTTTTCTTATCTTTCAAAAATATTTTATCAAAATAAAATTGGAAAACCATTTTTCTAGTTTTATATTTGCGAAGACATAATTTATTGCAGGCATCAAACACTTTTTTAGTTTTATATAGTTTTTGTTGATGACCCTTCAAATTTTGCTCTATTTTTACTTTACTTTTTCAAAGTGATTATTTTTTCAATGTGCCTATTTTTCCAAGATATTTGCGAAGTGACATATCTAGGTTTTACATATTTGAGTTGTTTTGGTTATTCAATTTTTTAGATTCCACCTAGACAATTCATGTTTCAATCTGCGATAACTTTGGCAAACGAAATGATTTCTTCATGAATTTTCTTAAAAGCGCATATTTTACTCGAGTAATAAATTGGTGTAGTTATAATTCTAATTTTATGTCATGCACAATAATTTTTTATACTATGTTTGATTTTTGTATTTAATAAGGCTATGATAATCATTTTATGATAACTTACTTGTAAATGTGTACCCATTATGGCATTTTCCATTACTCATATTGAGGATAGTTTAGTCTTGAGAACATTTAATGATGCTTATGCCATTATAAGATTCTTGAAAAAACTTGGTGGGAACTTACTTAACACCTTGTGTAGTGGATTTATTCTACTCATTCCTTGATCATGTGACATATATTGTTTAATGTTTAAGTATATCCCCTTGTATATATTTTTCATCCGATTATTTATATGAGGGATATTGTCAACATAATGAAATTAAATTCCATGATTGAATCATATAGTTTCAAATATATCCTAGTATTCAACACCATTTCTTATTGTACTTGGTAATTATAGTGGTTGGACACCAATGTATTTTGGTAAGATGGAATGTAATTGATAAGGACGTTTTTATTGTTTGAAATTATTTGATACATAATCAATTGGAATTAAGGTATGAACCATTTTGATACACTTGCACATCATGTTGGAGTTTTGTGAAGTTAATTTTCATTTTTAGGGAAGATTTAACATGAACATAATCAATTATCTAGTAGGTGTTGAGAGCTAATGTCATGATAATTTTTATGGCCCCGATTATTTGGAAGTCATGTCGATGTTTGCTTCAACCAGAATCCTTTTCTATGGAATATATCCTTTCATGGCTCTCTCAACACCAAAAGATGTTGGAAATACCTTCTAGATATCTAGAATGGTTGGATCATCTACTTGAGTGCATATGTGATCACCACATGTAAGGTTAATATTTTTCTTCAATATTATTTTCTTACGGATCTCTTATGGTCCACATGGTCAACATCTTATTCAAATTCATTCTTTGAACAACACTCACATCATATTCTATCTCACCCGATTCAACCTAGCAAGCATATGTATGTGAATATATTAATTTTTGTTAATATATAATGGTCATTTCTATGCCATTGTACCTTATTTTGATACACCGATCATTTCTATGTATTTATGCCTCTTAGATGTGGTCTAGTGATCATTTTCTTATCATTGTGCCTTTCAGTTTTGATATAGTAAATTTTTTGTGTACTTTTTCCTCGATTTTGTATGTTATTGTGTAGTTATGCACTACTTCTAGACATCATTTCTATGCACATTTATATTGTTTCTCGGTGGTGAGGTTGTTATATGTTTTTACACAATCTCTAGTTATTATTTCACGCAGTATGTTGTTTGTACGTATTGTACATGGATACCTAAAAGGAAAATAATATATAATGATAGTTAAGATTGATGGTTAGAGAAAGAAGAAGAGTTAATAGGATTGACAATAAGTTGGTGGCCGAGAGTGAGAGGAAGAGCAAGTAGAATCTCAAAAAGAGTGTTTCAAGGTGGAGAATACTTGGAGGTACCAAAAGACCGGACAAAAGGAGAAGAATCCTAGGTGAGGTATCGAGAGAACAAGTTGAAAAGGGCTTGTTAGGAAAGGAGAGGAAAATTGACACCTAAAGAGAGAAGGAAGAGGTAATATTGCATTGAGACTTAGAGGAATATATATAAGGTTGAGAGAAGATAAGGATAACACACTTTGAAGGACTTAGTTGAGATAGAGGGCCACGAGAAGATGAAGAAGTATGCAATCAAGAAAGAGAGAGTCCATGAGATGGAAAAAATGAAGACAAAAATAAAAGGTGTAGAAGATATTGTAAAGTTAACGAGAAAGGTAGAGTAGTTGAGGATTATGATGGAAAAGATGAAAGAGGAAGAAAACTAAGAATATGGTTGGAAGATGAGAAAGAGGGTGATGTGGCCTATAGAGTTACTAATGGAAAGAATGAGAAAATAGAAAATAATTTTCTTGAAATTGAAAGAAATAATAAAACATGAGACATGTAACCATTTGAAGATACATGTGTCAAATGACCAACCAAAATAGGTGGTGAATAAATTCATACTTGTATAGGACATGATAAGTGATGAAGAAGAGGTGATAGAGGAATTTTTAGCATCTCTTGAAGAAAAAGAGCCTAAGAGTGAAAAAATAATGAGTATGAGAGATCATAATGAGGATGAAGAGACATTTTATGATGTTGAAGAAGATTGTGAAGATGAGGTTGAGTTCTTTGATGCCATATAAGGCGATGAAGGGTATGAGAAAGAAGAGTTCTTAAGAACCCAAGAAAAAGAGGCGATGACACCACATTACGCAGACATTTAGAGGGGAAGTATGGCCTAATTTTTTTAATTTAATAATATTTTTAAATGTGTGAATGCAAGTACAAAGTATGGAAAAGGAAAATCCTAGGTCAAGAATAATATGTGGAAAATTAGGTACCCATGAGCACGAACAAAGAAGATGAAGACACTAACTAGCTTGTAAATACCTACAAGGTGGAAGAACATAATCAAACATGTAAAGATAAAGTTGATTACAAACACAAAGAATGGAAGCATAAATACAAGAAAAAGCAGCTCAAGAATGTGGAATTAAATTTAGAAGGCAAGAAGAGATGTAGAAAGAAGGATGTTAAACAAGAGACTAGAAAAGGAAACCATGCCTCTATGAGAGACAAGAACCAAGATGATAACCCTTAGAAGATAATGAGAGAGGGTTTAACAAATTGCACTAGAAATGAATATAAGTGCGGGGTTTTTTTCTATCAAGATAAGTAAAGAAAGGAGCATTTAAGACCATGAGCAATTCAAAATGCAAAGTGTGCAGCGAGAGAAAACAAAGTAAAGGAAAATAATAGTCCTAAATCACATGAACAGAAGCTCGAGGGATTCATGAAGTGATGATAAATAAAATGTGGATTGTCAAGAAATTATGGTGGAAAATTAGTACATCAAGAAAAGAAAGAAAATAAGAAAAACATGAAGAAAAGTTAGTTGAGTTCATGAAGTAGGTTGAAGATAATGAGAGGACCAAAATACCCCACACTGACACTTAAGAAATGTGAAAGCATGAAGAAGGAAAAGAATGAAGCATGATACAAAGTGCGGGAGTTCTTTAGCATGAGATGAGAAACATGAAGAAGAAATAATAGATGAGAGATATGAAAAAGAAGCTATCAAAGGAGCTAAAAGTTAGAATAATCAGATTATAATAATGGCATTAGAGTATGGGAAGAAGCTAACTAATAAGAGGAAATAATAGATAAGTGAAAATGAAGAGGAGGAGAGTAAAAAGAAGATTAAAAGGATGAGAGCAAACATGGAGCTAAGAAGATAGTACAAATGCATAAATATGTAAATGAATATGAATCTAAACATGAAATATTAGGAAGAATAGACAATTATAATAAGAAGAGAAATTAGAACAAAAGGACAAAAACTTCATAATTGCATTTGAGCTGGAGCTCGAATTCTCCCATTTCGAGAGTCTAATACAGAACATCAAGGCCAAGAATATATTTTGGTATGTTTTATAAAATTTTGGTTTTATGTAGGTGTTAGAGGTCATTTATATTATATTAGAATGGGTTCTAATCCATATTTTCTCTTCATTATGTGTAAAACTTTCAAATTCTATGTTCCCTCCAAAATGTTTTAAATTTTCAAGTAGTTCTTGGGGGTGGATCTTCATTTACGTGTCATGTTAACCCATGAAATTTCATAGAGGGTTTAGGGAGGTGAAATTTGTGATGATCAAGTGTTTGTTAACCTCTCATAATGTTCCCACACGTGTAAGTGACTTTTCACCCTAGGTAGGGTATGAAAATTAGTTGTAGTCATTAAGAAAACATCATGAAATAGGGAAGTCTTTGAATTAATGAGAAAGAATCAGGTAGAGGAAGTAAGTGGGGGTAGGTAGGTAGGAGGAATCCCCAATAATGCATTGTATTCTATATTTTTTAAAGAAAGATCATGAATTTTGTAGGTTCTCTATTGAAAGAAGCTTTGTAAGTTTGGAAAATGATGAATAAAGAAGAAATGTTGTGTTATATGCATTATATTGATGGTTGAGCTTGAGGGATGAATTAATTTCTAGGTATATCAATATTTTTGTGTTTATTTATTGTTTCTCATACTCAGAATGATGTATGCAGGCATGTAGAAGGAAAAATTTTAGATGTTCTTGAGAAGTTTTACATGTTTTCTTGTATGGAAGTCTACTTTCTTGCATAAGAAATCATTTGTAGGGTTAAAAGAGTGAATAAGGGAGGTTTTATAGAATTTTAAAATCCTTGGAGTGGTTAAGTTTCATTTTGTTTATTAATGATTCAGAAATAAACAATAATTAATCATGTACACTTTGTCAAATATAGTCTTGAAAGTTAAAGTTGATGAGTTTTGTAGGTGTAATAGGTAAGAATAAACTAAGAAAGATGATGGAATATAATAATTAGTACTATCATAAGCTTTCTAAGGTGTTGGAGAGGTCCTAAAACCAAAAACACATTAAAAAAATTTAATTCATAAGCTTGTTGTCATGTACACAATCATGTACAACCATGAAGGGTGAGTTTGATGAGTCTAAGGGGTTTTGGAAGCATATGTAGTACAAACAACTGAATTGGAGCATTGTAAGGAAAATGGAGAGAGTGTATGATAATTTTGAGGTGATGGTTTGGATCCTAGACCTTATTTGCAAAAATAAAGTGAAACTTATTTGTTTGTTGTCTCTACTACCTTAAGCTACAATTTAATGAAGGTAAAAGAATGTATCTTGAAAAATAACCATGGGAATTGCACGAAACTCTAGGATAATTTTCGGGGAATATAATAATCCTTCAAAATAATTTTTATGAATTTTTGAAAATTTTAGGGCTTGTAAAACCTTAACTCTTAGACCATAGTTATGTTTTGATAGTCATAAAACCTTGTAAAGAAGTCTTATGTTGGATGATGGTGTTGTGAAATAGTGGAAGAGGTTTGTGGAGTAGTTTTGTAGGATGGATATAAGCATGGAGAATGTAAGGAAGGTATAAAATAACCTTACAATAATTGGAGATCAAAAACATAGTGTACATTCCCGTAAGAATCCTATTAGGACAATCAATACCTTGTTTTGGGTTTAATTTTGAAAAGGAACATGTTCTTGGAAAGAGAAGGATTACACGAGTGTTTAGAGGTTTTGGAGTGAATGTACATGAGGATAACCTATGAAATATAATTTAGGAGTTTCTTTTCAACATTGAGGTCTATGAAAACCTCTCAAGAAAGAACAAAAATGGAGTATTCAAGGAAATAGTTTAAAGATTAGGGAAACTTGAGTTGAGAACAATTTTTATTATTGTTAGGTCATTCATCTACCTTTATAGAATAAAAATGTGTTATTTTAAAAAATATAAGGTTCATTTCATTTCTAATAAGTTATTTTTATGGCATATTAGTCCAGTCAAGAAGGTGTCTTAATAAGTTCTTTATGAGTGTCTTAAACTTTTTCTTGCGAGATCGATTAGCGCTCCATTGTGAGTTGGTAGTGATTGGCATCACTCCTCTAGAGAGAGGCTAAAATATAAAATAAATTAGTATTTTCCTTTCCAAGTATCATCATTTGAGTTTTAGCACATAGTTACATTCTCAATTTATATGAATTGAGATCTCCTTAGGCACAATGACAAAAATTTGGCAGCAAGTTTTCTCTCATAACGAAAAGGTGCTTCAGTGAGAAAACTTTGCATATGAGAGGTATTACATTTTTATTTGGGACGCCAATTCACAAATTAACATTGCAATAATATCTAAATGGGTCTTAAAACCCAAGAAACACCTTCCTCTATTCCTATAATTCTATTGAATGACACAAATTATGGGCACCCGAAAGTGGTTCCTAAGAAAAACCTCATGGTCCCAATACAAAAACTAGCATAAAATTCAACCTGTGATTTTTCCCAAACTAGGAGCCATGGAGAAAAATATTTACATCCTAATGTTTCAAATTTGGTTAATCTAATTATCTCATGTATGAATTTCTCCATGTCATGAAAACAAGAAATTGATTCGAAGCTTAATCTCTCATGTAAAAGCGTTCTTCATGGAGCAAAAGTTGAGTAGAGGTGGCAAATTTTGATTAGGATTACCAATCAATGAATATGCATTATAGGAAATTCTATATGGGCCTAAAAAAATAATAACCACCTTCCTCTGGTCCCACAATTCCCCGAATGACATAAGCTGCAGGCATCCGAAAGTGGTTCTTAAGAGAAAACTTCTAGTCCTAAGCCAAAAGCGGCATGAATGTCGACACATGATTTTTCTAAAACCAAGAGGCACGTATACAAAAAATTAGATCCTAAAACTAAATATTTAGGTCATCTAAATGTTTTCTAAATGAATCTCTCCAACTCATGATGGTGAAAAATTAGAAGCAAGTTTTCTCTTACTGACCACAATGTGCTTCAAGGAGAAAACATTGCTTAGTAAAGGTGATTTTTTTATCAAAGCACCCAATCAATGAATGAAAATCATATGAATGCCTAGGTCAGCCAAAAAACACAATATCCACCTTTCTACATTCTTTAAACATTCTTGCATGACATAAATCATGAGCATTAGGATGCAATTCTTAAAATAATTAACCCTTTGATCTAAAGCCAAAAACTATAGAACAAACTTACAAAATTGATATTTCCCAAATCAAGAGGCATTGAATTAAATATTAAATCCTATATTTGCACATGCAGGCCATTAAGTATACCATAGGAATCTCTCAAGGGCTTGATGCCAAAAATTTAATCAGTAAATTTTCTCTCACCGCTAAAACGAGCTTCGGGTGTAGCAAAGATTGTTCATTAGAGGTGGAAAAGTTTGATCAAGGCACCCAATAAAAAATGGACATTAAAAAAACATATGGATGGGATTAAAAACCTATGAACCAACTTCCTCTAGCCCTATAATGGTCCCAAACAATGCAGAACATGGGCATCTGAAAAGTGGTTCTTAAGAGAAACCTTTTGGTCGCCAAAAACTAGTTCATGATTTGACACACAATATTTTCTAGACCAAGAGGTGTGGAGAAATTTTTTTAGATCCTACACTTTCACCTATGGTTCATATAATTTTCCTTAAGAGGAATCTCTATAAATTGCGATGATGAAAAATCCACAATAAGTTTTCTCTCACAACCAAAACATACTTTATGGAGACAGTTCTTCATCAAAGGTGGAAATTTTTTATTTCGAAACCCAATTGTTAAATGGATGTCACAATAATTTCCATGTGTTCCTAAAAACTTGAGAACCACCTTCCTCAATTCTGTAATGCCCCCAAATGATGCATATTGTGGAAATCCATAAGTGATTCTTAAAAGAAACCTTTTGATCCTAAGACAAAGACTAGCATGGAATTTGACATGCAATTTTTCCAATCTTGGGAGGCACGAATATGAAATGTTAGATCTTACAATTTAAAATTCAAGATGATAATCCCATATAGGAATATTTCCATGTCACGATGACATAAAATCATGAACAAGTTTTCTGTCACAATGACCCAAAACGTGCTTCAAGGAGCAAAAGTTGTTTAATAGAGGTGGAAAATTTTGATTGGGGTTCCCAATAAAAACATCACACACACATTTATATGGGCCTAAAAACAAAATAACCTTCATATAGTATATAAATTCCTTTGAAAAATGCAAACCATGGGCATTTATAATCGGTTCTTAAGAGAAATTTTTCCGTCTAAACCAAAAAATTACATGAACTTTGACATGTGCTTTTTCCCAACCGAGAGGTGTGGATATAAACTATCAGATACTATAGTTGTTGTACATGCAATAGTATAAGGGTCATATATAGGAATATCTATACCTCGTGATGAAAGAAAATCAACAGCAAGTTTTCTCTCATAGCCAAAATGTGCATCGGGAGCAAAAGTTTCTCATTAGAGGCACAAACTTTTGATCAAGGTGCCCAATAATGAAATAACATTAAAAGTAATTATAAATGGGTCTAACAACCCAAGAACCACCTTCCTCCAACCCCATTAGGTTCCTAAATGACATAAACCACTAGTGTTCGAAAGTGATTCTTAAGAGAAGCCTTTCGGTCCTAAGCCAAAACTAGTAGAAAATTTGACATGTGATTTTTCCCAAATGATATGGTATGGAGACAAAAAAATAAAATCATTTAGTTTCGTGTGTAGGTCATATGAGCATGCCTCAATGGAATATATCTAAGTCATGACAAATAAAAATTGGCAAAAATTTCTCTTTCGTATCTAACACATGCTTGAATGAGAAAAATTACTCAATAGAGGTGGAAAACTTTTGATCGAGGAACTAAATTGAAAAATGACCATCATAAATATGTTTTTATACACCAAGAACCACCTTAATATGTTGGAAATTGTGACACTAAGAGGGGGTTCAATCATTGTAAATTCAACTTTTGAAATACAATTCAAATTGTTTACTTGCTATGAAAAAGTAACACTATTAACAATAAGCAATAAACAGGTAAAACTCATGAGGAGACAATATTTAAAGTGGGAAACCCATGAAGGGAGAAAACCAACTGTGAAACCAATGCATTAAGTTGGAAAATATTTCCAATAGAAGTTTACAAAGGTCTCAGACTTGTTGAGCACCTACTCAACATGAAGCACAAAATTCAATATATAATCAAACACCTACTTGACTCATTGCAAGCTGCAACTTGCATGAAAGCACCTACTTTTAGATCTTCTTGAGATTCAACTTAGACTTTACAACAAATTTTGATCACTTACTTCATATTTGTTAAGACAACAGATAGTGATCCTAAATTATCTCATACAATTTCATACATCATCTCCTAATTACACTTGTTTGAATACATTATCAGCTCTCTCATCTTTAAACTCTCGTACTCAACTCTCATAAGCTTCAATAACACAATACATTCACAAAATGAACTATTTAACAACCAAGGAGACTCGCATACGTGACTCTTGCACTTCAAATTAAGTGTCTCTTCACCTAATTTACTTGAAAATATGTACAAGAAGGAAAGCTGGATTGTCTTTATGCAAAAATTACCTTAAAGTTGTCATTATTACATCGCAGAGATCATTTATAGCTTTATAATTTATAGACTCTTTTAAGGATTATTTGAATGTAAATGATGAGAAATGGATTCTCCTAAACTCCCCGACATTCTTCCATTACTAATAATACTCCTTCCATACTTCGTGTTCGGACGTGTGATTCACTAAATTTTTGGCCTTTTCTTCAATAAGAAACCTTTTTCTTGTAGCACAATAATCTCACCGCCATGTGTATCGACAAGCATGAACATTATTAGACCCTTAAAATTTTCCTTAAATTCTCTTGACATCCCTCATTTTCCATATACTTTTCAAGTCTCATTTTAGCACCAATGAGAGGACTAGGCGCTAGAAATATAGAATACATTCTTGAACTAGAAGCATTTGAAACTAGAGCTTGTCAAAAGTTAATAAGACCCAAGGCTACATGAGTTCGTCAAAAAAGGACTTGGATTTCGTCACATGACAGTTTGAAGCCTCTTCTTCAACCATGTACCATATTGTTTGTCTACACATTCGTGAGGCACCGAGTTCATAGGCTTGGAACATCTTGACCAGCTACAGAGTGTATATCTTCAACAATATTCATAGCTTGGGAAGACGATTTGAGATAATTTTTTCAGCTACACCAATCAAGGAAACAGGGCAATCGCTAATCTTCTTCATGAACAATGCATTGAGATGGTGTATGCATTGTTTTGCTAGAACATAGTTCCATCTTCAAGGTTTTAACAAGCCCACACACTTTCTCAAACAATCATAACTTCAATAACATATTTCAAGAGAGATAAGTACAGTGTATAACTTCCTAGGTCCATGTTTTATATGATATCATCCAAAATAGATAAAAATTGCTTGATCTCTAAACTTTACTTAGTTAGGGTTTTAAGATTCAAACCCTAGTAAGATATTTGAAGGCTTTCAACACTTTATTATTCAATTTTATGTCAATAAAAATGCATTATCACTTCTTTAGATGTTCTTAGTACAAATTCAAGCCTTCTTTTACATTAATTGATAGGGTAACTTCAAGATTAAAGCCAAGGACATAGTCCTTCTTGGTATCACAAGAAATCGAGACACGAGTCTTCAAGAGGGATACAAGATACTTGGGTAAAACTCTATCTATAGTTTGTAAAAGAATTTTTGATAAGCTCATTTCTTTAGTCAACTCACCATACCGGATGTAATCAAGTAACTCAAAAAATGTGGTCATGAAAACCAAGCATTTATAGGATTGTGTGTGATGGTTCTTAAGGCATCAAGTGTTAGTCTTAGCTTGGATACTTCATATCATCATACCTTCACTCACATGACCAACCATTGTAGGAATCCTTTAAGAAAAACCTATACACCATCACCAACCACTTGCGTGCAGGAGTTATGAAGAATATTTCACAAGAGTATCTCTATTTTTTAAGCTTCTTAGTTAGGAAAACAGGAAATTGAGGACTCGAGAGATTTGAACTTCCCAAAAATCACCAAAAAAACTATGGGTTTCAACATGTTATCTTGGACTTGTACCAGATAGCCATATCCATTTCTCACCTCAAACATTAGGCCTATGCACAAAAACCTTCTTCAAACACCATGGTGGTTGGGCTTAATTTTCTTTTAGTGGTAGGAGAATAAGTTTGATTGATTTCTCACCAAAATAGCATTGAAGTTGCCCAAATATTTTCATGAACCCTAATAACACATCACATACCTTATTCCACATCAAGAGATTCATCTTGGAATCTTCAAATCAGCATTATATATCTAAAAACTTCCAAGACATGGCTAAATATGTACAAAAATTAAAGTGTGAAGTATAAAAATGTCATCATTTTGACCTAGCTAGAGTCTTCTACAACCTTGAGTGGTTGTATCAACTTGCAAAAATTATTTGGAGACAAATAACCTCATTTCATGCATATTGATTTAAGATGAGTGTTTGGTGAGGGTTTGAACAGTGATAGAAAAATGAAGAGAAATTTCTTATTCCTAAACCATTGACATTAGGTTTTTGGAAAAAGTTTAGTATTTGAATTTTCTTCAAAAATACTCTTATGATTTATCTGAATAAGGCTTTTCTTTTTTTAGTGCTAAGAATATAGGTCATTGTTTTAGCCCTTCTCTCTTTACCCAGTTTTAGTAAAACTTGAATATCTTCAACAAAATTATTCAATTTTTCATGAAACTTAACCTAGAACACTACAACACCTTCCTCTAAATGCTCCATATATTTTTGACTTATACATTATCATGTACGGTCAATACTAGTCTCATTTGTCTATACTTCCACTGTTAGTTCTCAAAGGTAGTCCTATACCAAATCTCGAATTTACCTCCAAGAGATGAAGTATGACCTCTAGTTGCTCATAAATTCTCTAGATAGTGTTCCTAATCTCCTCCCATTCTTACATAGGATTTTCATGGCCTAATTTGACTTCATACACCTCATTAGGCTCTAGAACTAGGCCTAAATGGGCTAGTTCCAACTATGAATTGCAACACCTAACCTAATGATCACCCTAGAAGCCCTTGTACATCCTTGAAACACCAATTCAGACTGTGCAAAACCTAAGCAAAACATACCAAGAATCTCCATACCTCCAATGGGAACCAACCTCATTGACCAATCATGTAACACCCGAAAACATCTTGAATGATCAAGAAATCACCACGAGACCACTTTGTGAACACCAAACACCATTAAGAAGGCACCAACCTATACGACATTTCAATCCTCATTAATCTTCAATGCCATGTGACATTAATGAAACACCAACCTATGTAATAGGGTTCAACATAATCTAGTCCGTAATTCCCCTTAATGAGGCATAGCATGGGCATCTAGATGCAATTATTAAGAGGAACTTTTCAATCCTAAGCCAAAAACTAGCACAAACTTCTACAAGTGATTTTTCCCAAAAAAAATGATACATGGATATGAATCATTAGATCCTAAATATGTATCCATGTGTCATATAATTGTCCCTTAAATTAATCTCTAAGTTATGATGATGAAAAATCAACGATAAGTTTTGATCCACACCAAAACATGCTTAAGGAGCAAAAGCTACTCAAGATAGGTGGAAATTTTGATAGGGTGACAAATTTATGAAAAAATGGCATAAACATATCTATATGGTATAAAAATACAAGAATCCCCTTTCTCCAACTCTTTAATTCCCCAAATGACACAAATAACACTCATCCGGGAAGCGGTTCTTAAGAGAAACCTTCCATCCTAAGCCAAAAACTAGCTCAAAGTTTGACATGTAATTTTTCCCAAACCAAGAGGCATGGATAAAAATAATAATATACTATTATTAGATAAGTGGGTCATCTAGGAATCCCTTAGAGGAATATCATGGTCGTGGTGACAAAAAATTTGTGGCAAGTTTTCTCTTGCGGTTAAAACATGCTTCAAGGAGCAAAAGTTGCTTAGTAGAGGTGACCACTTTTGATCAAGGTGTCCAATTGAAAAATAAACATGTTTATACAAACATATAAACCTAAGGAATAACTTATTATTTTCTTAAAACACCCCCAAATGATGCAGACCTCGGGCATCCGAAAGTGGTTCTTAAGAGAAAATTTCAGTCTTAAGCCAAAAACTAGCACAAACTTTGACACATGATTTTTACCATGTCAAGAGATATGGAGATGAACTAATAGATCCTATAGTTTCATGTGTCACTCCCTATAGTAATATCTCTAGGTCATGACAACATAAAATCAATGGCAAGTTTTCTCTTGTAGCCAAAATTTGTTTTGAGGAACAAAAAGTTTCTTAGTACAAGTGGAAAATTTTGATCGGCATGCCCAATTGAAAAACGGATATCATAGAAACATCTATTTTGGCCTAAATACATAAGAACAACCTTCCTCTAGTCTTACATTACCTCCAAATGATGCATATCATTATAATCAAGAAGTGATTATTAAGAGAAACCTTCTAGTCCTAAGCCAAAAACTAGCACAAACTTTGACAAGTGAATTTTTATGAACATGGATGTTGGAAGCACAACCATTGAGAGGGGGTGAATCAATGTGAATTAAAAATTTCATTCACTTATACATTAACATCCATCAACCATTCAATTTAACTTAGCCATTATGAATCATTAAGACAACATAACCATTAAACACATGTAAAAGGAGCACAAGAACACATGGACACCATATTTTAAGTGGGAAATCCTTGAAGGGGATAAAACCCACTGATCAAGGAAATATACAAATTTACTATAAATAAATATCAAATTCAATGAAGCACCTACTCCATAAGGAGCACCAACCCCTAAGTTTAGTGAGGCGCGACCCCACAAGGAGTGCCAACCCCTAGATTTAACAAGAACCAACTTGCATGGAGACACCAATCCCTAGATGAATCATCACCAAATCAGACACCTAAATATGTTTATCACCTTAAGAGTATTTCTACAAAAATGATGATGTTAGTGTAGGTTATTATTTATCCTTTTATTTATTTATTAGGATAATTCTTACACTTGTGTTAGCCCTACACTTGTTGGGTTAGCTTGCTTAGGTGTACTAGTTGTGTGGAGTTAGCTTACTAGTATTTTGGAGTTAACTTAACCACCAATATTATTTAGTGGGAGTTCTTCACCACTGATTTAGGTAGTAGTCTCACTTCCCTCTTCCTATATGTACATCTTTCTTATTGAGTAATTCATGTCATTGTATTGTAATGTATTGAGCATTATGGATTATGATGGATTTCCATATATGGTATTTTATCTCTTCTATTTTACAAATCTAATGTGGTGTTCTATTATCATCGGAGATCATGACTTGGAAAAATCTTATTATCGTTCCTTTCAGATGACTCTTATTTAGCTCTTCCTTCTCTCGTTCTCAAAACTACCCTCTAGGCTTCTTCACAGAACAAGCTTCTTCACCAAAATACTTAGGTCATATGACCTTGAACATCATGAGCTCGAAACCTCTTGATTCTTCAATTAAAATTATCTTCCATATAATTATGGTCACTAAGACCTTCTGATCCTCTATATACTCGCCCTTATTCACTCATCTTCATTCTATCTCAATCTTCAAATAGGTCTCGTGAACTTGCTTATATACATGACTTAAACATCATACACATCACCTCAGTCAACCTTCATAGAGTATATAACATTATATAAATATGAAAACATCATGAAAACATCATACACGAGCCTCCTTAGGCCGGAAATAGCATGTTATGACCATACATCTTCATTAGGACTCATAGAGGCCTAATTGCACTTAAACACCTCCTTCATCAAGAATTAGTATTCTTAGTCCACATGGCCTTCTCCAAACATCAAGAACAACTTAGACATGTTTTCTAAGTATTTTACCAGCCTCCAACAAGCTCGTTCAACTCTATACCACCATATCGTGTTATGAAACCACTCATAGGATCAATTCTCCTCATTAGGTCTGTGACCTACAAAAACTAGTCTTCATAGATGAAGCTCAACCAATACTCAAACCACTCAACCATGTAATAAAACCACATAAATAGGTGATATATGACCTATAGCATACTATCACATCCTTTAGACACCAACTCATGGACTGTAAGCTCCCAAGAACCACTTGCCAACTTGCACTCCAAGAATTGTCCACACACCATGAAAACTAGTGAAGAAGACTTGACTATCCAACACCTATAATGACCCATTCAAAGTCTTCTAATGCTTATAAATGATCCAAAATGAATCCTGAACACTCTTAGAAGGATACACAACATGGTCTAATGGCCAATATTGGTCTTGCAGACCAACCTCTTCACCTTAACTCACGAAATCCAAAACTAGGTAAAACCAACCAATTTGTAACCAACTTATCACTCCATAATATGACCTTCAAATCTAATTCAATAATTAACTCATGTCATATTATACATTTATAAAATATTCATATGCAAAGGGAACTTCAACTCAGGTCATAAGGACTCAAGAACATCTCTTCATCATGACCACCTCAAACTGCCAAGACACCCCAAAAACCAGTCATGCAAGAATGACTTCCACAGACCTCCTAAGGGCTAAACCTTGTTCTAAAACCACCCAAACATGTAGTATGGCTTCCATAATTCCTTAAACATCCATTTATTCAATTGGTCCAATGAAAAATTTGGTATTTATATCATCTTCTTCAGAAACTTATAATTTATTATGGCGTTCACTCACTATCATGACACCTCAATGCCACATAGAGATACCTGAGAGATTCCTTTACAACCTCCAATCATTAGAATTTATCAACCAATCCATTTTGAGCATGCTTGGGAAAAATATTCTCCATCGCTACCTTAGTAGGGTTTTAGACCACCTTACCTTCTTAATGATTGTTCATAAAGCTCTACCCCTTAAACCACAAACTATTTCCAAAAATTTGATCTAGGACCCTTACCCATATACCATGAAGATCTTATCCTCCCATGTAGAGTTCCCACGAGCCAATGAGCACAAGAAAGTTCTTATTGAGCTTTGATTCTCACTTCCCAGGATCTCGATAGAGCTAAAAACAATTTTTCTTGCTTTATCCTACAAACCATGACTGTAACTCCAGTAAAAGTTCTAGAAAAACCTTACATACCTTTTCCCATGCTCATATTTCCATCTCCATGTTGATATCTATCCAACATACCGTATTAGGTCACCTAGGGCTTAAGATAGGTCTAGTTTGAGACCTAGAAAGTAGGTCCAAACCTTGTATAAACACTCGAGACACTTGTGAGTGTCTTAACACTTCATCCTCATGTTTTCCATGCTCTCATAGTGCTTAACTAACTTCTACATACATTTGATCCACCATGACATACCATCCTCCTTTATGTATGTTGACTAGGCCATGACTAGGCTTCTTGACCATTTGTACCTTCAAGCACTGCCACTCTTGCACACCTACAAGGACCTTCAACAAGTTCTATGAGATTAGTTCAATAATATTCGTGCACTCATTATATCATCACAACACTTTCATATCATTACATCACTCCTACAAGCCATCACACTTACTCAAGACACCTCATCAATGACAACTAGACCAAGAAACTCAACTTGACATCAACACAACACATGAATGATTTAACAAAAATAGATATTTTATTAAAATATAATTATAGAGTAATTGATGTAAACTATGATATAAAATTTCTAAGTACAATATGACACAAGAAAATAAGCAAGTAAGTATGAAACCCTAAACAAGAAATATAGAAAGAATGACTTAGTTGATTTACACATGATCTAGAAGTGCTTTGGGTGGGAAAAATGTTGAACAGGAAATGAAAAATGTCGTAAATACTTAGGATAAATTATAGATCTCACGAACAACATTAGACAGGGGTTCCCACGGAAGGACAGGGGCACCTGGGCACTGGATATTGCTACTGGGCACTTATGACTGCGCATGAAATAGTAAGAATTTGATTTTAACTATGTTACACAAGTGTCACAAATATTCTTTGTCGATCACCTATGTGTTGCTCTTTGATCATCAAGGGCACCTATAAACTACAAAATAGATATCACCTACAAAATCCCACAAACCACATCAAATCCAAATAAAGAAATATGCAAAATGGAGATTCAGATTGACCCCGGTGGTCACCTCGAAAGTGAAATTACAACCAAGCGCTGCACTAAATCTCAGACTCCATGTAGTTCTAGTGAGTGTGTGAAGAAATGATGCCCTAGTGTAATTTACACTTGATAGTGGGCTAGCTAAAGTGTAGCAATGTCGATAGAATGTGTGGATGGAATAATGAACTTCCCCTTCCTATGTTGTGTATGTAGAAATTGTAATCCCTTATCCCTTGAATGAATTCTAGAAGGATGCTTTAAAGTTCTTTAGGTGCCTTTTGGATGCAATCTTAGGTGATGCTTGTAATGCTTAATGTTTGGTCCTTGATTTTGGTCACATAAGCGTGTATTTATATGATTCCCTTGTTTGAAATTCATAATTGCAACCTGGAAGGTCAACCCAAGAGTGAAAAAGAGACCCAAAATAAGTGAGTAAAGAGGAAAAAGGTCGGGGGCACCTAGAGAGGATAGGGGCACATGGGTGCTTCGTCTGGTGGGCACTAGTGTCAGAGCTATAAAATATAAATAAGTAAAATAATGACCGGGATGTAGGGTGTATGAGGCCAACGATAGTCGCCAATTACTAGTTTTCTTGCTGAGGAATCATATGAATGCTTTGGTATGTGTTTATGGACCTAGAAATGTACCCAAGTGTGTGATTTTGTGTCTACATTTTCCCCAATTTTATGTTGTTGAGTGAATAATTGATAACATAAATTAGATAAGAGATGTGTACCTTGTTTTTTTGTAGAGCGTGCAACAAGAAGCATGCCAAGTGGACAAGTGAAGTGTAGAATGAGTGTAAAAATGAAGTGTGAAAACTATGAAGAGAAAGTGACCCTAGGGGTGTATGTGTATGTGTTGTACCATGTTGTTTTACTTGTGATTATTTCTTCTTGTAAGGATGGACTTGTAAAAAGAAGAGCAATAGAGTAGTCAAATTCATGTATATGAAAAAATTGCAAAAGTATGTAAAAGTGTGTAAAAAGGAAAGTGTGCACTTGATGTAGAAGAGTGTAAAAGGATATAAAAGTGTCCGAACTACTATGAAGAGCAATTTTTTAGATGATCCAAGAGTGATTTTTTGGGCGATCTCACACCAAGTGTGATTTTTTGGGCGATCTCATGCCAAAGATAAAGTGTTGGGGAGATAGGTATAGTGTTACTCTCCTTCCATGACTCATCTCGATAAACACCACTATAGATGGTATATCCCTACTTTGTTCCTATTGTCATGAACTAGTTCTAAATGTAATGATTGTTTCGATTGAAATGGAGATTGCATACATTCTATTGTTGGAGGATTGTGCCTGATATTATCAAAATGCTCTAAAGGATTATGTGAACTATGCTGATATGAGAAATTGATTGTATCTTCCCTAGGACATTAGCGCTTAGGGAGAACACAGGCACCTAGGTGCTTTTGTGCGGGTCTGGGCATTGGTGTCTGTGTTGTGTTGAGGACCCAAGTCAAGTTGTGGGTCCTTATGTAGCCGTGTTCATGTTCCGATTTTGTGTTGTAGCTATGAGTTGTTGTATGGCATGATTTTTTCACCCAATGTATACCCCCTCATTTGGGGTATATGCGACATCGGTAGGAGTATGTGGCCAAAAGAGAGGACCCAATGCTAATTTGAATGGTATCCCTACAGGGGGATGGAATGTGCATGGTATAAACCAAGGCACATGCAAAAAAGTGGCTAGATATATGTGTTAGTAAAAAATATAACAAACATGGCATAGAAAAATGATGTAACAAGAAAGTGTGCATACAAGATAGACCGCAAAAAGTGGGTTTTAATTATGGGACATCGCTCACAATTTCACCATACAATCAGGGGCCAAAGCGGCCAAAAGGAAGCAAACAATGATCAAGAAATACATAGGGCACAACCCACAAACAATGACATACATTGTCAAACTATAGAAAATAAAATGTAATGATAACCACAATGACATATAATCCAAAGCAAGGAAAATGCTACACATGAAGCACCCGTTAGCATGTTAGAAAGATAGAAAGTATGTCAAAGCATGTATGTATCGTTGGAAATTATGTGCTAGACAATAGAGGTAGTAAATAATGAAACAATAGCACCTATGATGTGTAGTAAATGTAGATGCCCCGGGAGCCTCTATGGGATCGGTAAGTGGTACAATGTCAAGCATCATTGCATCGTGTAATGACCTATAATAAGTTTTCATTCACAACTAGAGACCAAGTGAATGTGTATGTGTATAGAGAAAATATATTGACATACTAAGTATTTGACTAACATAGTAAATAATGTGCATAATGTAAGTATAAGCAAACAAGAATAAGTGCAACCAAGATACACAATATGCCATGTATGAGTGTAATGGAATGGCATGCAATATGAATGTGATAGTAGTAGTGTGAGCCCAACGTATGTGTATGAGTATGAGATGGGGTTCATTTATAAAATACCCCTCAACAATCAAGAATGAACCATAGAGAAAGAGTGTATGATCAGGAAATGGTTTAAAAATGTGTACTAGAAAGATAAATAATGAATCATAGAGCGTGAAGGGTGAATGAGTGATGTGAGGTTCATTTCAGATTTAGACCCCGTTGTCACTTGAATTGCACACCCACTGAATTTTTAGATGATCCAATGCAACATGGGAACATCCCCAAGGTGTGGGACCTTGGCTCCTTGGGATGAACCTTCGGAGAAGGCCGAATTCCTTCTAAAATATGTACATCTAATAGAAGATCGGGATGTAAAGCCTATGACACTAAATAAAACTACACTATCAAATTTTTCGAAGAAAAAGGGAGAGAGGTAACTGAAAATAATTGAAAATGGTGATGCACCAATAGTTTAAGGAACAAAAGATCAGCTTCTACAAGCACATAATATTTAACAAAAAGATAATAACTTACACAACTTTCTACCTTTTTCTCATAACAAGATTTCTTTATATGAAGGTAAAACTTAACAATAATAGAAGGGATTTAATTTGATTCCACAACTCATTACTGGTAAGTTTTATCAATCACAACATGAGAACGCCATTTTTTTCTCATAGCCAAAACATGCTTTAAGAAGAAAACGCTACACACTAGAGGTGGTAATTTTGTTCGAGGCACCTAATTTATGAAAAAACATCATAGGATTTTTCAAATCAGCCTCAAAACCATATAACCGCCTTTCTATAATACCACAATTCTCTTGAATGAAAAATACAATGAGACATCCAAAATTGATTCTTAAGAGAAAATTTTTGACGCTAAACCAAAAACTAACACCAAATTTGACATGCAATTCTTTCTAGACTAGAAAACATGGAGAAAATTTGTAAGATCCTTTAGTTTCATATGTGGATTATCAAATAATTTCCCATAGGAATTTCTTTAGGTAATTATGACAAAAAACCAAAAACAAGTTTTTGATCGCAACCAACACATGTTATAGAGCAAAATTTTATTAGTTGAGGTGGCAATTTTTTATCCAACAGCCTATTGAAAAAAAAAATGTCATAAGAACATCAAAATGGTACAAAAAAACCAATGAAACACATTCCTCTAGTTTTTAATTTCCCCTACCGATACATATCATGTGCATCCGTAGTGGTTCTTAAGATAATCCTTTTGGTCATAATCCAAACACTAACACAAACTTCAAAACATGATTTTTCCTAAACCAAAAGGAACAAAGATGAATTCTCAGTACTAATATTGTACTTATGTATCATATAAACATCCCCTAGAGGATTCTCACTAGGTCATGATGGTGGAAAATTGATGGTAAGTTTTCTCTCGCAGCAAAAACGTGTTTCATGGAGTAAATGTTGCTCAATAGATGTGTAACTTTTGATTGTGTCACCTAATTGACAAATGGATGTCATAAGCACATATAGATGGATCTAAAATCCTAAGAAACACTTTCCTAAAATCTCATAATACTATAAATGATGTAAACCACATGCATCAGAAGTAGTTCTTAAGATAAACCTTCCAATCCTATACCAAAAACTAACACGAACTTAGATGCGTGATTTTTCCCAAATACAGAGGCATGGAGAAAAATAGTAAAATATTACACTTTGATGTGTGGGTCATCTAATTTTCCTCTATATGAATCTCTCAAATTTTTGATGATGAAAACTCGGCAATTTTTATCTCACAACCAAATCATACTTTAACGAGGAGAAACTACTCATTAAAGGTTACAACTTTTGATTAGGGTGCCCAATTGATGGGTAGACTTCACATGCACATTCATATGGGCATAGAATCCTAAGAAAACCTTCATATATTCACAAAATTCCCACAAATGATGCATACCCTAGGTATCTAAAAGCGGTTCTTAAGAGAACCTTTCAAATCCTAAGCCAAAAACTAACACGAAATTTGACACGTAATTTTTCACAAACCTAGAGGCATGGTGCTGAACCTTTAGATCCTATTTTTACATGTATAGGTAATATAATAATTATATATAATATCTCTAGGTTAAAATGACAAAAAAATCTATAAAGCACGTGTCTATCTCTCATCTTGCCCAAAACATGCTTCAAGGAGAAATAATTTCACTTTAAAGGTGGGAAATTTTGATTGGGGCACCCAATAAAAAAATAGACATTTCAAACATGTCGAAATGTGCATGTAAAACTAATAAACACCTTCCTCCATTCCTAAAAATTCCCAAATGATGCAGACCATGGGCATTCAAAAGTTGTTATTAAGTGAAACCTTCTGTCCTAAACAAAAACTAACACGAACTTCATCATGTGATTTTTATCAGTTCAAGAGGCATGGAGATGAACCATTGGATCATAATATTATACATTTAAGTTTTCTATGTGTGTCATATAGGAATATCCCTAGGTAATTATGAGAAAAAAGGTGGCAAGTTTTCTCTCGCAAAAAAAAACGTGCATAAGGGAGCAATAATTGCTAAGTAGAGGTGATAATTTTTATTAGAGAATTCAATTGGTGAAAGTACATCATAGGAACATGCATATGTCCCTAAAAATGTAATAAAACCTTCTTATAGTATTATAACACCCCTAAATGGTGCATATCGCAAGAATCCAAAAGGATATCTCATAGAAACCTTTTGGTCCTAAGCCAAAACATAACACAAACTTAAACACATTATTTTTCCCAAACTATGAGGTGTGCAGACAAACTATTTTATATAATAGTTGTACATGTGATAAATATAAGTTTACTTTAGATAAATCTCTCCATATTATGATGACATAAATTTGGTGGACGATATCTCTCATAGTAAAAATGTGCTTTGGGAGCAAAAAGTGCTCATTAGAGGTGGAAAATATTAATTAGGCTGCCCAATTGATGGAAAAATGCTACAAACATGTCTAAATGGACGTAAAAATTAGATAAATACATTCCTTTAGTATTGCAACACACCGAATGACACATATTTTGGGCATCCATTTGTGGTTCTTAAGATAATTATTTTGGTCCTAGGCCAAAACTAGCACAATTTCAACATGTAATTATTTTCAAACCGAGAAGGCATGGAGATGAAGCATAAAATCCTATATATGTACATGTGTGTAATATAACCATGACTCAAAGGAATCTCTCCAAGTCATGATGATGAGAATTTGGTGGCCAATTTTCTCTCGCATCTAAAATGTGCTTTATAGAGTAAAAGTTACTTAGTAGAGGTACATTTTGATGGGGTGCCCAATAAACAAACAAATATCATAAGAATGTTCACATGAGCCTAAAAATACAAAAACCACTTTCCTCTAGTCCCACATTTCCCTAAAATGATGTATATCAAGGGCATTCAAAAGTTGTTCTTAAGAGATTTTTTTGTTCTCAAGCTAAAAATAACATAAATTTTGAGATGTGATTTTTTCCCAAACCAATGGGCATGTAAATGAAATATCATATCATAAAACCAAACATGTAGGTCATTTAATTGTCACCTATAGGAATCTCTCCAAGTCGTGTTGATAGAAAATTGGTGGCAAGTTTCCTCTCACAACCAAAATGTGTTTCAAGGAGAAAAGTCGCTCGGTAGAGGTGGTAAATTTTGACCAAGGTTCCCAATTGATGAATGCACATCATAGGAACATATGGATGGATGGTATAATATAATGGAGGCATCATTTTACTACCCATACATCCCAATCCTTTTGGGCTACATTAGTCAAACCATGTTCCTTAAGAGCCCTAAAAGTTAAAAAATTATCACACTTTGACGGGAAAGTTATTGTAATCCATGAAAGCTATGGATGTTTCGTATGAACATATATTCAGGAATTGGTTCAATATACAAAATCATTTCCATGTTTCTTCCAACAACCGTCAATTTTATTGCATAATGGCGAGAGAGTGCAATGTTGTAAAAACTGCCAATTTACTTCAATGTTAGGGTGTTGAGAGTGTTAGTTTTCCAACTACACCTTATGGGACCAAGCCACTATGCCCATACATCCTGGATGGGTTGGTATATGTTTTGTGGGGCACCATGTTTCTTCCCGAACATCCCAATCCTTATTTTCTACATTGGTGTGATGATGTCTCTTAAGAGCCCCGAGAGAAAAACTATAATAATTTTGTGTGGCAAATGTAAATTCTATTTGATTCATGTGGGAGTGAAATTTATTATTATTTTATTACATTTTCTTGGAAACACGTGTCTATAATAGGTGATTAGAGAAATGATTTCATAAATTATCGAAGGTGAAATGAGAATGAGTTCTTGTTGTTCCTTTTGTAGGATACATGTCAGAAAGAACACTTCCATACAATATAGAAGTTGAAATGAGAACACGTTCTTGTTTTTGGTTTCCAAGATACATGTTCAATCATTTATTCAAGATTTTGGTGATCATCCACTAAATATTCTCACTTTTCACACATGGGTAAAAGGGTATATTGCAATTGTTTTTGTGGCAAACTTAAATTCCCTATGATTGATGCAGAAGTGAATCGACCATTAATATTATGTTTTCATAATTGAATTTCTTGGTTATGGTAGCTATCTTGAGGAAAATCTAGAGTTTAGTATCAAAATTCCCTCATAGATATGTACAACAAATGTGGAATCATATGCAAGGGAGGTGAGTTGTTTAAAAAATTACATGAAGATATGTGGTCCTATGGAATTCCATACTTACACGGGATATGCACAAAATGGATTTTTTAAGGATTCTCGCAAACTATTTGAAGTAATGTAGCACTTTGGAACATACCCTTCTGTAAGCTTAATTTTTATCAAATTAGCATAAAACAAAGCATGTTTAGTAGACGAGGATTGTAAACATTTCAATGACATTACACCTACCAATGATCGGTATGTCTACATGGTTAATATTCTTTGTCATGTTGCCTAACTTAAGAAAACTCTAAACTTTATCATCAAAATACCAATTAAACATGTAGACGGTGTGTGGATATGTTTTCTTGGTGTGAGGGAGAAGGGATTTTAATCAATCCACTACTTAGAGAAGGTGGAGAGATCATACATTTGTGGTTCTTTACACATATCTTTCTCAAAGATAATCCCAACATGTACAAAAATGGGAGGTCTAGACAGGTGTGTGGACACCATTCAAAGCATAATGGACAATGGATCATTGTCAAATGTTGCGATTACAAATGCCTTAGTAAACATGTACACAAAAATGTGGAATCATGCACAAAGCATGTGATTTGTTCAAAAAAATGGCACGAAGAGATGTGGTCCCATGGAATGCCATACCTACAAGGTATACACAAAAAGAATTTTGCAAGGACACTCTTAAAATATTTAAAGTAATGTAGTACTATAGAAGGTACCCGACCTTGTAAGATATTTTTAATCAAATTATCATGCAACCATGCATGTTTAGAGGATGAGGGCAAGATGAAATTCAATGGAATTACAACCGACAAATGATCATTATGTTTGCATGGATGACATTCTTGGCTTTGCTTTCTTTATAGAGGAAACTCTAGAATCTATTATCAAAATGGTAAATAAACATGTGGTTGTTGTATGGATGTGTTTTATTTTCATCATATTCACGGCTTATACAAAATTTGGAGGTTTATAATAATGTATGGACATCGGTCAAAGCATAATGAAAAGTGGGTATTTGGAAAATGTTGTAGTTGTAAATTCCCTAGTAGAATGTACACAAAAATGTGGAATCATACACAAGGCACATGAGCTACATAAAAATGACATGAAGAGATGTGGTCTGTGGAATGTGATACTTACGAGTGTATGCGAGATATTGGTTTTTACAAATATGATCTTGTTGGTCCGAAAATCATCGGTTAGGCAAGTCGTGGGGAAAGCAGGCCAAGCGGTGTGCGGGCGTAGCCCCTCTTTGAGACAACAAATAAAAATTGGTTTATTACTAATCTATCAAGTAGGAAAGCGTGCAAATCTACACTATTCTAACTCGGGGGTTTGGGATCTCATCCCAAAGAGAGGTAGTTCAACTACGAACATAAAGGTAGGAGAGAAGGAGCAGAGGAGGGTAGATCTCGAAGGAAGAAAAGAAATGAATTCCAAAACGAGAAGGTCGGAAGGTTTATGCTTTATTTGGTAGTAAACAAAGCCAAACTTACTTGCATAAAAAATTAAAGCAATACTGATGAACATATGACAATAGTAGGAATGAATCCAACTGAATAAAAACATAGATCTAACTTAAGAAAGATCTTATGCAAATAACACATACATTAAGCACAAAGTTTGAACATGTGTATTAACATTTCTTCTGTTACAAGAAAATACAAAGTCTTTCTCTCTTCACTTCTCTTTTCATACAAAAATGTCCACCCCGAATACAACAAGTATTCAAGTATTTATAGAAGGAGAAGAAGAAAGAAGACAAAAGCAAACCAACCACTATTTACAAAATATCTTACAAGATATTTACAAAATATCTAAAAAGTCAAAAGTTGACTTTGGGCAAGTTTTTGGATGACAACATCCCATGGTGCAACATGGATGAGGTCATCATAAATGCCAACATGCTTTTTAAATATTTTACAAAAATGATCAACGCATACACCAGAGGAGAAACTACTCCTCATCATCCCTCTGCTCAAATTTGGCGTCTTGCTTTTGATCAGGAGAGTTGATGTGACACTGCGCTCGATATTCCATAAACTTGTTGATCATCACTTGAAGTTGATCATGATCTGGACCTTTAAAATGGTCGTCAATGACTTCGTAAGTTTCTTTCTCGTTCTTGAGCTTGTCAGGTAACTCGGTGAAATTTTCACATGCATCAATCAAAAAGCCAATGAAGTCACGGCAAGCCAAGAGGTTATTGATTGAATCTCGGTCGAAAGTGACCTCTAGTGCCAAACCTTGAGTGACGATAGCCTTGAAGCATTGGAATGTATCATCTACTTCCCTCAAGTTATACGATTCACTGAGCATCCCTAGAGACATTTTTGTAAATCGTGCTCCATGTCATGTTGTATCATGCGCCTGTGGTTTCATCTTTGATTTTATCTATTCTCTCTAGGATATATTCCATTTGATCAACCCGGTAATCTAAAGCGATGAGAGCTTTGTTATGTGCACATGGGTGATTGATAATGCTGACCTTCAATAGGTCATCAGCTGAGCAGTCAACCATGGTTTGGAATGTTTCATGCTGCAACCTGGTGTTATCCAACTCTTTAGAGAGGGAACCTGCTACTGCTTGTAGCTCCTTATTTGCTTGGGTTATATCCTGATAGAGCACTGTGAATTTCCCAATCATTTCTTGACCATCTTTGAGGATCCGCTCGATCTAGGATGATACTGTTGCGCCTTGTTCACCAATCTTAGCATATTCATTTATTTTATCCTGACTGAGAACTTGAATGGGTTTGGCGGCAGTTAAAAGAGGAGCGTTGCCCATTTTCTGCAATGCTTGTAGGAGATGTTTGTTTTGTTCCTTGAGTATTCTCTTCTCCTCTTTTGCTTCTTGGAGCTTCTTGCAAAGAGCATCTACTGCAGATAAGGCTTCCCCTTGTAGGCTTTCAGATGAGGTCCCCATTGTGACTTGAGTCACTGTGAAGTCTATGGGAGACAGATCTTCCTTTTTCTTGGTGGGGTCCGGGTAGGCTATCTCCATGACTCTCTCCCCCGAAGTGCTTTTAGAAAAGCGAGTTATCACTTTCTACTTCTTGGTTCCCTTCTTCGGAATGATGGAGAAATCCATGGTTGTGATGGGAACCTTTCTTTTATGCTAGCCAGGATGGTCGAAATCCAATTAGGACTTATGGGAGTGGGAGTAGAGGAAATAGAAGAATAAACGGGAGTGAGAGAGGGAGTGAGAGGGGAAAAACTATAGTTGTGAGAGGAAGGGAGAGGAGAAGACACATCCATAGGAATATATGCTTGAATGACAGGAGGAGGAGAAGAAATGGAAGAAGAAACACTGAGTACCTCTGTAGTTGTAGTTGTGATAACATCCAGGTGGATGTATCTGTTGAAACATCTGTTGTTTCTTCTTTACGGAGACACCGGTCGACTACTTACTTCTCGAAGTAGAAGGAAGGCCTTCCGAGTTTCCTCTTGTCTACTTGATTCACCCTCCTTGTCTTTTCCTTTTCCTTTTGGCACTTGGGCCGGTCTTAGAGGTGCTCTACCTGAAGGAGAAGTAGTGAAATCTACTCGAGGTAGGTGATACCATTCTGTTTGCACCAATGTTCAGTGCATTGCAATGTGGGATTAACCCTTTCTGAATGGTTTTCGGCGCCTTGGTTTTGTCGATCTCCACGAATGGCCAATCGTCCCCATATGTGTCAAGGTAAACCTGATCAATTTCTTGATCAGTCTCTTGGAATTCCTTTGGGACAATGGCAACGCCATAGTGGATGATCTCCTCCAGAGCCAGTCGGGAGTGATCCTTTCACCTGATTTTTATCTCATGCATCAGGTTTATTTAAATGTCCTCGATCTCAGAAACATGGATGGGATCAATTTTTGCCTTTGGGAGAAAACTCCGGCAGTTGAAGGTCGACCTTGCTTTGGGAAGTTGTGCTTCAAATTTAGCAGCTCTAGCTCAACATACATCTCTCGTGCTTTGGCAAGTGTGGGGCAAGTGTATCGGCCAACTGTAAGGGGGAATGGGGTTCCTCCTTTCTTTCTTTTCATGCACTTCTCATGATAAGTGATTAGTTGCCTTGACAATTCCAATAGGATCAGCTTTAGCCCTGCAAACCTTGGCAAATTCATTGGCTCTCCCTCAAAATTCACAGCTCTGAGGTATGTGAATGTGGGGAATTGTGTGAACAATGCTCCCCATTTCTTTGTAGCAGCAATCACACTCGGGCTGGTCCGACCGTGTCTCATGTTTGGCCTCAGCAAGTAGATTACCTCATAGAAGAAGGCATCATTAATCTTGGAGAACTGGGAGATGCTGGCCTCGAGCTTTAGCTTTGGGTAGAACTCGTATATTTTGACTTGGGGCCATACCCCATTTCGAGCTAACCCTAAAAATCCCTTGTTGACGCAAAGTGCATATACAACGTAGGAATTCATGTAGAACTTCCCAGTTGTTAGAACTTGTTGAAGCTGCTGGGAGATGGTGTCACTGACGATCTCGCCCCAATCGAAACGTTGATCAAGTGCATTCTTGCTCATATTCTCCAGATACCTCAGCATCCACTTGTGGAAATAATGGGCATCAGGGAGCCCAAACACTCTATTTAAGAAGGTGATTGTATCACTCAACTCTTCATTAAAGTCACTATGGTGGATGGTTTGTGGCCATTTGCTCACCGGCTTCTTATTCTTTAGATAAAGCTCGTTCATCATCTGCATGCATTTATCCTCATTATCATCCCAGGCCTTCTTGCAGTCTTCGATGCTTATTTCTACATATTGCCTGTGATGAGGAATTCCTAGGGTCAGTTCAAAGTGACGATCTGAGAGGTTGATGATTGTCTTGTGTTCCTTGTCTTTGACACATCTAGTGTGTTTGTTATATCATTGAGTAACCAACATGATGAACTCGTTATTTACGGCGCTGACTGGAAGCCCGGCTGCAAAGTGTAATCCATTGCCCACTGATTTATTCATCCATGGGTCATTGCTTGCCTGGTTGGTCCTCACCCAGAAATCATCCATGTCAATATGTCCTAGCTCAAAGTCTCTAATGTCAAGGCTGCACTTTGCATATGAGTCAAACATTCTGACTCTCTGATACTTGTACTTCATATCTTATTTCGACTGCTTAGCTTTAGCTTTAGGTTTAGTTGGTTTCTTGCTTGATGAAGACATGTGTGATCTCAAGGATGGATGTTGATGTTCCAGATTTATAAAAGATGAAGAATGACGTGGGGTCCACAAGCTTGAAAAATGGCACACGTGGGTGACAAGGATGGCTGACAGGCGTAGAGAAAACACTTTTCACAATTTTCAATTCGTGAAAATGACAGGCGTCAGTGCATTTTTATAGAAAAACTGGCATTTATTATCTCACCAACCACCTTTGGTGTGCTTTTGGGAGTGTTGACACAAAGAAAGATGTGCCTTAGCGTAATTTTATTGACGTTGACACAACATTTCCAGCACCTTAGTGCACATTTTTGGATGTCAACACAACATTTCCAGCACCTAGGACCAAAGAGGCGTAACTTTTTTGATGTTGACACAACAATTAGTGTGCCAAGGGACTTTAAGAGTGGGCATAGATTTCTTGATGTCGACACACAAATTCTTGCGCCTAATTCAAAAAGGCACATTTTTGGGATTGTTGACACGCAAAAAATTGCGCCGAAGGAAGAAGCTGAAAAATGCCTAAGTTCTTAAAAATTTGATTTTCGAAAGGGAGTTTTGGGCCATTTCAAACGCTATCAGACTTCCTTAGGGGTCAAAATAGAATTTTTGGTATGGTCACCTATAAATTTCCATTGTCAATTTCGCAGGATAACAACAAGCTCTTTCTGGGGACTATCTTTAAGTGAAACTTAAGGGTAGAGAATCCCATATTTTCATTTTCCTATCCATTCAAGTTACAGAGAGTCAAAAACAAGGGTGACCGGAGGGAAAGAAAGGGAACACACAACAAACATAAAGCAAACACACAACGAAAGTAAAATAAAACTGTATAAAGAAGAGAGCAAGCTCTACTTCCTGAAGATCTTCAAAGTCTTTGCCGCCTTATAGGGAAGCGGGAGCTTGGTTCCGTCTAGATATGAGAGATAGAAACTATTCTCTTCATTGAGCTACTTGATCTTGTATGGCCCTCTCCAAAGAGAGTCAAACTTCCTGTGCATACCTTTCGGTTCTCTTCGTTTGTCCCACAGAAGAACAAGATCTCCCACTTGGAAATCTCTCTACTTAGCTTTCTTTTCGAACAATATCTTAATTTGATTCTAATGTTTAGTGATTTTATCGACCACTTTCACTCACTTTTCTTCAAGTTCTGTCAGGTACATAATCCTCTTTTCAAGAGAATTCTAAAAAGTTTCATCTTCAATTGCTCGAGCTAAGCGTAGAGCAGGAAGTTCTGTGGAGATAGGGATTTCAGCATCAATCCCATATAACACTGGAAAGGTGACATGCCGAGAGATCTCTTTGGAGTGATACGATCTACCCACAAAGCATTGTACAATGATTTGTGTCAGGACCACTAGTTTTCATCAACTAGCTTCCGTATGATAGTTACCAGGTTCTTGTTGCTGGATTCTGCCTAACCATTTCCTTGAGGATAATAATCGGAAGCATGAGCCAAGGTTATTCCGTATCCATAACAAAAACCAATTACTTCCTGTGAAGAGAATTTAGAAGCGTTATAAGCAATGATTTTGTGTGGAATGCCAAATCTCACAATGATATTCTCTTTGATGAAGTTGCAAACAACTTCAGAAGTGGCATGCTTGACAGGTATGGCCTCCACCCATTTCATGAAGTAATCCGTTGTTGTTTAGGACGTAACTATGTCCAGCACTCGACTGAGGATTAAGTGCTCCAATGAAATCGATTCCCCATTGCCTGAATGGTTTGTCAATAATGATGGGCTTGAGGGGAAATGCAGCCAACTTTGGTTTGCCAATGAACTGTTGGCAAAGTTCACATTTCGCTACCCAGGTGGCTGCATCCTAAAATAGCGTCGGCCAATAGTACCTAGCCCAAATGATTTTATGTGTTGTCACGGATGAGGAGAAGTGACCACCACAGGCTGAGTCGTGAAAACTCTCCAATAATTTTACCTATTGCGGCTTGTCAACACATCGTAGAAAAACGATGTCAATTCCACACTTATACAATCCATCATCCCATATGACATATCTTGCGGCTCTGAGCTTTACCGTTCATTTTTCCTTTGTGGTTAGGTGAGTTGGGCACTCGCCATAGGTGAGAAAGAATGTGATGTCAGAATACCATTCGTCATTGGTTGCGACAAACAGAACCATGGGAAAAGAATCTGCTTTCTCCTAGTTCATTTTGTTCTCCATCAATGTGATCAACTTTCTCTTCAGGTACCTCTAAGTCTTTATTTTAAGCCATTGACACAGGCCTTTACCTCTTACCAACTTGGTTGGTCTGATGTCTAGATCATATTCTTGGACCTTTGCGATCCAATTCCCTCGTAAGCTCCCTAACTCTTGTTGAGTCAAGATAGACTTAACAGCCGTGTCTGGAACAAGCACTATTGTATGAGAATTCAGAATGTAGTAGCGGAAATTTTTGACTTCTTTTACCACGCAAAGGCATGTTTTTCCAATTGTGACATCTTCAGTTCATGAGGCTTAAGAGGAGAGCTCATGAAAGCAATCGAGGATTCAATATCTTCGGAGTTCTTTTGCATCAAGATAGCTGATACAGTATGTGCAAAGGCATAACTATACATGATAAAGTCTTTTTGAAGTCAGGGGCACACGTAACAAGAGCATGAGTGATGGAGGTTTTTATGTCTTCGAATGATGTCTTGCCTTCATCACTCCATTGGAATGTTTGGGACCCTTTCATCATATTAGATATATGACGAGTCTTTTTAGCAAAATCAGAAACAAAGCTGCCTAAGAAAGTTTACCTTTTGAAGAAAGAGTGAACACCAGTCTTGCTTGTAGGAAAAGTAAGGCTTTGAATAGCCTTGACTCTTTTGACATCTATCTTAGTTCCTTCTCTACTGATGACATGTCCTAGTAGCTTTCCTTCGATGACCCCAAAAACTGACTTCTTGGGATTTAGCAAAATTTCGTGCTCTCGGCATCTGATCAAGACTTGTTCCAAATGATCGCAATGATCACTTCGTCTCTTGGAGAATACAATCAGGTCATCTAGGTAAACTACGATGAATTTTCCCATCATACCTTTGAATGTAAAGTCCATTGCTCGTTAGAAGGTGGCATTGGTGATGATCAAACCAAATGGCATTTTTTTGTAGCCGAAAGTACCCCAATGAGTGGTGAATATTGTCTTGAACTGATCTTCAGGCGTGACTTGAATTTGATTGTAACCCGAAAAACCACCAAGCATAGACAACATTTCTGAACCGGTTACTGCCTATAGCACTTGATCCATTATCGGTAGTGGATAGTTATCCTTTAAGGATGACTGGTTCAAGTTGCAAAAGTCCACACATATGCGTATCTCGCCATTTTTCTTCCACACAGGCACAATATTTGCAACCAGTCTGTGATGAATTGGAAAAATAATTCTCAAGGCGTCAACATCTTCTGAATTTCGGCCTAGATGGTGCCTGAGATTTTGGGGTTGTAGTGTCTTTGCTTTTGACGAAAAGGCTTGACGTCGTCCTTGAGCGGAATGTCATGCCGAATGTCCTTTGGCTTGAAAGACTTGAGATCAGCATAAGACCATGCTAATACATCCATGTACTTTTTCAGCAACTTAACGAATTTTCATTTTTCCTTGGGCATACAAAACTTCTCGATATTCATGGAACGAGGATGTTCTGCAATACCCAGATTAACGGATTCAGTTTCCAAGAGAAGAGGAAGGATCATCCTGTCACTTTTTCTTAACAAAACAGTCATGATTATCAAATAATCATTCTAAGGAGACCAAACCTTTAGGAATCTTATTTTCTTTGAGCTATATCATTGTTTCTTTTTAGATTCATGTGCTTGACCGGTGAGAGACTCACGACACATAGAAGTTGATCCGTCGAAATGAAGTTCTTTAAAATTGTCATCTTTCTCCAAAAAGGCAATAAGTTGGTTGTCATCATTGAACACTTGCTAGTGCTGTGAATTATCTGGCACACTTGGGTGAAAACCCACCTCAATGGTATATGTATCTATTTTTAACCCTGGGTGAGGGAGCATGAGAGAGGCTGAGATGGCCAATGAATCAGCCATGCCATTTTAATTTCACAAAACTATTTTGATTGAGAAAGCATCAAACTCTTCGATGCTATCCCATACGCCATTGCGGTAGTGTTTAAGCCGAGTCATTTTTAACTTGGTATATCCCTTTTACACGATTAACAATTAGCTCAACATCACCTTGCACTTTCAGATTCTTGATTCCCTTCTCTTTTACAGCTTGCATGCCAAGTAACAAGGATTCATACTCGGCAGTATTATTAGTATTGAAAAGCGAAACTTGAAAGAAAAAGGGAAAATCTCATCTTGGGAGATATTAGAACAGCCCAAAGACCGCATCCACTTGACGCACAACTGCCATCAAACTGCAATGTCCGCACTTTGTTGAGATCCTCCTTTTAGACGAGAACATCCATTCTATCTGAGTCGGTGGACAGGAAGTAGTTCCCCATCCCTAATGATTCGAAAAGAATCTGAGCCTTAGGGTCATCAGAGTTGGTGACTAGATATTTATTTTGTGACTCTAGTTCCAATGTCTACATCACCCCTTTGACAGGAATCTTGGCTTTGGACCAATCCATGTGAATTTCCCCACCAACTTCTTTACAGAAGCTCCTCCCTAGCAATATCCTGTATGTTGTTGGAATATCAGCTATGAGAATAGTCATTTTTACCCTTTTTCAGAAATGCCGTGAAAGTGAACTGTGTATCCTTGATCGACCAATCAATGGTACCTACTTGGTTTCCATGGAGTAACATCTCGCCAAAAGGTTTAGTAAGTGTGAGGCCCAAAGCATGGGCGACTTTCTTTGGCATGACATTATCAGAAGCTCCAGAATCAATTATACAGTTGCTTAGTTTATGACCATTGATTAGGAGAGACAGTAAAAAGTTGGCTTTTCCCTAATGCGGAAGTCAAGGCAACGTTTACGTGAGACGTGGGAGGAATTCCTTTCGTGCAAATGGGAGGAGGGATGGTAGCCTAACTTTGGATATACTTAGTTAATCTTACAAGCTACTCTAGGTTGGACTGAAGGTACTCAACCTCAGACATCTAGATCTTGGTCTTCTTTGCATGATCAATTATGTCGAATGCGACCAAGGGTTGTGCTAACGAAGGAATGAGTCCTTCGTTTCGCATTTGTAGAGGAGGATTACTAGTCTTAATGGGATTGGAGGAAGGTTGAATTAGAGGAGAAACAAGAGAAAAATATTTCTTTACAAAAGGTTTAACATGAGGTTGAATAGGAAGGGGATTACCTCTTTTAGCGATCGTTGGAGGGGGAGTTACATGACCTTTTCCTTTTTTTTTTCAGAAGCAACCTTTGCTTCTTTTCCTTGAGCGAGTGAAAACGTGTATGATTGTCTACTTGCATAACCTTGGGTGCCCTCTTCTTCATCGATTCCTCATCTTCAAATTCCATATACCTAATAGTAGAGTCGTCAGTTGGTTCACCGACATCTTGGTCATCTTCACCTTGCGACAAAGGTTCTTCGTAATTTGTGTCATCTTCTTCGATTTCAACCAAAGCATTAATTGGAGGGGCTTCAATTGCTAACCTTGGAGAAGCAGCAGGAAAACGTGGCCTTTGGGGGGTGTTGTTGGGAGTGAAGTTCCTCCATGGGATATCCCGCACGGAGTAGTAGACGATGTTTGAGTAAGTTGTTCTTCTTTAATGAGAGTAAGTCATTTGCCATCTTCTAGAATCTTTGGATCTCGATGAGGTAGCACGAGAAGAAGTTGAAGCCTTTAATTTTGACGACTCTCGTCTTAACTCACCGAGATATAAGAAGGTTGTCTTCAATCCGAATGGTAGCAGTTTGGAGCAATAACCAAGGTGGGTATTCTGTTCTATAAAAGTAAGAAACTTACTTTTGAACTCATTGTGTTCAAGAAGAAACACTTTTGATTCTCTAATGTCGGCATCATGGCAAGTGGTACACGGTTGATCAACGAATTGAATTGGGTGATAAAATCACACATGGTTTCATTGGTCTCCTTCTTCATGTGAGTGATTTGCGACAATAACGCAAATGCATCTTCTGAAGGTTTGTATCTGTCTTCAAATGCAGTCCGCAATGTGTTCCAATTGGTGATGGATGCAGTTGGTAAGTCATTGGAACCATTTTCTTTGCATGGTCCCTTGCAAGGTCTCCAAAAAGAGACATATCGATACGTCCTCATGAGTCACATCTAGAATGTTGCATGACATAATAAACGCAGCTATATGTGTGTCTGTGCTTTGATTTCTGCTCCCATCAAATTTCAGAAAATTCTTACAATTTTCATTGGGGAGGGTGGACTAGATGCGAAAGTGTTAAAGGACCCATGGCGTTTCCCCATGGTACATGTAGATTTTCTACCATTTGAAAAGTAAGAAAAAGAACGCGAGTAGGGAGAGTGGTTCCACTTAGCAAAAGAGCACTGCAAATTGATGTCGAGGCACCCTGTGAAATCGGCTTTTTCATGGAGGTGAGGCACTTCTTGTTGATCGATCTGTGAGCTTAGTGATGTGAATCATGCTAGAGTGATACTGAAATTGTGTCTTCAAAGTAGATAAAAAAATGGATCACCTTCCCCACGAGCTATTCTTTTCATGAGTAAATGGTTCACCCGCCAACGTACCCATTCGGAGATCCGCAAAAATTAAGAGTACATTTACAACAATTTTTTTGTTTATACTTGTTGATTTTTTAATTTTTCTGGAAAAAATTAGTAGCATGTTTTTTTTTCAATATTTAATTTTACCCTTTTTTAATAAGCGATTGCGGTTTTTTGACAAAGATTAACAAGCATAAAAAGTGGGTTAATTGAAAGCTGATTTTCGGATCTTTGACCTGAATTTTGCAAGGTTTTGAAAATAACATGAAATATCAGAATCTCAGATCTACTAAAATATACAAGTTTTTGTAAAAACTCAGTGAACTAAAATCTCTTATCTGGTCCAGATCTATGGATTTGTATAAGGAAATTTTTAGCTTTGATCACTTCGCAAAAAAATTATTTTTAACAAAGAGTTAAAATTTGCAATCGGTAGTGATTTTTATAGTTTTTAGTTATTTCCTTAGTTCGATCCCAGTGAGTCACCAAAAACTATTGGTCCGAAAATCATTGGTTAGGCGGAGTCGTGGGGAAACAGCCAACAGCAGTGTGTAGGGCGTAGCCCCTCTTTGAGACAGCAAAGCGAAACTAGTTTATTGCTAATCTATCAAGCAGAAACTATGTAAATCTACACTATTCTAACTTCGGGGGTTTGGGATCTCACCCCAAAGAGAGGTAGTTCCAACTACGAATAGAAAGGTAGGAGAGAAGGAACGGAGGAGGGTAGATCTCGAAGGAAGAAAATAATGAATTCCAAGACAGAAAGGTCAGAAGGTTTATGCTTTGGGCTGGTAGTAAACAAAGCCAAACTTACTTGCATAAAAAATTAAAGCAATACTGATGAACATATGACAATAGTAGGAATGAATCCAACAAAATGAAAACATAGATCTAACTTAAGAAAGATCTCGATGCAAATGACACATACATTAAGCACAAAGTCTAAACATGTGTATTAATATTTCTTCTGTTACAAGAAAACACAAAGTCTTTCTCTCTTCACGTCTCTTTTCATACAAAAAATGTCCACCCGTGAATACAACAAGTATTCCAATATTTATAGAAGGAGAAGAAGAAAGAAGACAAAAAAGCAAACCAACCACTATTTACAAAATGTCTAAAAAGTCAAAAGTTGACTTTGGGCAAGTTTTTGGATGATAACATCCCATGGTGCAACATGGATGAGGTCATCATAAATGCCAACATGCTTTTTAAATATATTACAAAAATGATCAATGCATACACCAGAGGAGAAACTACTCCTCATCATCCCTCTGCTCAAATTTGGCATCTTGCTTTTGATCAGGAGAGTCGATGTGACACTCCGCTCAATATTCCATAAACTGGTTGATCATCGCTTGAAGTTGATCATGATCTACACCTTTAAAATGGTCGCCAAGGACTTCGCAAGTTTCTTTCTCATTCTTGAGCTTGTCAGGTAACTCGGAAAAAGTTTCACATGCGTTGATCAAAAAGCCAATGAATTTGCAGCAAGCCAAGAGGTTATTGATTGACTCTCGGTCGAAAGTGACCTCGGTGTCAAACCTTGAGTGACAATAGCCTTGAAGCGCTGAATTGTATCATGCCGCTTCCCTCAAGTTATACGATTCACTGAGCATCCTTGGAGAAATTTTTGTAACTGTTTGCTCCATGTTGTATCGTGCATCCAGGGCTTCATCTTTGATTTTATCTATTCTCTCTAGGATATATTCCATTTGATCAACTTGGTAATCTAAAGCGATGAGAGCTTTGTTATGTGCACGCAGGTGATCGATAATGCTAACCTTCAATAGGTCGTCAGCTAAGCAGTCAACCATGGTTTGGAATGTTTCATGTTGTAACCTGGCGTTATCCAACTCTTCGGAGAGGGAACCTGCTACTACTTGTAGCTCCTTATTTGCTTGGGTTATATCCTGATAGAGCAATATGAATTTCCCAATCATTTCTTGACCATCTCTGAGGATCTGCTCGATCCAGGATGATACTGCTATGCCTTGTTCACCAATCTTAGCATATTCATTTATTTTATCCTGACTAAGAACTTGAATGGGTTTGGTGGCAGTTATAGGAGGAGTGTTGCCCATTTTCTGCAATGCTTATAGGAGATGTTTGTTTTGTTCCTTGAGTATTCTCTTCTCCTCTTTTGCTTCTTGGAGCTTCTTGTAAGGAGCATCTACTATAGACAAGGCTTCCCCTTGTAGAATTTTAGATAAGGTCCCCATTGTGACTTGAGTCACTGTGAAGTCTGTGGGAGACAGATCTTCCTTTTTCTTGGTGGGGTCCGGGTAGGCTATCTCTATGACTCTCTCCCTTGAAGTGCTTTTAGAAAAGTGAGTTATCACTTTTGCTTCTTAGTTCCCTTCTTCAGAATGATGGAGAAATCCATGGCCGCGATGGGAACCTTTCTCTTATGCTGGCCTCAGATGGTCAGAAATCCAACTAGGACTTATGGGAGTGGGAGTAGAGGAAATAGAAGAAGAAACAAGAGTGAGAGGGGGAGAAACTATAGAGGCCTCAAGGAAGTATGTTGAAACACTTGGTGGTGGCATTGACAAGGAATCCAACGTACCACTACTTGTGGGGCCTAGAGTTACTACAAGAGAAGAAAAGGACATGGAAACGAAAGGGATCTGTAATTAGATGGAGGGAACACTAGGCAAAGATCCGCGAGAGAGGAGAAGATGGAAGAGGTGGGAGATGGAAGGGAGGAAGGGAGAGGAGAAGACACATCCATAGGAATAGATGCTTGAATGACAGGAGGAGGAGAAGAAATGGAAGAAGGAATGCTGGGTACCTCTGTCAGTTGTAGTTGTGATAACATCCTGGGTGGATGTATCCATTGAAACCTCTGTTGTTTCTTCTTTACCTAGAGACACCAGGTCGACTACTTGCTTCTCAGAAGTAGAAGGAAGGCCTTCCAGAGTTTCTTCTTGTCTGCTTGATTCGCCCTCCTTGTCTTTTCCTTTTCCTTTCGGCACTTGGTCCGGTCTTAGAGGTGCTCTACCTGAAGGAGAAGTAGTGAAATCTACTCGAGGTAGGTGAGACCATTCTGTTTGCACTAATGTTTGGTGCATTGCAATGTGGGCTTAACCCTTTCCTGAATGGTTTTCGGTGCCTTGGCTCTATCGATCTCCACGAATGGCCAATCGTCCCCATCTGTGTCAAGGTAAACCTGATCAATTTCTTGATCAGTCTCTTGGAATTCCTTTAGACAATGGCAACACCATAGTGGATGATCTCCTCCAGAGCCAGTCGGGAGTGATCCTTTCACTTGATGTCTATCTCATGTGTCAGGTCGATCCAAATGTCCTCGATCTCGGGAACATGGATGGGATCAATTTTTGCCTTTGGGAGGAAACTTCGGCAGTCGAAGGTCGGCCTTGCTGGGAAGTTGTGCTTCAAATTTAGCAGCTCTAGCTCAACATACATCTCCCATGCTTTGGCAAGTGTGGGGCAGGTGTATCAGCCAATTGTAAGGGGGAATGGGGTTCCTCCTTTCTTTCTTTTCATGCACTTCTCATGATAAGTGATTAGTTGCCTTGACAATTCTAGCAGGATCAGCTTCGGCCCTGTAAACCTTGGCAACTTCGTTGGCTCTCCCTCAAAATTCACAGCTCTGAGGTATGTGAATGTGGGGAATTATGTGAACAACGCTCCCCATTTATTTGTAGCAACAATCACACTCGGGCTGGTCCGACTGTGTCTCATGTTTGGCCTCAGCATGTAGATTACCTCATAAAAGAAGGCATCATTAATCTTGGAGAACTGGGAGCTGTTGGCCTCGAGCTTTAGCTCTGGGTAGAACTCGTATATTTTGACATGGGGCCATACCTCATTTCGAGCTAACCTGCGAAATCCCTCACGACGTAGCTACGTATACAACGTAGGAATTCATGTAGAACTTCCCAGTTGTTAGAACTTGTTAAAGCTATTGGGAGATGGTGTCACTAGCCGAAATGCTAATCGGGTGCATTCTTACTCATATTCTCCAGATACCTCAAAGATCCACTTGTGGAAATAATGGGCGTCGGGAGCCCAAACACTCTATTTAAGAAGGTGATTGTATCACTCAACTCTCTTCATTAAAGTCACTACGTTGGATGGTTTGTGGCCATCTCGCTCACCACTTCTTGTTTTTAGATAAAACTCCTTCATCATGTGCACACATTTATCCTTATTATCGTCCTGCATTCTCGCATGATCTTTTAATGCTTATTTCTACATATTACTTGTGATGAGGAATGCCTAGGGTCAGTTCAAAGTGACGAGCTGTGAGGTCGATGATTATCTTGTGTTCCTTGTCTTCGACACATCTAGTGTCTTTGTTATAGCACCGAGCAACCAACATGATGAACTCATTATTTACGGCGCTGACTAGAAGCCCAGCTGCAAAGTGCAATCCATTGCCCACTAATTTGTTCATCCACGGGCCACTGCTTGCCTGGTTGGTCCTCACCCAGAAATCATCCATGTCAATATGTCCTAGCTCAGAGTCTCTGATGTCAAGGCTGCACTCTACATATGAGTCAGGCATTCTGACTCTCTGATACTTGTACTTCATCTCTTGTTCCGACTGCTTAGCTTTAGCTTTAGCTTTAGTTGGTTTCTTTCTTGATGAAGACATGTGTGAGCTCAAGGATGGATGTTGATGTTCCCGATTTATAAAAGATGAAGAATGACATGGGGTCCACAAGCTCGAAAAATGGCACACGTGGGTGACAAGGATGGCTAACAGGAGTAGAGAATTTTTTTCACAATTTTCAATTCGTGAAAATGATAGGCGTCGGGCGCATATTTATAGAAAAACTGGCATTTATTATCTCACCAACCACCTTTGGTGCACTTTTGGGAGTGTCGACACAAATAAAAATACACCTTAGCACAATTTTATTGACATCGACACAACATTTCCAGCACCTTAGCGCACATTTCCGGATGTCAACACAACATTTCCAGCGCCTAGGACCAAAGAGGCGCAACTTTAATGATGTTGACACAATAATGAGTGCGCGAAGGATTTTAAGAGTGGGCGTAGATTTCTTGATGTCGACACACGAATTCTTGCACCTAATTCAAAAAGGCGCATTTTTGGGATTGTTGACACGCAAAAAATTGTGCCGAATGAAGAAGCTAAAAAATGGCTAAGTCCTAAAAAACTTGATTTTCGAAAGGGAGTTTTTGGCCATTTCAAACGCTATCGGACTTCCTTAGGGGTCAAAACAGAATTTTTGGTATGGTTACCTATAAATTGCCCTTGTCAATTTTACTGGGATAACAGATCTCAAATTCTTTGAAGTAATGTAGCACTTTAGAATGTTCCTTGACTGTGTATGCTTCATTTTCATTTTATTACCTCGCAACCATACATATTTACTAGATGAGAGTTTTTATGCAACCATGTCATTTAGTATGGTCATTTTATGTAGAGTAATTGTGGTAATACTCGGTTTGGCATTTGCGTTGAATTACACATACAAGATTATGTATGCAAATTCATATATTCTCCTGCATTTTATCTCATTTTGTGGTTGGATAATTCTATGTTGCTTCACATTTGATTGTTGGAGAGATAATATGTTTGTGAACACAATATTTATTTTCACTTTAATTTGATTTAATATGTATATTTTAAATTTTAAAATAAATCACAAACATTCATGTATCCAAAAGTAAAATTATACTTTTATTATATTATAATTGTAATACATATTTGTGACGTGAAAACTTGCATATTAAGATTTACAAATCTCCCTCTTGCTACTTTGTGTATGCTTCAATATTTACATACATGTATGCCAAGGAATTCATAAATACATAATCTAAGAAAAAACACCTTTCTATTATGCTTTGTGGAAGAAAGGCATTATAACGAAAGAGAATCGGAAGCTGCAAACAAGTTGTCATGAAGGCCTCTAGTTATCACCCTTCATAAATTCTCACTCATAATTACAAGAAACAAATAATTATTTCCACCTGTAGACTCGTCACCCCCATTCAACTTAAATACACCAATTAACCACCCATTGAATTAAAAGAAAAATATAAACATTTAGGGATTATGTTGAAAAGACAAAAAAATATTATCCTTATGATCACTTGTACAAATTCTAGCCTATTGATCACTCAAATAAATATACCGCTAGCATTACCTTGTTTAGTCCCACCTCTCCTAGATCATATTGTGGATAGGTCTACCCCCATGAGTGATTATTAATGTAACATTTCTCATGAAATATCAGGGGATTGAATGCTCCCAATAAAAACCAATGTCTAACATGTATGGTAAAGACAAAACAAGTAGATATGATCCTTCTCCTATAATGTACCTCAATAACTTATAGTAAATAAATCATTTTCATGGAGTATGGGATATCAAATAAACTCACTTCTACTCCTCTACTTGTACTCTCTTCCATTAGGACCTCTCATGGTATGCCTTTATTTCTAAAATTTCTCCCCTTCTAGTAGTTTGTTTTTTTACTTGTGAATGCAATACAATTGTTCTCATTCTCAGTGTAAATATCCCTCCTTGTGGCAATAACTAGATTCCCATGGTATACATGATGAAAACTTGAGTCTCTACTCTCTATGTTTCATTCTTAAATCGATAGGATATATCAATAACATCGAGGTCTTCATGAAAAAAGGTGGTACAAGATTTAACATTAGAATAGATTTGGTTTTTATAATTTATAAAGTGAAAATAATCTTCATAAATAAAAATACTCTCAGAGATCCTTCACATGGACCAATAGAAGAAAAGGTAGAGTATTTATTGCAAAACAATGATCAAAATATCTCTTAAATCTCTAAAATGTGACTCGCTTGAGGATTGAGGCCCGATTGAGGAAACAACATTATCAAATCATTGGAAAATATTGTTTCAACTCTCTCATCAGAGTTTACCCCAAAATAAACTCAATCTTGTTTTAACTCTAGATGGATGATCGCATCTTCTTTCAATAAAAATCACGATTGGTGGACTCAGAGCCCACTATTCAATAGATTTTATATGTATAAGTTTGTGAAAAAGTTGAAACATCTAAATTTTGTAATAAAACAAAAGGTAAAAGGGTGATTATGGCTCCATCATAGCTTAAGAACATACTCACTTAGAGCCGAGGAAGCATCCACCCCACAACAACTTGAAACTATTTAAAATCAAATAGGAGAACTTTGATACAAATCCCTTGAATGGATGGAAAATGGGTCATTCATGCCATTACTAAACTAAAAAAATAAGAAATATAATGGATTCAAAAATATAGAAAAACATGGATTAAATTAGGTTATATCGTTGCTTAAATTATTTTATGTTTTTGATAAAAACTTAAACAACCCAACACAATTCAAAAATGTAGCAAACATATGGTTAATCACCTCTAAATCTAATATGCTTTCTCATGATAATTCATTCTTCTATGAGTTACTCCAACTAAATAACTAACGAGTTGCTCTATGAATGGAAAGTATTTTTCAAATTTGACAAGAATAATAGACAAAGTAGAATGAACTTGTTTGAATGGTGAGAAACTTCATATCTTGAGTAAGGACTAAAACATGTCCTTACCACCATTGAAATTAAGATTGAGATATTATGTGGATGACATCGAGGGTAGTTTGTGCCTAAGGAACATCCCCACAATCTTTAAACTCTCTATGAATCCATCCTCTCTTCACACACACCAAATTCATCTCCTCACATATCCTTCCAAACTCCCACTTAAGTATTTCAAATAATGAAATGAACTATTGAAAGGATGGTGATGTCTTTTTCTTTTTTAAAGATATAAGAAAGGTCTCTTGCACAAATGTATTTGATACATGTATTTGGAAAAAAAATAGATATATATTGATTTGAAGGCTATTATCATGTATTTTAAATATATACCATATTACTTCATTATATTCTTCGACAATTTGCTACCAATTTATGATACATGACATATATCTAATCGCACCAATGTGTTAATCTCAAAAACCTTTATGATAAAAAGGGCTCCAAACTCCATTGTATCACCAAGATACTACAATGTTTTGATTAACCTCTCAAATTAAAAAGGAAAAACTTCTATGTGATAGTAGAATGGACATCTAATTTTAGGTTGAAATCGCTTGTGATGGTCAAATGGACGTCAAATACAATGTCATAATTAAATTTTTACCCATGTACTATATATCCCCCAATCACTACTCTCATTTTCCATTGTAGAACGCCTATCGGTGTAATAATTAGTCTTATCTTTTATCAATATATTTTATTTTTATTGTAAGGATAAATCCCAATTAGTGGCATTTGTATTAAACTTGAGTTATTTATATAAGAAGCTCAAGTTTGCAATCATAATATATGTATCTTGACGACGGATAATGGAGTTTGATATGAAATGTTGATTTAAATAAAATTACACAAAATTTTCACTATAAATTCGTTCTCAATTTCAATCCTCTTAGTTGTTATGGGTGTTTTTCTTAGGATATAGTAAGATGTGTAATGCTTTTCTCTAAAATACACACACACACACACACACACACACACTATTTTCCATATTTGAGTTCTAGTATCCTATTTATCTAAAAATGGTTTACTCATTCCCATCTCCTCATATTGTTATCAATACCCATACATGTCTCCTAAGAACTATAATTTTAACTAGTATAGGTATGTTAAATACATCTATCTAAAATACACCAAAAAGATAAAAATCTCAAATTTCTTATCTTTGATTTTGCACATACCTTATTTTCGAGGAAAATAAATGAGCTCCAAACTCCATTGTTTAGATAAGATATTAGGATTTAATGTTGAAATTACCTTGTTATGTACCTATGGTCATATACATGTAAACTTAATGGATTTTTACATACCACATCAAATAATTATTAATTACCTTCTCTCTCAATATTCCAATGACTAGTGACAAATAACATTCATCTATCTATGCCATTGTGTTAGCGCTAATTGATCCATAATACACATGAAACCAACACTTTGATGTTTAATAGGGCTCAATTTATGCAAACGGGGCCAATCGAGCAGTAACACACATCAAAGTGTCATATTAGGGTGTATCAAGGCTTAGTTGGCCCCGTTCATGCCAACCAGCCCTAACACACCCCAATGTGACAATTCTATGTGTATTAGAGATTGATTGGCACTATTTGCACCCATCAAGCCTTGATACATGTCAAAGTGACGTTTTCATGTGTATTATGGCCTAATTAGTGCAAATGGTGCATATCAAGCCCTAATGCACCCAATGCAATAATTTGACATGTATTAGGTCTTAATTAAACCCATTCGTGTTAATTTATACCTAATACATATCAAAGCATCACTGTGACATGTATTAACAATCAATTGGTGCAACATGGCCAATCGAACCCTAATACACGTCAAAGTGTCACTTTGACATGTATCGTGGCTCGAGATGGTGTGAACACGACCAATCAAGCCCTAATATACATCAAAATGTTGCATTAGGGTGTATTAGGGCTTTGTTGGCCTCATTTACACCAACAAAATCCCAATAAACCTAGATGCAACACTTTAATGTGTGTTAGGGCTCGTTTGGCCTTGTTTATACCAATTGAAATATAATACACATTTAACTATCCCAATTGGTGTATTAAGGTTTGTTTAGCACAAAAATGGCCAACCGAGCACCAATACACATCAAATTATCACATTTGGGTGTATTAGGATTTTATTCATCCCATTTATGCCAAAGGATCCCTAAGACACTAAAATACAACAATTTGATGTGCATTAAAACTCAATTGGCCCTATTTACACCAATTGATCCCTAATACATGTCAAACTAACACTTCAATGAGTATTAGGGATCAATTGACTGCAGATTGGGGCCAATCAAGCCCTAATACACATCAAATTGTCACATTAGTTGCAGGGGCTTGGGTACGCCCTGTCACACTAAGGGAGACCTAATACACCAAAGTATGATACTTTGATGTGTATTAGGCTCGATTAGACCTATTTGTACAAATCAAACCCTAATACATGCCAAATTTAAACTTTGATGTGTATTAGGGATCAATTGGCATAAATGAGGCCAACCGAGTCCTAATACATGTCAAAGTGCCACATTAGGTGTGTTATAGCTTGGATGACCCCATTCACATAAATGGAGATGTAATGCACCATAATCTAAAATTTTGACATGTATTAAGAATCAATTAGCTTTGTTCACGCCAATCGATCCCTAATACAAATCAAATTGACACTTTAATGTGCTTTAGGGTTCAATTGGCATAAACAAAGGACAATCAAGCCCTAACACATGTCAAATTGTCACACTAGGGTGTATTAGGGATCATTTGGCCCTGTTCACACTAATAGATCCCTTATACACCCTAATGCGACACTTTGATGTGTATTAGGGCTCAATTGTTTATGCTTGCATCAATTGAGACTCTGATATACATCAAATTGATACTTTGATGTGTATTAGGAATTTATTGGTGTAAAGGGCTCCAATCAAGCCTTACAACAATTTAACATGTATTAAAGCTCACTTGGCCATGTTCACACTAATAAATCCCTAATACAAATCAAAGTGTTGCTTTGACGTGTATTAGGATCACCAAAAGTGGGGTCAATCAAACTTTAATATATATAAAAGTGTCATTTTTTATATGTATTAGGGCTTGAATGACATGAACAAGGCCAATCAAGTCCTAATATACATCAGAGTGTCACATTAGGGTGTATTAAGACACTATTGACCTCGTTAGCACAAAGAGATCCCTAATACACCTAAATTTGACACTTTGATTTGTATTATGGCTCATTTGGCCCCATCACCAAACAAACAATATAACAAATTCAAGTATCACAACTAGAGTATCAGGCCTCGGTTCACACAAAAAAGACCATTCAAATCTTAATACACAATAAATAGTCACATTGGGTATATTATGACTAGGTTGGCTCCGTTCATGCTAAGGGAGCCCTAAAATATCAAAATATGACATTTTGATGAGTATTAGGGCTCGATTGGCCCCATTTATGCCAATCAAACCCTAATACATGTTAAACTAACACTTTCAACCGTATTAGGGATTAATTGGCAAATGGGGCCAATCGATCCCTAATACACATCATATTGTCACATTAGGTATATTAGGGCTCGAGTTGACCCCATTCAAGCAAATGAACCCTAATACACCAAAATGTGACACTTTGGTGTGTATTAGGTCACAATTGGCCCCATTTGTAACAACAAAGACCTAGTACATGTCAAATCGACATGTTAATGTATAATATGGATCAATTGGTACAAACGAGAAAAATAGTGCCCTAATGCTTGTCAAAGTGTCACATTAGGACGTATTAAGGTTCTATTGGTCTTGTTTGCACTAATGAAATCCTAATACACCCTAAAGTGACACTTTTATGTTTTTAGGGCTTGATTGTCCCCATTTGTGTCAATCGATCCCTAATACATGTCAAATCAACAATTAGATGTGTATTAAGGCATAATTAGTGTAAACATTGCCAACCAAGTGCTAACACATGTCAACGTGTTGCATTAGGATGTATTAAGGGTTTTGGCTTGGTTCATGTCAAAAATCCTTAATACACCCTAATAAAACACTTTGAGGTGTATTAAGACTCAAGTGGCCCTGTTTAGGCCAAAGCAGTCCGTATACATGTCAAAGTGATACTTTGATTTGTATTACGACTTAATTAGTGCAAACAGGACCAACCGAGCCATAATACACCATAATGTGACAATTTGATATTTGATTTTTATTACAGATTAATTAGGGCAAGCAGTCCAATGAGCCCTACACCATAATGTGACAATTTGATGTGTATTAGGGATTAATTGGCCCTATTCAAGTCAATCGATCATTAATACACATCAAAGTGTCACTTTGATGTGTATTAGCAATTGATTGGAATGAGTGAAGTTAATCATGCCCAAATACACGTCAAAGTGTCACTTTTACATGTATTAGGGTGCAATGGCATGAGCATGAACAGTCCAATTGAGTCTGAGACATGTTAAAGTGTCACATTAGGGTGCATCAGGCTTCGTTGGCCTTATTTGTGCCAATAAAACCCATGTACACCTAATGCGACACTTTAATATCTATTAAGGCTTGTTTGGCATCATTTGTGGCAATTAAACCCTATTACACATTTAATTATCACAATTGGTGTATTAGAGCTTGGTTCGTACAAACGGAGCCAATTAATCCTTAATACACATCAAATTGTCACATTGGATGTATTAGGACTTAGTTGGCCCCATTCACACAAAAAGAGTGCTACGACACCTAAATGAGACACTTTGATGTGTATCAAGACTCGATTTGATTTATTTACACCAATCAACCCTAATATACATCAAAATAACAATTTGATGTATGTTAGAATGATTGGCCCAAACAAGACCAATCGAGCCCTAACACACATAAAAGTGTGAGTTTGACGCATATTAGGGTTAGATTGGTGTAAACAAGGTAAATCAAGTACTAATGCACATCAAGTTGTCCCATTGGGTATATTAGGGCTATGTTGGCACCGTTCATGCCAAGGGAGTCCTAATAAACCTAAATGTAACACTTTGATGTGTATCAGTGCCCCGTTTACACCAATCGATCCCAAACACACATCAAAGTGTGAGTTTAATTATGTGTATTAGGGATTGATTGGCACAAATATGACTAATTGAACCCCGATACACATAAAAGTGACATATCAGGTGTAATATGGCTTGGTTGGCCCCGTTCACACCAATGGATTCCTATTAGATCCTAAAGCAACACTTTGGCATGTATTAGGACTTTATTGGCCACATTTGCACCAACCAATCGAGCCTTAACACACGTCAAAGCAATGCTTTTATGAGTACAAGGACTCAATTAGCACAAATGGTGCCAACCAAGCCTTAATATACCCTAATGTGATAGTTTGATGTACAATGGGGCTTTATTGGCCATGTTCATGCTAATTGATCCCTAATGCATATTAAATTTTTGTTTTGATGTGTATTAGGGTCAATTGGAATGAATGGGTCCAATTGGGCCATAATACATGTCAAAGTTTCATTTTGACATTGACATGTATTAGATATTAGAGGGAAAACATTGGGTTCAATTTAGTCCTATTACATGTCAACGTGTTGCATTATATCATATAATGGATCTATTGTCCTTTTCGCTCCAATGGAGTCCTAATACACCCAAATGTGACACTCTTATGTGTATTGGGGCTCATTCAACCCCATTTGTTCCAGTTGAACCCTAACACACATTTAAACATTTTAATCCATTTATCGTATGGGTTGTCACAAATGGTGCCAATTAGGCCCTAATAAACATCAAATTTCCACATTAAATGTATTGGTAATTGTTTAGCCTCATTCGGTTCAAGGGTGCCATAAGACACCTAAATGCAACATTTTAATGTGTATTAAGACACAATTGGCCCCATTTACACCAACCGAGCTCAAAATATGTGAAACTCGACAATTTAATGTACATTAAGTGTCGATTGGATGGGTCCAATTGAGTCCTAATACATGTTAACCTATGATATTGGGTGTATTAGGGCTCGATTGGATGTGTTCATACTAAGGGATCCCAAATACAACCCAAATGTGACTCTTTGATATGTATTGGGGCTTAATGAATCCCATTTGCATCAATAAAGCTTTGATACACATTAAATGGACACTTTTATGTGTATTAGGGATCAATTAGAACAAATAGAACCACTGAAACCTTAACACATGTCCAAGTGTCACATTAGGGTGTATTACAACTCGGTTGGTCCCATTCTTACCAAAAAGTTCTAATACACCTTAGTGTAATAGTTTGACGTGCATTAGAACTTGATTAGCCTAGTTCATGCCAACTAAGCCTTACTACATGTCAAATTGATGGTATGCCATGTAGTAGGGATGATTTTACACAAATGGGGCCAATTGAGTCCTAGTACATGTCAAAACATCACATTAAGTTGTATTAGGGCTCAGCTAGCCCCATTCATCCCAATCGATCCCTAATATACCATAATACAACACTTTAACACGTATTGGGGCTCACATGGCCCCATTTGCTCCAATTGAATCTTGATACATGTCAAAGCAACATTTAAGTGTGTATTAGGGCTTAATTGGTGCAAACATAGCCAATCGAATCCCAATACACCATAAAATGATAATTTGACATGTATTAGGCCTTGATTGACGTCGCTCATGCCAATTAATCCCTAATGTAGATCAAAGTATCAATTTAACATGTAATAGGAATTGTTTGGTATGAATGGGGAGAATCGATCCCTAATATGTACATCAAAGTGTCACTTTGAAATGTATTAGGGTTCAAATGGCACCAATGGGGCCAATTGAGTTCTAATATACATAAAAGTGTTACATTAGTTTATATTAGGGATTTGATAGCCTCATTTGCACCAACGAAACTCTAATACACCCAAATGCAACACTTTGATGCATTTGAGGCTTGTTTGGCCATGTTTGTGCCAATTGAACCCTGATACACATTTAACTATTGTAATTGGTGTAATAGGGCTCAATTGACACAAACAAGGCCAATTGAGTCTTAATACACATCAAATTATCACATTGAATGTATGAGAACTTAGTTGGCCCCATTCACTCTAAGGGAGCCAGAAAACATCTGAATGAGACACTTTGATGTTTATTAGGTATCGATTGGCCTAGTTTTCATCCATCGATCCATAACACACACCAAAATGACAATTTGATGTGTATTATGGTTAATTAGCATAAACGGGGCCAATTGAGCCCTAATACACATTAAACTATCACAATGAGTGTATTACCACTTTCTTGGCCTCATTCACACCAAAGGAGCCCTAATAAACCCAAATGTGCAACCTTGATGTGTATTAGGACTTGATTGGCCCTACATGCACCAACCAAGCCCTTATACACATCAAACCGACACTTCGATGCATATTAGGGATTAATTAGCACATATAGGGCCAATCAATCCCTAATACGTGTCGTGTCAAAGTGTCATATTAGGGTGTATTGATGTTTGGTTAATCCTATTCATGCCAATGAGGCCCTAATACAACACAATACAACACTTTGACATGTATTAAGACTCACTTGATTTGTATTCGCGTCAACAAGCTCTAACACGTGTCAAATTGACTCTAAGTTGTTGTGTTGTGTCATTTTCATTATTTAGTGTGCTAATTGGTTCAATTACGTCAAAAAAATCAATTTCATTAATTAGGCTCATTTACGTCATTTTAGGTCAAATTAGGGGAAATTTTATGAATTGCTTTGAATTAGGCAAGTTCATATTCAATTGGGGAAATTATGTAAAATTAGATAATTTAGGTCAAATTAGAGAAATTAGTAAGAATTACATTTGTTAAGCTCAATCAAGTCGAATTAGGGAAACCAAGGTCAAATTGAGTGAATTTTAGTCAAATTAGGGGAAATTAGGTTGATTTCGGTCAATTTTTTTAGGGTGTTACATTTGTGTTTAAAGTGTTGTGTTAGTGTTATCTTTGTCTTGTTCGCATATAGGGGGTTTAATATAACATGTTTAAGTGTCTTATGCAACTAATCACTCGATGTTTTTTTGGATGCTCTCAAATAGGATGTGTTGAGCCCCATGGCAACAAGTGTTGTTTACCATGTCAATTAGGTCAATTACGTCAAAATATGATTAATTTTGTCAATTATATTAATTTAGGTCAAATTAGGGGAAATTGCATGAACTACGTCAAATTATAGCATTTTAGGTTTGATTAGGTCAATATAGATAAATGTAAGTCAAATTAAATTAAATAGTCTAAATTAGGTCTATTGAGGTATGTTAGGCCAATTATGTTGAAATGGGGTACCTAAAGTCAAATTGAGTGAATTTTGGTCAAATTATGGGAAACCAAACCAATTTAGGTCAAACTTCTATAATTTAGGTATCATATTCATGTTTAGAGTGTCTCATTGGTGTTATTTTTTTCTCGTTGGTATCAGGGGTTCGATACATCAATTTATGTGCCTCATGCAACCAATCGCTCGGTGTGTTGCACGAGGCACTTAAATAGGACATATCAAACCCCTTAATGACATTAGGTTGTTTTGTTGTGTGTAGATTATGCCATTTGTGTTGTTTAACATGTAAATAGGGTCAATTACGTCAAAACATGATCAATTTTCTCATTTAGGTTAATTTAGGTAATTTTTGGTCGAATTAAGGTAAATTATGTGAATTGTGTCAAACTAAGATAATTTATGTTTGATTGGGTCGATTACGTCAAATTAGGTCAACTAGTATTAATTAAGTTTATTTAGGCCAATTAGGTTAATTATATTTAATTAAGGAAATTGTGATCAATTGATTGAATTTTGATAAAATTAGGGGAAAGTAGTTCGATTTGGGTCAAACTAGGTCAAACTTATGTAATTTAGGGTGTCACATTCATGTGTAGAGTATCATGTATGTGTTTTTGTTTTGTTGGCATCAAGGGGGTTCTTACATCTGTTTTAGTGCCCCATGAAATTAATCACTCTATGTGTTACATGACGCACTCAAATAGGACATGTGGAGCCCCCAATGACATTAGGTTTTGTTATCCCAAATTAACCCCCTCTCGGATTAATTTGGATAACTCTTTTTAAAATGGACTTAGCCATTTAAACAAGTATGGGATGTTCAAACACCCATCAATTTTCACCTCTACAAAGCATTGGCCATTGGCATTTAAACAACCAATGGGATCCATTAGTGGGTTATATTTAAATGGCCACGTGACATTCATATGACCGTCAATTTCAATGTCAAGCATCAATCAACAAGACACGTGGCACTATTCGAGCTCTCCTCAAAGCATTTGGGATCAAGCCTGAAGTACCTCAAATTATTTGGAGAGGATAGAGTTTTATGTCCGCGCCGGGTCAAGGCAAGTCAAAGAACACGCAAATGGTTTAGAGGCGGCCACATGGCGAGGATCCAATGGGTGAGGAACAAACACGTATCACCATTCGACATTCTTCAAGGTAGATGCATTTACAGATGTAAAATCCACATAATAGACTGAGTTTCATAAGGGTATCGGGTTCGGGCAAGTCAAGCAGGTCAGTAAGGATATGTGGCAACATTCTATGGAGCCAACAATTTTAAGTCCTCCCAAATAGAAATTGTTATGTGAAGGTGCAACTAATGAAAGGTGAACACGTTCCATACATGGAACCTTTTTATTGGCTCACCTTTTGTAGTCTGACATGGTGAAGAAAAGCTAAGTCTGACAAGAATGACACTACGAGGAGCGTGGAGCTTTCTGATTGGCTTACACTTCGAAGTTGTCAATCAAAGCTATTAAAGGACTAACATCGTAGAGGGCCATGGAACGTCAGATTATTCAGTAGCTTCGCACTCTAACAATATTGGTATAAGAAAAGGTGAATTGTAAATTAGTGTGGAGATTTCCTACTGGCTCATGTTTCGCAGTGGTCATAAGAGGTTATCAAACAGTCTGACACCATGAAGGTACACGACATTTTCTTATTGGCTTGTATTTTATAATGGAATATACCTACATGCAATGCACAAGAGGAAAATCTGGCCTCAAAACCAATGAAGGATCAACACGTGGTAAAGGAAAAACAATGCACATGTAGACATAGGTAATCCCCGAGAAAATCAAAGGCAACCACGTGTCACACTCTTGTTCATCCCAACATGCAAATTTTCAAATGGCCATATCTTTTAATCCATAGCTCCAAATCATGCAAAATCAGTTTTGTTGAAATTTTTTCCTCGAGATCTTAAATTTGGACTATCAAAAATCATATTTTGATAACATTTGATAGGCGGAAAACAAGGAAATGTCAATTGGGTCGTTAATGTGTAGACTCAACCACCTAGATTTGATTTGATTTGGCCTCCTTTATTTTTCTACAAGCAAGACAGGACATGGGCGACACATCCGATAGAACTACAAGTGGATTTGTGGCCATTTAATGTTTATTGTTGGTGATCGGAAGAAAAATCCAAGTTTCCCTCTTCTTCTCTTCTTCTTCTATAAATAGTGGAGTAATGCTCATTGTAAAGGGTTGGATACTTTTGGAATACAAGGGCATCATTGTAAAGTGTTGCACAAGTGTTTTTGAGTTGTAGGCCTTAGATTGTGATTCTGCAGTGTGTTTATACCTTCTTCCTCCATTGTAATGATCTGTGCATCATCTTAAAGCAATAAAATACTTGTTTTGTGGCTATTATTCTGCCCTAGCTAGTGATTTGTTGCATTTTCTTTCCTCTTCATTTACCTACAGGTGTGTTTCATATGTTTCTTCATATTGTAGAGTTAGTTTTATTGTGTATTCCAAGAAAATAGGAGTTTAAGTGTTGCTCTGGATTGTGGCTTTCATTTATGCTGTTTCTACCTTTATTTTTGTCCATTTTCTCTCATTCAAAAGTGTATTTCCCCTTATTTTGGTGCCATCACCTCCCTTAGTGTAGGATTTCCCTTTTATGCATCTCCCTCTCTCCTTGGTCCCTTGGAATCATAGATTAGTGTTAGGTAGTTACATGTCCTTTCCTAGGAGTATTTTAGCGTCATAAATAGGTAGAGGAAGTCGGCCTTCTCTGGAGGTCTGTCTTAGTTCGAGTCCCACAACTTGGAGACAGTCCCATGTTTCCTCAAATCCCTAGATCCATCTAATTTGGGATGGGTACAATTTTGAGCTCCAACAGTTGTCACATTGTGTTTTTGTTTTGTTGTGTGTTATTTAGTGTCACTATGTTTTTGAATTTTTTTTTTTTTCCTCTCCTATCTTTATTTAAAAAATATTTTTAGTTTCAAAAGATGCATTGGAACTTAAATATTGATCAAAACTAAAAACTCTTGATGTTTATTAAAGATATTGTTAAAAAACCCCAAAAATCATAAGTTTAGAGGTTAGTTTGTTTGAAGATGTTGGTATGATGTTACCAATGTTAGATAGCTAATAACATGGTAATGGTAGGATAATGTCAACCCATACTCGGTAGGATAACATTAGCTTAATGAAATTTGATGATTTTTTTGCTAGGCTATAGTTGGACTACCATCGGGCTATAGTCATTTTCCACTAATATATCTAGCTTAATGTCAGGCTATAGTGATTTGTAACGGACTATATAAGTAGAATAATGGTAAACAAATTTATTTGAAAAAAAACTTGCATGATTATAGAGTGATTATTGAGTGACTTTGGGATGTGTCACTAATCTCTCCAAATGTTATAGTGGTGGTACATTTTTCAACTTCTAATTATGGTCCTTGTCCATCTTTTGAGCGATCTACAATCATCATCTTATCTTTCTATCTCTTACCCTTCCCTCAGATTTTTGGTAGGAACATTTCCCATGCTTATGGCTCTATCAAGAGTGTTCCTTATGCTCCCAATCCTCTTATGTGAGACTTTTTAGCTAAATTGGATTCATCCCTCTTTTCCCACCTTTTTCACTTTCTAACCATTTGATATTGGTTTAGGAGCCATTAGGGTGCCAATTTGAAATCAAGTTGTCTACAAATACATAAGTATTGTAGCTCATTTAGACATACATTGACATGCTAAATAAGTGTATTGAGTGGTACCTATAGAGGATCTATTGAGTATTCACATCAATTCTAGTGAAATAAAAAAATCATTATAGTCTTCCTTATCAAACATACAAAGATATGCTAGAGAAATCATTGGAAGGAGAAAGGTCACACACACTTATAAGGTTTGGTTTATCCTTATTTATCTCCAGTTATGTATGATTATTATTTTTGATGTTGTTATTGTCAAATGGCTTGATAAGTAAATAGAGCTTAAAAATCCAACTAACTTGTAACACATGCCCTAAATTATTATTTTGTTTCTTTAAGGTTTTTGGTAATGTTTCCAAACTAGAGGCGTGGAGAAGAAATTTGTTACTGAGAGAATCAATCATCAAGCAAAAAATTAAGCAAGATTCCTAGAGATCAAGACTAGATAAGTACAATCTTAAAACCATTTTGGACTTGTATATCAACTACTAGGAGTGTCATCAACAATTTGGACATCATCTACATAAAAATCACACTTTTGGGAGACTTATATTTTCACCTTCAAGCCTCTTAGCAGGGGTCATTGCCATTTATGGACACACATTTAAAAAACTAAATCTCGGACGAGTGATAGATCTCAAGATAAACTAGATATGGTTTGGGAAATAATTAATTATACTCATTTTCTATGATTATATGTTTATTAGGCTCGGTTACATATAGTTGGATATTTAGGTCACAATTTAATTGTAATCGATTTATTTATATTGCACTTTGATTTTTAAATTAATTATTTAAATTTGATTTCTTATTTACATGTACTTTTAAGCCTAATTAAAAATAATTGGGTAACTACATTACAATTTAATTGCAATCCATTTACTAATATTGCATACAATAGGTGTATGCTAGCTTTACAGAAAAATGTAGTTTAATCTAAAGCATGAATGGAAATTAAACCTATGTAGTTCATTTTGTTAATCATTTTAAAAATTCTAAGCATATCTAAGATGAGGTATTTATAAGGAAAAATAAAGGAAAACATAGATTTTAAACAAAGGAACCTCAAACCTCTCCCATGGATGATTGAGCTTTGTCTCAAATGTGTGGATATCCTTGTTAAACCAAACACAAGACAAGAGTGATTGCAATGAGGTTTCTTAAGGGAGGGCATATATTTGATTTGAGTCATAATAGTTCTTTACTACCATCTAGGAATCCATAGCCCTAATAGATATATTGGAGACACCCCAGAGAGAGTTCTGATATTGTTTTGCTTTTGATTGTTTTATTTCTAATAATATAGTCAAATCTCTCAATTTTTTTATAAGGGTTTCAAAACTATTAATGGCCTAATAGAAGGATGAGGGAGTGATTGCGTTGAAGGCATAGGATAATGTTGACAAATATTCTCGGGGTCTTCATGATAAGGTTATTAAGTGCCGATAGTGATAAGATCTATAGTAGTGATTATTTGATTTACTAAGGTAATGAATGACCAAGGTCAAACAAATGTATTAAAGACCATTGCCTTATGATACGTGCAAATAGACTAATCAAAAGTGCAGAAAGTACAACCATAATGGGTGATGTGTAAAAGGATGGACAACAACGAAAGAACATTTGTACACAAAAGAAGCCTTATTGTCATTATTGATATTTTGATTTTGTATACCTTGATGTTTTGAATATTGTATCATTTTATGGGATTTTTGGATTTGTTTGACCTTTGGCTATGTTTTGATGATAGGGACTTGTATTATAAGTAATTTGTTATATCTAAGTTGATTTGAAATCCCTATTTGTGTTGTCTTGGTGAGATATCATTGTTGACTTCAAACAATGTTGTGATAACTTTGATGTTATGAAAGATATCAATTTGACTTTGATGGGACCATGTAAGGGGGTTAGGTGATTGGTGGTCAATGTGGATGGTTTGGGTGGTGGAGAATAAAAGGGGTTGTTGGAAGCAAGCTCCTCATATACACTACTAGTATATTTCATATCAATGTTGGAAAATCCTACTTCGTTATTGATGGAGGTGGATGTTGATTTGTTGATTTGATTTAACAAAAATAGAATTTATGCCAAACCCTAATTGCAGAGTTACATATGAAAAGTAAATATTAAAATATATATTCGTCACAAGAAATAGGCTTATTGAATATGAAACCCTAAGTGCAAAAGAGAGAAGAATGGACTTAGCTGATTTACACGCTATATGGGACTGGTCTAAGATGGGTAAACTGTTGAACATGAAGTGATCTGTGTTGCTATTGCTCCAAATAAATTATGTAGGTCACAAAATAGGCCAAACATGGGTGCCCATGACAGACAGGGGTGCACTAGGTGATGATGACCTCTACTAGGCGCATGTGATTGTGAAAATGGATAGAACCTAATTTCTAGAGTGTCACAAGTATTCATTGTTGATCACTTGTGTGTGTGATATGACCACAAATCTTCACCTGCAAAACCCATAATACCACATAAAAAAATGCAATATGGGAGTCACACTAACCTCGACGGTCACCCCGGAAGAGTGAGATTATAACCGAGCATTGCACTACATCTCAGAATCCATGTAGTTCTTGTGTGTGTGTGTGAAAGAATTATGCCCTAAGATACCCTCATGTAAATGCACTTAATAATGACCTAGCTAGATGTTCAGATGTAAATAGAAGTGGATGTCAAAATGAACCTCCACTTCTTATGTTGTGTATGTAGAAAATGCAGTCCCTTGTCCCTTGATTAAATGCCAAATGAATGCTTTGAAGTGATTTAGGAGCCTTTTGAGTGCAAACTTAGGTGATATTAATGATGCTTAGAGCTTGGTCCCTTATTTTGGTCACATAGCTATGTATTTATATGATTCCCTTGTTTGAATTTTGTAATTAAAAATTGGAAGGACGACCCATAAGAAAATAAAATTCCCAAAATATAAAAGAATCCCAACAAGAGCGAGTAAGGTGGAAAGTGATCGGGGTCACCCATAGGGGACGAGGGTGCGAGAGCCGCAACCTCGTTGGGCATTGTGTGTCTAAATTCGCAAAAGATAAACAAGTAAAGTACTGATTGGGTTGTAGGGTGTGCAAGACTAGATAGAAAACAAGAAACAAAGACAAAAGGCCAAAGACAGTTGTCAATTACTAGTTTTCTTGCTTAGGAATCATATGAATGCTAGTATGTGTTTATGGACCTATAAATGTACCCAAGTGCATAATTTTGTGTCTACATGCACATGTTGCAAAAAAGGTTTATAACCTATGTTGTTATTACCTAAATATTACTAGTAGGGATATGCTCACAAAGGTCTTATTCATGGATGCGTAAACATTTTCTGTATAGTTCATATTTTTAACATGCTTTATGGGTAATAAGGTAGTCAAATGATTGGAAACTTGATGAAAGGTTATCATCACTAGGTTGATGGGTTTACAAATGTATGATTTTCTTGTCTGTGGGGAGGCTTGTCATGATGAAGGATGAAGTGCTCAATTGACATGATGTTTGATCCTTGTGTTTGTGCATGTTAGGATTTACATGGCTTTGAGGAGGTGGGAGAAGCTTGGCGACGTAATAGTCATTTTGAATTTCACATTCTACCGATTCTTTAACAATGATTATGAAATGAGATTTGGATTATTGATTTTTGGATGCATATGGGAGCTCATCGGTTTGAGATGGGATCACTCACTAGATATAGATAAGAATTCGGTTGTGGAAAAATGTCCAACCAATGTGTAAAATTTAAATAGGTCAATGTCACATGGGATTCTTGACTCTTGAAGGGCCTTATACATGATGTCCCTATAAACATTGGATGTTTTGAGAAGATCCCAAATTGAAATTTGTATGGGAGTATTCTCAAAATATTAGGTAGAGTTGTATGGTCTCTCAAGAGTAGGAAGAGGAGGATGTTAGGTAATGATTATGATTTTACTAGTTGTGGTGGTACAACCTAGGGATGTGGTTTTAATGGTTACTTTTGGATTGTTGATAAGATTAGTAAGGTTGATGATGGCATCAATATTGGTGTGGTTTTATTGCTTTGATTTTGATGGTGGATATTTTGGATGATACTTCAAGAAAAAATTGCAATATATCCCATGTTGTGTATTGTTTGATTGATTTGGATTAGGTTTCGGGGAAAACCCATTGTTGATTGTGTGATTGATTTTGATTTGATGTTGCTTTTTTATTTGGGCTTGGGGATAAGATCACATGGTTAATTATGTGATTTGGGGAGATATCCTCAAGTTGAAGGTCTTGTTGTTTGAGGAGTTTTTCATGTTTTTTTAATCTTCATGCATCGATTTTGAATTCCTTGAATTCGATGGTAGTTCTGATACACGTATTCCGATATCAAGATGGTTTAGGAAATTTTCATCAAATGGTTTTAATTTTGGATACAAGATCATGCCTATCATTTGTAGTTGATGGAAGATGGTAGTCAAAGATCTACCCAAATGGGTATATTGTCTTATTTTGGTTTTTCTCTTGGGTTGCCCCCGAGGGAGGGTGAGGTGAGGTGGTAAGATAAAATAAAATTTGATTGACTTAGGGGTCTTATTTTTAAATTTTAGATTCACCTTTGAAATTTTTGATGTTTGTTGGATATGTTTGATTATGTTATGGTCATGATCACCCTTTTTGGATGGAGGAATGGATTTTCCATGAAAGGATTGGTTGATCATTTTTTTTCGTTTGATATGAGCATGGTCATGACAATCCTCATTTGGATAGGTGAACAATTTTTTGTGAAAGGATTTATTGTCAATTTGATGAATGAATTGGTATCAAAAGGATTGGTCAATTGTTAACCTATTTGATTTGAATTGTGCTTTCATCATCTTGATCAATGAATGGATTGTTGACACAAATATTTTTCATTTATTTGTTTGTTTGAATTTTGTACTAAACTTTGGATGTAAATATTTTCGATTTTGAAACTTGACCTAACTTTTTGATTCTTTTGATGATGTTTAGAGAATTCTTGGAAAATTTTGGCAAGGTAATAGTTGTACATTTGAAAATTGACCTAAGTTTTGATTTGATTGATGCCACTAAGAATTCTAAGTAAATTTTGGGAAAGTAACAATATGTTTGTGTTGATAAACTAGGTTAAAAAGTTTAATTTTTATGTCAAAAGGGTTGGTTAGATTTTAACAAAGTTTCAGGTCTTATATTTTGATGTCGATGTAGTTCAACTTAGACAAAGATTCACCTTGTTCTATTTCTAAAACAAGGTTTGAATCGAGACAAAGTTTCGTTGCATTGGTCTTAAAAATCATAGTTTGATTCATACAAAGTAACATGTTTTAAGTTTTTCAAACAAGATGTGGGGGAAATTCAAGCAAACACAACCTAAGCTAGTTTTGGCCATGTAGTTCTAGGATGAAAAACTTCTAGGAGAGTCCTCAATATACCTTTTGGTATGTGAGACACAAGTCCATGAAATTAGAATGTGTTATCTAGTGGTGTGATTTGAAGGGTCCAATCACCCCTTGCCTTCACTCTAGTCATTTCAGTGGAGCTTGACCAAAAATGAAAGGTGTTTCATGTGAGATCCTATATAGGGGCTGGTTATTAGGATGTGGAATCCACTCACTTCCCATTGCTGATAAAATAGGTCAATGCTTAGCCAAAAATGATAAATGTTTCCACAAATTTATATATCCCGTTGGAACACAAGATTTTTCCAAATGACTTGGTAGTGAAGTCTAAGCCACTAAATCCTAAAAAGGGAAAAAAACAACTCCTGACTATTTTTGATTTCCAAGGTCACCTTATGGCGTGAGGAAAGAGCATATGCGATTTAAGATGAGGCTCAAACAAAAAAGAATGAAAAGTAAATAAACACACATTAAATGTGTTTAAATAATAGTTAATCGAATATTGTGTAATTTGAAGCAAAATATGTAAATTAAACTATGTGATTAAACCAAGATAAATACAATATGGTAAGTAAAATAATGAATGAATATGAATACTTTCCAAAACAAATAGATATGATAACCAAATTGCAAAGTAAATAACACAAATAAAAAACATATAAGTTTGGTTTGTTTGTGTATTTGGTAACATTGTTTGTGACAAGTGATAAGGAACTTGTGCACAAAGTTTTAGTAGTTTAGAACAACAAAAAATGACCCAATGTGCAAAAACAAAGTGATAAAAGTTGATATAAGAGAAAAACTCATGTCTTTGTCTTCAAGCCATTGAAACACAATGTGAGGCCGCTAATTATCAGAGAAATGATGCTAATGTAGACAATAAACCACTACAAAATGAAAGGTTGTTGTAGACACCATAATTTCACATCTGTCCTAAATCAATTGATTCCCCTTCCTCATTTCCCACAAAAATACACTTCGAATTAATCAAATATAATTTGATTAATTATCCATTTCAAAATCTAAAAAATAACCCAATCCTCACCACATGTCATTATTCTCCATGTTTTTCTACTATTGAATTAAAAATTCAAATTCAAATCCTCACCCACCCTTCATGGTCCCCACTCACCTAAAATCCTCCACTTATGAATTAAAAATATAATTCAAATCCTCACCCATTCTTCGTGGCCCCCACTCATCTAATTTTGCCCACATTTTCAAACCACTCACCTAATCTTGCCCACATTTTCAAACCACTCACTTAATCTTGCCCACATTTTCAAACCATGATTACTTAAATTACTCTAAGTTAATCACTCCCCCAAGCTATAAATACAACCTTACCCCTCCCCTCTAAACACACGGAGAATAAGCTTGAATGTCATATCTAAGTTCTTGCATCCTTTGAGCAAAGAACATCATTTTACCTCGTCTTAATGCCCAAATAGCCTCATAATCATTTTCCCATTTAGTGTAAAGTAAGAGGATCATTGTTGCAGAAAGGTCTTGCTCCGTCTTGAAGAAAAGCACCTACACATCACACAATCAGGGCTCAATCCAAGTTTCCTAGCCCATTCCGAGGTTTGCTACGGAACGCAAAGGAGGAGGTATGATTATTGGTATTTTACTTCCTTGTTAGTAGTGTATTTTTCTTAGCTTACATTCTAGCACGCCCGGTTACTTTTGATCTGTTACCATTAATTTCCTAATTAGTGGTTTTATCTATTCTTTGTTTATTATTGTTCATTATTATTTTCTTTTTTGTTCCTTATGGCCTTCTTTGGTTAACCTTCACGCTTTGGGTAGTGTTTTTATTGGGTGGTGTATCTGCAGGTTATAACAATGAAACTATGACGCTCATCATGTCTTTGATCTCCTCGGTGCTTGGTGTTTAGTTCCTAGTTCTGATTTTGCTATTCACTCGTAATCTATAGAAACACATGAACTAGTCATTAGTTTATCATCTTATTGTCATGGGACAACCAATCCGGAAAATACATTTATTTATTTACTTTTGCTAAAATAACTGCTTTGTAGGAAGTTAATCATTTTTTCTTTTATTTTAGTCAATCATTTTGTGATCTAACTCTTTATTTCTATTTATTGTTCTTTTTAACCTTGTTGTCAAAATTTTAGCTTCTCAGGTGAAGTACAGAAGTCAGAAAATAAAAAAACTAGCTCCCGGGACGTTTTCTCACGTTTAAAATTTTCATTCAGAGTGCTACTCCGTAGCCCATCTTCCGTAAGCCATAACTTTTGCTTCCGAACTTGGAATGACTTCATTTTTTTAAACGAAAAGGTATCAAAAGATCTATGCAATGAAAAATAATTTTTGATTTAGACTTATAGAAAAATTTTGGTTTCATTTCTTCTAAACTATATTTTTAACAAAAACAACAAAATTATATTTTTTTTTTTTAAAATTTAAAATTTATTTTATTTAACGTAACAACCTCATGCATATGATTATTTTGCACTTCAAAAGTGATCTTGGAAATCAGAAACGTGAGGCCACCCGGGCTCTGCAAAACAATTTTTTTTAATTTTTAATTTTTTGCCTTACATTTCAATTTTCTATGATAACACTTCTAGGTAACGTTTTCACTCTTCTTTCATCGTTTTTTTTTTTTGTGAAAATAATCATTATCACTATTTCATAATCATGATTAATTGCAATAATTATTAACATTTAAAAAAATAAAAAAATCTATTTCAATTGTATCCGCGTATGCTCTTTTCTTGCGCCTTCGAGCGATCTGGAAAATCAGAAACGGTCACAATTTTTTAGTTTCTTGTTCTAACATTGCAGGATCCTCTAGCTTTGTTTTCCAATTGTCATTTCAATCATTATTTTCCTTTTTCATATTATTAATATTTTTTGGTCGTTGGTTGTGTATGCTCTTTTCCTATGCCTTCGAGTGATCTGGAAAATAAAAAACAGCCATGATCACTTTTCGAACATTTTATTTGCAGGATAACTACTAATTTGTTTTCTGTAGAACCGCATTGCTGGAATATTGTCAAAAACAAAAACAAAAAAATAACAAAAATCCCGCAAAAATACCACCATTCAAAGAAAATTGTTGAAACCAAAAAAAAAAGTAAGCTCATGTACGCAATTATTTTTTGCTAGTGATTTATTTCAAGTTGGAAAGAACCTTGCGTTTAATCACTTTATCATTTTTTTTACACGTAGACGAGGTGGATTTCATCACCACCGAAGCTACATCGGTGATGTGGACTTGACTACCATGCACCAACAACATTTGCATCTGCATTGCACTTTGAGACCTAGTCTCATCACAGCGTTCGGTATTTACCTCGCCCCTACTCTTCACTTATAGGTAATCTTTGTCATGCGGCGCATGTGAGTCACGCCTAAATAGCTATAACAACGAAGCCTGGGCATTGTCCCTGTAAATCTTCGAGGAGTTATAAGGACACCATACACATTCATCCCTCCATCACCTTCCACCTTTTCACAAACCCTATTCTAGACGTGGTGATTCACTCCGAAACAAGAAAGTAAGAATTGGTGAGTCTCCTCCAGTGCTCTAAGGGTTCCCTATACCAATTATGTCCCCATACAGAATTAGGTATATTAGGACTAGGGTATATCGGAGGATGCATCTTCTTGGAGTAATAAGAGCATGTATCCACCATTTCACAGCATACTTGTATGATTGCATGAAACAATGATCATTCCTGAAGAATTTACCTCATAAGCCAAAAAATTGAATCCACATGATTGCTTGTTGTTTGAAAACAAAATAGTTTAACATTATTTTATCATAAAACTTGGCCAATATCAACGTGTTCATTGTAAAAGTTCAGACCCTAGTTGTGTTCCACAAAAATCAGTTCTCGACCAATTCAATACCAAGCAAAAACATCCAAACAATCCAACAACACAGACCAAAACATCGCACCAATTTCATTAGCTTGCTTCATCCAACAATACATGTGTCATAGCTTATCTTCAGCTATATCTAACTGATATTGAGTCACTAGCATTCACTCCCCATATCATCAATTGTCAAAACATCCTTCATAGCTTGTTTTAGCTATATCAAACTAATATTGGGTGACTTGTTTGAGTTCACTCATTATTCTATCCATCATCACGTTTATCCAAATCATAGCCAACAAAAATCCTGTCATAACTCATTTTGAGTTATATCACAACCATATCGCGATTAACTTGTTGAGTTACCTTTCCCGTCAATAAGTCGAGCTTGTTTAAGCCAAATCTACACAACGTGCAACAAATCCTCTAATAACTCGTCTCGAGTTACATCATCATCATATTGAGATAACTTGTTTGAGTTACTCTCCTTATCAGTCATCACGAGCTTATTCGAGCTAAATCTAAAATAATCGAGTTCTCATTTCCTCACACCTGTTCAAAATTCCTACCCACTTTTCAGCTTAATCAGACACATTTCATCATGGTATTCACTCATAGTCACAATCATGAAAATGACGATGAAGAAGTCACACAACCAGAACTCACCAATGAAGAACAAGAACAAGTCAATAGGGTGATAGAACAAAACAAAAATGAATATTTATTACGCATCCTAGCCATGGGGGCAAAACTACCCCCTGACTTCAGGATGGAAAATTTAAACAAACTCATCGACAATGGTGAATCAAGTTATCACAACGAAATACCAAACAATCCAAATGGTTCTTCGGTTGAAGAGTTATTCACTAAAATCTAAGACTTAACAAAGAAACTTGAGGAAGCAACGATTAGAGCTGAAAGATTAAAAGACCTCAATCTAGATTCCAATACTCACGATATGTTTGATAAATCATCCCTCGCTTCTCCATTCGCACAAGAATGGAAACTTATGAAAGACATCATTCAGGGACTACAAAAATAATCGAAACAATTCAACTTTGAAGAATTGTGTCCTTATCCATTTGATACAGAGATATCACGATTACCATTTTTGTCATCCTTCAAAAATTTTGTAGTGCATATTCAGTGTTCCATAAATGATTAATGAGTCATATTGGGCATTCATACTTTGTAAATGTAATGAAGAGATTTAAATCAAAACACTCTACCCTTGTTTAATATCGGAGCATAACTTGTTTTTATGTGTGTTACTTTTTACCCTAGAAGACATTGAAAATCGTAGAGTGAACTTAAACCCTACACTCAATGGAAATCTCCTCGCTTGAGTAAACAAGAGCCCAAGAATGGGTTTATCATCTTAGTCAGTGTGATTAGTGACATTGTCATAAACCTAGAAGATAGGAGCGACACATTCAAACTTCTTTTGGAGTAAGTAGAGCTAACTCCTCCTTCGTAGCCTAGTGGATTACCTTTTTTTTCGAAGATAGATTTAAAAGTAAATTTCTTCATCAAATGAAATCCCTGATGGATCCAAATGACATAAATGGAGATTAGGACATAGTTGTTCTTTGCCTTACACTCTTGTTAATGAACCCCCTTGGCTCCGCACAGCTAAATGTGTTACTTTGGTTTCTCTCATCATAGCACCCTGGTCTCTTCTGGAAGGTGGTTTAGCATAAATTTTTCCTCTCGCTTAAAACTCTTATATAGTTGAGGGGTAGACCCTTAGGTGAAGTTAGAATAAATTTGAAACTCAGTTGATTTGGATGTTAACTTGGGTTCGTGTGTAGCTACAAGCCTGCTAATCTTTTATGTCTTCAAGAGGTTAGACAAACACTTCGTAGCTCCCTTTACAAGACAATTCTAAGAATAAGGCCATAACATGACGTAGAAAATGAAGCATATAAGAGTAAAAATGAGAATTGAGGTTAGGGATACTGCCACTCTTGGAGACCTTATAACTCAATTAAATATCTTTATGTGTTTCAAAGAATATGTATTGCATTGTTGTGATCAAACTACGAGAAAACAAAAGATATATAAATATAAAAAGGAAGTCATTAAGTCATTGATCTAGAATAACTATGGTAGGAAAATAACTTTTTCATGAATCGAGGAATGTTTTGTGGTAAAAGCTACATTGTATTTTAAATCTCCGTTAAACTAATAACACTATATGGACACTCAAGTCACATTCACTTGAGTGGTAAGAGTGAAAAGGTCGTTAAATGTATGTTCGAGAAGAATATTTTTAACATTAGAGTAAGATAATTAAGTACTTTATATGCATTTGAATTATGCCAAATAAGTGTGTAAGTTATGGGAAGTTTTGTAAAGAATAAGAAGCTAACTTAAAATGGTCGACACTAAATTATATGTGAATGAACTTAAAGTTTACGTAGAAAAAAAGGAGGAAGCTATAACACAATAATATTCTTGGAGTGTTAATCGTAACTAAAATAAATGAAAGAAAAGATGTGTTGTGGGTCTGCCCATCATTGAGTCTTCTTTCTTGTAGTTGGGTCATTTCGGTAACCATTCGTTGGGAAAAGTGAGGCATCGACATGCCGAGGTTGTTTTCATGTCACTATGTGAGTCGATGACGTATGTGATATGTCGTATGCGAGTCACGTTTTTGATCTCGGACCCCTTGTTGTGTTGTGTGTATGAAAATATAAGTCAAAAATATATCACGGTATTTTTCTGTTGTAATTGTGTGTGTAAATTGTGGGCACTACATCCTCCCACTAATCAATCATCTTCTTCCACTAATCAAGCTTCTTCTTCCAACAACAATTATTCTTCCACCACACCATCTTCTTCTTCACCTAGCCAATCTTCTTCATCCAACCACACCTCTTCTATTAAGATACCTCCTCCTGTGAATAACCAACCTTCATCCTATAATCCACCCCCTTCTTCTTTATCCCATTCTCTTCATCTTTTAAGACTACCAAACTAACTTCCCACCACATGAGGTACCTATTGGTCCCCCATTCCACACATTTAAAATTATTGATACGGGATGCGGTGAATATCAATTTCAAAAGATGGCAGACTCTTTTTATATCACCAAATCCCCACATAGCTATGGCAAACCTAATGCTCCACATCTAAGAATCCATCCCACTTACCAAATGGGATAGTCAGTTTGGAAAAAGTTTGGTTATCTTGACAATGAACATATTCCAAGTTCTTCAGGATCTTGGTTATATAATGATGACTTTGCTCCATGTTATGAGTCCCCTTAATTTACCAAATCTCACCGAATAATGAAAAACATGCAATGGAAGGGTAAAGGACTCGGTCCAAATGAACAAGGTCATTTAGACCCGATAAATTACACACAACATCACAATAAACATGGTCTAGGTTTCAAGGTGTTTGATGTTACTCCCATAATAATTTCAAGTGACAATGATGACACCAGTTTTGATAATGACATCAGGTCTCCATGTAGTCTTTTTGAGGACCTCGCTGAAACACATCTTTCCTTTGAACATTTATCTATTAATGTCATCAATTTTGAGCCTACACATCCGAGTCTCATAGACCATGGCCAACCACATCATGCGGCCATGGACATGTTCCAAAATGATGAAGCCATCGAAGAATTCCTTGGAACTCGCGACCAAATCCCTACTTGACCATAGAAAAGGATTTGAAATCAATCTAAATGAATCGGCCTATTTTGGTGAAGAGATAAAATATTCAGATCCTTCACCCTCAGAAAATTTGGATCAAAAGCACGAACAGAGGATTTCCCATAGTCAAAACCTCACCGCCACCCTATCCAACAAACATGTCAACAAAAAGTTCCAACAAATACACCTGACACTGATGACCTACATCAACCATTAGCATCGTTCTCTGAAAAGGATACATCTAAAATGCTTGTAGAAGAAATAAAAGACATAAACATTGGCACCACTGAACAACCAAAATTTTTACAACTTGGTATTAGTCTATCTGACCAAGAATGCATGGAATTCACAACACTCCTTATTGAATTCCAAGATATATTTGCATGGACATATAAGGACATGCTAGTCCTAGACCCATCTCTTGTAGTACACCATCTTGTGGTACATCTAGATGCAAAACCTATAAAAAGTAAAAACTACGCAAAATGCATCCCTAAGTTGCATTGCTTGTTAAAGCCGAACTCGAGAAACTCTTAGAAGATGACTTTATCAAACATATTGATTATTTGGCATGGATATCTAAAATAGTTCCCGTCACCAAGAAAACTCCCGGCATCAAAATATGCACAGACTTTCGCGACATCAACAAGGCTTGTCCCAAAGATGACTTTCCCTTGTCAAATATAGACATGATTGTTGATTCTATGGTAGGTCATGAAATGCTCTCCTTAATAGATGGATTCTCTGGTTACAATCAAATACATATTACTGAAGGGGGTCAACATAAATTGACATTTACTACACCATAGGGCACCTTCTATTATAAGGTCATGCCTTTCGGCTTGAAAAATGTTGGTGCCACCTATCAACGAGCAATGACTGTCATCTTCCATGACATGTTACATGATATCATGGAATATTATGTTGATGATATATTAGCAAAATCCAAAACACAAATAGGGCATCCAAGTGTGTTGAGACACATTTTTGATAGATTACACGAGTATAAGGTTCATCTTAACCCAAAGAAATGTGTGTTCGGAGTAACCTCTGGTAAATTATTAGGGTTTATTGTCTTAAGAAGAGGCATAAAAGTGGATCCCGCCAACGTCAAAGCCATTATGGAAACGCCTCCTCCCAAAACCTAAAACAATTACGCAGTCTTCAGGTAAAGATATAATCTATTCGGCGTTTCATATCATAGTTGGTTGACAAGTGCCATCACTTTAATCAGTTACTCAAGAAAGATGCACACTTTCACTGGAACCACGATTGTCAAGACTCTTTTGCTAAGTTAAAAGAATACCTCTCTAGTCCACTGTTATTATGTCACCAATTGCCGATAAACCCATGTTTCTTTATACATCTGCCACTGAACATGCCATAGGAGCTCTACTAGCACAACATAATGATAAAGAAAAGAATAGGTTGTATATTACCTTAGTCGAACACTTATTGAGCATGAAGTACGTTATTCCCAAATCGAAAAAGTATGCTTAGTGGTCGCCTTTGCATTCTATAAGTTACGTCATTACTTGCTCAATCACACAACTAAGTTGATTGCCAAAATTGATCCTCTCAAGTATTTGTTGTCTAGACCCATTCTCACGGGAAGAATGTCTAGTTGGGTCGTATTACTTAGTGAATTCGATGTCAAATTTGTTCTACAAAAAGAAATTAAAGGACAAGACCTTGAACCAACTTTTGAGGCACCCCTTCCAAAGACATAACCACTTTAGTTCTCTTTTCTGATGAAGATATTCTACACATAGACATCGCACTGACTTGGACTTTATTTTTGGTGGATCTTGTAATCTCCATGGCTCAGGGGATAGTATTTTGCTTATCACACCCAGCGGACATGTTATCCCCAAATCATTTCGCTTAGCATTCCCATGTACCAACAATATCACAAAATATGAAGCTCTCATCGCAGGATTAAAACTGAGCTATATCTTGGAATCTTACAGAATTAGCTATATTTGGTGATTCTTTACTTATCATCAAGCAAGTTACCGATGAATACCAGGTCAAGGATGAAAAACTTATCCCATATAAACGCATGGTGGATAGTCTTCGAAGCTATTTTCGATTAATTAGCTTTGATCAAATTCCTAGAATTTGTAATAAATCTGTTGACGCTATGGCAACCATCGGATCCCTATTAGAAATTGCATCTAGTCAACCCCAAGCACATTTTCTTGTCGAACATCTCTTAATGCCTGCCTATGATCTTCCTGAAAACACTATGGTATGTGAGATCGTGGGTCCGAATAACCCTTGGTACCATGATCTTTATACCTTCATTCGTGATAAAACATTTCCTGCCGACATGAAACCAATGCATAAACGTGCTTTAGCACAACGTGCTTCTCGTTACACCATTTTAGCAGAAACTCTTTATAAACGAGGATATGATGGCACCCTGCTCCGATGTCTTAATCAGAAGAATCCTCGAGTGTCTTTTCTGAAGTCCATTTTGGTATCGTGGAGCACACACGAATGGTATCGCCTTAGCCAAGAAAATCCTACGAGTTGGATATTATTGGCCCACCATGGAAAGTGATGCATGTCATTTTGTCAAATGTTGTCAAGCATGTCAAAAGCATGGAAATATTATCCATGCACCTTCCTAGGCATTATAATCGATAACCACACCATGGCCCTTCTCTCAATGGGGACTTGACCTCATTGGTAAAATCAGACCAACATCATCCGATGGACATAAGTTCATCATTACCGCTACCGATTACTTCACTAAATGGGTAGAAGTTATGCCTCTCACTTATGTTACTGGTAGCCAAATATCGAAATTCATTTTTAATAATCTCATCTGTCGATTTGGTATTCCATCCACTCTAGTTACAGATAATGGAAAATCATTTAAAAATCAAGATGTAAAAGACCTAGCCAAACATTTTCACATCAAACTTAAATGGTCCACTCCATACTACCCTCGTGGCAACGCCAAGTGGAAATTAACCAATAAGACATTAAAATCCATCATGGAAAAGATTTTCAACACCCATGGACGTAATTGGCATACTCAAATTTACCCTACTCTTTGGGCTTACCATACATCTTACCGCATGCCTAGCGGAGCCACCCCATTTTCCCTTATTTATGGTTGTGAAGCCATTTTACCTATTGAGATAGAACTCCCATCCTTAAGGATCTCCCTTAAAGATGTAATTAATAAGGATGAATACTGACAGCCATGACTTCAAGAGCTTGAGCTTCTCGATGAAAAATGAATTAATGCTCTCAATCATCTTCAAGTCTATCAAAACCAACTACAACACAGTTATCATAAAAAGGTAAGACCCAGAGAATTCGAAATTGGTGACCTCGTTTTAAAATAAAATCAAAAGAATACCACTAAAGAACGAGAAAAATAAGAAAATTTGAGCCTAATTGGTTAGGACCCTATGTAATCACAACTAAATTTGGCTCTGGAGCCTATAAATTGGCCACTGAAGATGGTCAAGATCTTGATGAACCAATGAATGTAGTTCATTTAAAGAAATTTTATCCTTGAGATGTTCACTATTCCGAGAAATAACGTGTACATTGTTCCTTCTGTCTTACTTATCTCCGAATAATTTAAATTTATTCATTTCCATTGGTAGATATTTTCTTTATCAAAATCACATCTTCATATTTATTATCATGAGACAAATGCTAATATAAATCCTATTAAGTTTGTGAGCATCATACTTCTTCCATTTTTAGTCGCTTTCATCTATGGTCATACCTAAAAGCTTACTGATGGTAATATATTCCCTTCAAAGACATTTTCTCTTTCATAACAAAGCTCTAAACTTCATTACCTAGTTCATTTGGTCATCCATCTTAGTCTTCGGTGTTGAACCCTCGCGTCCTACTAGTCATATGGGGCTGAGATTGGGGGCAGACGTTTCTTCCCAAATACAAAGCACTATTGTAAAAAAATCCATCAATTCAATAACTTATGAATAATTCATTGTCACATCTTTTGTCCTTCATAGTCTTTGGTGTTGAGCCCACACTTCTTATTGGTAGTGTGAGACTGGGAATGGAGGAAGGTGCCCTTACTCGTCTCGTGTCTTATCTTCGGTGATAAATCCTTGCCTCTTACAAGTGGTATGGGGAAAAGCGTAGAGGGTCATTCTCATAAAAGCATAAAAATATTACAAAATATTCAAAAACAAAACAAAACAAAACAAAAAAAAAAACACAAAAAGGGAATTCACTCGCTATGTTTTGCCTTCGGTGATGAGCCCTTGCTTCTCACTAATAAGATGGGGCAAGGCATAGAAATTCATTTCAAAAATACAAAAATATTACAAGGTCTTGCAAATTATAGAATCCCCAAACACGTAATTTAGATGCCTAAGTGAAGAGAGAACTATCCCTTAACCTCATATCTTACCAATCAGCAGGCCACATAATTGTCTAAGTCTAGCACATGACTCATAAAGTGAAATTCATTTTTGAAACTAGTTCAATATTGTTATGAAGAATGGAGTCATAATTTCCCAAAGGGATTATTGTTAGCATTTGTCTCTATATTCATTATCTACCTTCTATGTCCTTTGATTCTCGGTGATGAGCCCACACATCTTACTAGTTGTGTGGAGTCAAGAATGGAGCTGGACTTCTTTCATCATATCATCACCACCATATCCTACCAATGGAAAGAGAATTTGTGTTATTCTGAGCATAAGTTACCACACGGAACATGGTACATACGGATAATATCCTGGTTTATCGCCTCTCAAAAATAAGTCTACACTCTGGTCCATAAATTGCCAATAACAGTGTAAAAATCTAAAAACAACTCCAAAAATCGTCAAAAATCTAAAAACAGTGTAAAAATCTAAAAATCTAAAAACATTAGAAAAAAAATCGTCAAAAATCTAAAAACGTTAGAAACACTTGTCAAAAATCTAAAAACATTTGAAAATTGTCAAAAATCCAAAAAACATTAGCAAGAATCATCAAAAATCTAAAAACATTAAAATAATCAAAAATCCAAAACAATGTAAAAATCTAAAAATCCAAAAACATTAGAATTTTTTTATCAAAAATCTTTAAAACATTTAAAAATCATAAAAAAATAAAAACATTTGAAAATAGTCAAAAATCTAAAAACATTAGAATATATATATATATATATATATATATATGTATATATATATATGTATATATATATATAATAAACAAAAAAAAAAAATCCACAAAATCGTAAAAACTCTAAAATAACCAACACAATTCAACCTTTGAACTATTATCCCCAATGAATGATCCAATCACCTTATGACTACCAAATTCAAACCACTTCTCCTCGCGTGAATCCTCGCTTGGGGCAAATCCGGCTCTCATTGTTTCCTTGTTTGAGGACAATGACCCAATACTTTACTATGTCCTCGTACCCCTGCTTGGGGGGATATCCGATCAATCCTCACTGTGGAACACGTTAGGGATATCTTTATTGGTTCTTGTGTTGCATTATTAGTTATAAATTATTAATTATTTTCTTGTATCTTGATATATTACAAGGGGCATCTTGATTTTATGTATCCTAGTGTTCTCTCTAATATTCTTATGTTATCTGATTGCATGTCATACTAGGGCATCATACTTTCTTGATGGCCTCTGTCTATGCTCTCTTCCATTTGCATATCGTACTGGGGCATCAAACCTTTTTATGGCCCTTGTCTATGCTTTATCACGCATATTACAATCTAGTCATCCTGATCTTTTATATCACGATGCATCTTGTTATGTGCTATATTAAAATTAAGATGCTTTTCATCATGTGAGTATCTTCCTGCATGATCAACATCTTACTTTGCACCCCATCCATTCACCCATACTAATACATTCCCCAGTTTGGGAATCCTACTTGATCACCATTGCAGTTTGCGAATCCTACTTGACGATCTTTCTCAAGTAGCATTCACTATCCAACAACTCCTTCTCCCCACCATGATCACCATGTATTTGATCCATTCATCCTCACTCCTCATTTTTACTCCTCGCCACTTATACCCATATTACCCTTCTCACCATTCATGTCCCCTCTCACCCATTTGTATTCTTTCTTTTCCCCTTCTGCTTCCCGCTTGACAATCTTACTTAATAACCCCTTCTATATGGGATCCTTGGTGGAGGTTTACTCTCTCCCTAAGATCTTCCTGTTGTAGAAGCTTCTTCACCACCTCCCATCTCATCAAACAACAATCACCACCAAACACATCTTCCCATTCCACCTCTTTTGCTTCTCATTCTCGCATCATTACTCTCACCACACGGGCATCCCAATTAAGGATTCCCCTCACACTCTCCACCCTCCACTACATATATTCCTTCATCCATTCATGTTACACTCCTTTGTTTCCTTTCTTTCTTGTTATCACCTCATCTCATATCATATACCACTCAGGCATACCTCACTCACTCTTTTCTCATCCTTCCCCAAATCCATCTTATGCCTGGTCATCCTACTTACACGCTCTCGTAGTATGAAAATTCACTTGAGGGTTCCCCTTTAGTCCATTTTTGTCATACCCTATTCCCACCAACTCTATCATCATCCTTCTTCTTCTTTAGCTTGGCGATCTTACTTAACCATTCCGGCCGCATGGCAATCTTACTTAAGACTTCCACTTAAGGTTGATCTGCCCTATGGCCTTCCCCCATCCCATCATATTTCCCCCATCTTATTTCTCCCACCTCTCGTCATGATCATCTTCTTCAACCTACCATTCCACCCATGTCCCCAATATCATCTTGTCTTTCTCCTTGCATATCATCCCTATCGGTTAGGTGATCCTACGAAACCTCTCCAACAACATGATGATCTTACTTAAGAGATTCTCTTAAGCATGACATGTCATCTTACACTCACCCATCACTCTACAATATCACCATCCATCTTTCCTCTTCATTCCCCATCATCACATCTTTTTACCACCACTATCACCCTCCTCTGCTTGGCAATCTTACTTAACCACTCACCCGGCATGGTGATCTCACTTAAGAGTCCCTCTTAAGGATGATCTATCTCCTTGCCTTTCCCCATCACTACACACCCTTCACCCTTCACTTTTTCTCGGCATTCCCCATTATCACATCCTTTCACCTCCTTTTCGATTCTCACAAACACCACTTCTCGCTTGACCACTTATCATCTCCAGTTTCGCTCGCTTGGCAATCTTACTTAACCACTTCTGTCACATGACAATCTTATGTCAAGGTCCTCCCTACACTTAACTTGTCATCATGAACTTCTCCCCACCTCATTCTTCGTTCACTTTGTTGATCGCTTCTTCCACCTAGTATCTCCTACTACCCACTTTTTCCTCCTACTATTATCCTTTCTTCACATATCCTCTTACAACATACATCTAATCTCTTCCGCCTACAATCATGTTCTTTTCCCCCATTTTCCCCTTCTTGATCCATCATCCTTCATAACGTTTCTTCCCATTATTTTCATGTCTTGGTTCTTCATCCTCACCTCGTTCATCCTCATCACCCGCATCCTCTCCTCACTTTCACCTAGTCCCAACTCATCCCTCCCATTTTCTTTACTCTTTCCACTTCATCTTCTCAAATCCCCCCACATTTCTACCCACACACGCATTCACCATTATTGTTCACATTCCTCTATCATTCTTTCATCATCATCTTCTATTCCCGCGCTAATAATTGTAAATGGGATTTCCCTAAAAATCATCAATCCTCATTCCGCATGACCTCATTCACTCCCTTGAACCTTCTAGAGTTTCCCTTCATTCCTTCCCTCCTCTAAGCCCACCACTCATTGTAAAAGGGCTTTCCCTAACGTCCCTTTGTTGGTGTTACCCTTTCCAATCCTCATTAGCTTTCTCCTTTTCTTCATTTTTTCTCTCACCCTTCCCCACCACTCATTGTAAAGGGGATTTCCCTAACGTCCCCTCATTGGCATTGCCTCTTCTATCCCCCATTCTCTTTTCTCTCCTATTCTTTTCCCTCAATCCCACCCTTTCTTGTCGCTTCTTACCCATCTCTCCATCTTCTCTTCGCCCTCTTCAATATCTTTACTATCTTCATCATACATCCTTTTTCTATTTTCTCGTCATCCTAGTATCCTCATTTCATGCATCTCCACATCTTTTCCAATCGATGTCATTCCTCCCCTCTTTCTTCTCTGAACATTCCTTATACTATTCCCTTTCCACTTATTACCCCCTTTCTATATTCCCTTCCTTCTACATCATTTTCTTTGTTATCCTCTTCTCTCTCCCACCCCTCGTCTTATTTCCCTTCCCTGTATCGTCTTCTTCCCCTTTTTCCATCATGTTTCCTCCTTACTTCCCCATCGATAACCTGGCTCTTCAGCGTTGTCCTATCTTTTTTTATCATACCACCCTCCACATGCATCTCCATACGGTCTATTCCATATTCTTTGCCTTGGTCTTCCTTGCAATGACACGATTCCTTCAATCTTCTCCTTGTATTCATTCTATCTTCCTTTCCTCTCCCCTAATTTTCACATTTCTTCTGACCACTTCTCCTTTTCTCTACCACCCCTACCTTTTCATTCATTCTGTATCTGTTTCTCTTCTTTTCTCTCCTCTTTTTCACACTTTCCTCGCCCCTCATAGTTTCTTTTTTTTCTCCATTCTACTTCTTCTTTCATCCTCTTTCCATTTTCATCCATTTCACCCCCTACTCCCACCTCATTTTCTCCTTCTTATTTATCCTTTCCCATTTCCTGCTTTTCTCAGCTCTATCATTTATTTCACTTTCACGCATCCCTCTTTACTATCTCTGTTGCTTCCTTCATTTTGCACATCTCTCTATTTTATCCCTTCACCCTCTACTCTGTCATTTTCCTATTTTTGCCTTGTTTGTCCTTCATCATTCCCTTCTTCCCCTATCATCCCTCTCTCTTATTTCTACCTCTTCATTCTTTTTTTCCCCTCCCCTATCTCCCTTACTCTTCTCGTAATCAACCCCCAATCCTATCCATTCCATTCCTTTCCCCACACCCTCACACCTAGCATTCAAGGCCGATTGAATCCTTTCTCCATTTGTGTCGTGCAGGTCATTCCAGTCTCTTCCACTCCATTATCGTCCTCTTCTCTGCAGAATTCATTTCTCTTCTTTTGAGAGCTTTGTCATATATTCCATTCTTGTCAGTCCTCTCGAGGGGGCATCACCACATCTATCCATAATCACATCTTCTCGTGACATTTTTGTCTTGGAGGATACTATGACATCCATCACTCACCACTTTCTATTCTCCCCAACAAACATTCGCTCTACCTTTTGCTTAAAAAAGTAGATTGAATTCTTCCCCCATACCGTCTACTTTCTTTGAAAGGACACTACTTTCATAGTACCCTTCCAAAGAGGGGCAAATGTAGACACCCTAATTTCACATCTGTCCTAAATCAATTAATTCCCCTTCCTCATTTCCCACAAAATAACTTTGAATTAATCAAATATAATTTGATTAATTATCTATTTCAAAATCTAAAAAATAACTCAATCCTTACCACATGTCATTATTCTCCATGTTTTCTACTATTGAATTAAAAATTCAAATTTAAATCCTCACCCACCCTTCTTGGTCCCCACTCACCTAAAATCCTCCACTTATGAATTAAAAATATAATTCAAATCCTCACTCATTCTTCGTGGCCCCCACTCATCTAATCTTTCCCACATTTTCAAACCACTCACCTAATCTTGCCCACATTTTCAAACCACTCACTTAATCTTGCCCACATTTTCAAACCATGATTACTTAAATTACTCTAAGTTAATCACTCCCCAGGCTATAAATACAATCTTATCCCTCCCTCTAAACACACGGAGAATAAGCTTGAATGCCATATCTAAGTTCTTGCATCATTTGAGCAAAGAACATCCTTTTGCCTCGTCCTAATGCCCAAATAGCCTCATAATCCTTTTTCCCATCTGGTGCAAAGTAAGAGGATCATTGTTGTAGGAAGGTCTTGCTCCATCTTGAAGAAAAGCACCTACACATCACACAATCAGGGCTCAATCCAAGTTTCCTAGCCCATTCCGAGGTTTGCTAAGGAACATGAAGGAGGAGGTATGATTATTGGTATTTTACTTTCTTGTTAGTAGTGTATTTTTCCTAGCTTACAGTTGCAAAAAATGTCACAAGGGCACCAAAATTTAAAAAAATACAAAAACACATAGGCATAACCACCGTAGAGTGTCATAAAATCCGTAAAAACTATCGAATTGGATAAATACACAAGAAAAGTTGCCATGATGTCACAAGGCCACCAAAATTCTTGAACTATAAAATACCACCATAATGTCTAATAAGGGCACAAAAATTGATTGAACTATGAAAATACACAAACAAGGTCATCACAAAGTGTCACAAGGCCAAAATTGACTAAATTGTAAAAATACACAAGAAAGGCCGCCAGAAAGTGTCACAAGGCCAACAAAACTTATTGAACTACAAAAATACATGGGTAAGGTTGTCACAAAGTTTCATAAAGCCCCAAAATTGAGCAGAACTACAAAAATACCTAGGAAATGCTGCCACAAAGTATAATGAGGCCACTATAAGTGATTGAAATACAAAGATACATAGGTAAGGGTACCAAAAAGTGTCGCAAGGCTGCCAAAATTGAAAAAAACTATAAAAATACATAAGCAAGGGCACCACAAAGAGTCTGAGGTTGCCAAAACTAACTAAACTACAAAAATACACATGTAAAGCCGCCAAAACTAACAACTATGTGCAATTTTGTTTGAGCGATGTGCCCATGGGCACCATAAAACTTGATTACCGGTGTGAGGTTCTTTAAAACATAAAACAGGTCTTTGAATCAAGGTGGCATAGAAAATAAGGTAAAAGCTTAAAAAGGTTGAATTTTTTCTCTCACACTCGAATTATTACAACACATAGCCTCTTGATACTGTGAGGCCAACTCGATGCTTCCAAGCATAAGAAAAGGTTACCAAAAACATTAAGATTAACTCAAATTGTATTAAAAAAACATGAACCTTGAAGAAAAAGAATGCATGTGAGACAAAGTGGGGTCCCATTGGGCTTGTCACATCACATATATGCTAGCTTTCTAGAAAAATGTAGTTTAATCTAAAACATGAATGAAACTTACACCTATGAAGTTCATTCTAGATTAAACATTTTAAGAATGCTAAGTACATCAAAGATGAGACATTTATAAGGAAAAGAAAAGGAAAACACAAAGCATTTAAGTAAAGGAACCTCAAACCTCTCCCATGGATGTTTGAGTTTTGTCTTAGATGTGTGGATATCCTTGTTGAATCGAATGCAAGACAAAAGTGATTATGATTGGGTTTCTTAAGGGAGTGGATTTGATGAAGCAAGAGGTCCTTCCAAATTGGCATAAACCATATTTAGATCTCCTCTTTGTTCTTAAACAAACGGGGTTTCTTCTCACTTTTTCCTTGAGCTTTCCACAAGTAGAAATGCTTAGCATGAGAATTATGTGTGTTTTGGGAAGGGGGTAGAGGGTTGCTTTTATAACTTTCCTTTTTGGGAAAAGTGTAACTCTTGGTGAATGTAGGCTAATGAATATGTGGTATTAGGATTATGACTCAACAAGTGGGATTTATACTTCATGGGAATTAGATGGGAAGAAAGGGGGATTAATTAATATGTCTATATTAGCTTTTAGAAGCTAGTTAGAGGTGAATTTAGAGGAATTTGGTGAGATTAAGAGATGATTGGGCTGGAATTTGACTAATGAAGGGTCATTAAGTAAATAGATGAAGGAGAAACCTAATGAAGCAACACCCTTAAGAAACAACCTCTAATTGTTGGGAAATCATTGGCTAACCATGGACAAATACTCAACTTACTTATAAGAACAACGAGATTCCAAATTCCATAATTCCTCTTATATTCTTGATGATTGTTGACATCCATCAAACCTGGAAAGATTCCTTTTGCCTTAAAACCACCCAAAAATTCCAAAAATAGCTAGGGTAAGTTGAAACATTTGCAGAATTCATAAATTCATACTTTTTCGAACCCGATAATGGAACCCTCACCTTCTATAGGGTGGTTACCAAATCGGTGTTGTAAAATGTAGTGACGAACATGTAACCACCACTATCAAACATGCATTCGATAGTGGACGAACATGTAACTACCATTGATGAATTTGTATTCTCCATCGAGCGAAAACACAACCACTAGGGTGGTTTTGTGTCGAGGAAAAGTCGCCTAACTTCAGAGGCCATAAGTCTTGCATATGAACTTGAAATCAGGTCCCTTTTTTAAGAGTGTATTTTTCAAGAGGGACCGGACATGTCATCGAAACGTACTTTTATTAATTCAATACATGGTAAAATCCTTGGAAGCCATATGATTTGATGTGTTTTTACAAGAAGCTGTCTTCGATGAGTGTTCTTTAGTGAGAATTACATGAATTAGATTACTCAAGATCCTAATTTAGATAACTTTGAGTTGGGTTGACCATCTCCTTTGGATTCACTTGTTAGAACCCCCTTTGAATCCACTCATGTTGTATGACACATGAGAGGCCATGTTGGAAATATAATCAAAATCACCCAAAACCTTTTGTGTTCTCGAGTACCCTAAGAAGTTGACTAAACATTATTGTTATCGAAATAATGGGTAGAAAATACTTATTCAAAAAATGCTTCCTTATAATTTAAGACCCAGTGTCGGAATAACAACTCCATATAATGTCAAGTCCCTTACCAAAAATAGTTGTAAATGATTTCAAGTCCCATGTTTGAATGACAAATGGTATCATGAATAAGCACAATAATAATGAATCCAAATTTGTCATTTATTGTTTGAAGAAAAATGAAAACACATAATATATGAATTTGTTGATCTAAAAGTTAACAATTTTTGTATATCCTTCACATAATATGTATCCCCTTTCTCCTTCAAGCGGTTTGCATAAATGACACATAGTCCATATGTGACTTACGCTTGAATAAAGAAGGGGATCATTTATGGTAGAGGAAGGATTTGAGTTGTTGGGGGATTTCAATTGGGTTAACCATCTCGCTTGGATTTGGTCATTATACCCCCCTTTGAATTGACTCGTGTTGTGTGTGCCTCGTATGTTGCGCATTATAGGGTTCATTTAAACTATAGTCCAAGGTGAAAAATCTCGGGCCTTTTACCAATAATTTTATTGCTCTCTATTGTTCAATACCCCAAGAATGTGTTGCTTCTTTCTTTTATGGATTCATTGAAATAATATGGTGTTACAAATGATTCCCAAAGCTTGTTGTGTTCTCACATATTCTAGACCCATCTTCATCACACCTCTTCCTCTTACATTGTTTCACCTTCACACCTTTCACTCTAACTTCTTTGACACCTCCCTACCATTGGCCCCATATTGCTTTCCCTTTTTGATTTGTACCTAGTATTGGCTTTCCCCAATCATAAAATGTCCTCTTTTGGTAACATGTATATCATTCTCATTGGTGGCACGGTCCAATGCATCCTATAAAGGATATACATTCGTTTGTTGGCATTTTAAATATGGCCATCCTCCTTCAAGTGTTTATCATACCATCTCCTTAGCTTCACCTTTGGTTATATGCCCTTCAAATCCACTTGCGTTGTTTTGTTAGAAATATAATTGAAGGTGCAAAAATGGCTCTTAGAGCCTTTATGTTATCGCGTAACCTAATAATTTGACCAAACATTATTATTGAAAATTTGTGTAGACAATACTTATCGAAACATCCCACCATATGATTTTAGGTCCCACATTGGAATGAAAACTCCATACAAATTTAAGTCCCTTATCAAAAATAACTCTAGAGGATTTGAGGTCCCATGTTTAAATGGACACCGATGAATAACCACAATAACAATGAATCCGTTTTTGTCATTTGTTGTTGGAAGGAAGAATGACAATATATATGATATGAACTATTGACCTCAATGTCAATAAATTTTTCCATATGTCCTTCACGTTGTTTGCACCCCATTTCTCCATCGAAGAGTTCACACAAGCGAGAAAGAAGATGGTCATAGGCGATGGAAGAGGGGTTTGAGTTGTTAAGGGATTTAAGCTTCACTAACCATCTCCCTTGGCCGTTGGTTGTATCCCATTCAAAACCACTCATGTTGTGCATCTCTCATGTAACGTGTGATAGGCATCGTTTAAAATATAGTCCTGATGTAAATTCTCAAGCCTTTCGCCATGATGAATTTGTTATCATCTATTGTTAAATACCTTAAAAAAATTGCTTCTTTTTCTATTGTGTGCATGTCATCTTTGCGTGTGAGAGGATTTGTTTAAAATATAGTCTAAGGTTCACATTCTCAAGCCTTTCGCTAACATATATAGTCACTTTATAAAAATGTTCGCCATGGTTCAAATATAGTCACTTTGTGAAAATTCTTCCTCCAACAAGAATCTGACCCAACACAACAATCCACAAAGCTCAAGGTCTAACAATATACAAACCAAATATAAATAATATAAGTGTTAAAGGACCATGCCTTGCTTGGACATTTATCCCCAAAGTTTACTCCCTCAGCGACCTATGCATTTTCACCGCCTTTCTTGTTTTATCACTACTCAAAGATGGCTCTAGGTTCATATGTGATATTGAAAAAATAAGAAGAGGCGCTCGAACATTTCTTCTCGAAGTGGACATTTGCAACTCCCATCCACTCATATATAACTCCTCTACCTCTTTAATTTTCTTTTCCACATTTTTTTCACTTCTTAGAACTCATTCTTACCCTCGTTGACATCTCCATCATGTTGTCTACATATAATTGCTAGTTGATATACCTTTAAACTCTATCTAAGTTATTTAGACATTGTTATCTATAAACTTCACATTGTGATATTGCAGATTTATTCAAAATCTACCTTTTAAACTCCACCTACATTAATTACACATTGTTATTACTACATTTGTATGTATTTGATATGCCTCTAGATTTCATATACATTAATTAGATGTTGTTATATGCATCTACTATATTTACATGAATTTGATACGCTTTACATATATTTGATATGCCTCTTAACTATATTTAACTCGTTTATTAGTATTTATTGTATCTTACATTACATAACCTTACACCTCAAATTTGAATCTATAGTCTCTGTCGAGAGCACCCCTTGACATTGGGCTCTCAAAATTGGGAGGCATACGCCACAAAAAGAAGTCCAACCACAAGACATTGTTATATATACTTAGTAAAAAAATAGATCTTGTAATGCCTTTTTCAATTTTTTCTCATTTACTATTAACTACAACTCCTTGTGTCCATTAACTCCAATCCCTTCCCCTGCCTATGTATTTTAGTAAATAACCTTTGTAGAAGACACACCTTCAATATTAAACCCTAGAATTAATTTTTAATTAGTCACCCTAGATTTTAGGAGGTATTCACAACAATCTAGAATACACGTGAACTAGTCCCAAGGCACGCCATTAAACAAGCTACTCCAAAAAAATAAAACTAATTTTGAAAACATTCTATTTTGCCATTCCTATAAGAGAAAGGGATAAACAACCATTCTCCCCTGCTTGGGTTGCACATCTAAAGCCCGACATGATATTTTAGACTTGTTAATCAAAAAGTGAAATCCCCATCCAATAAGATTCCAAATATATGCATAAATGTAATGAAGAGATTGAAACAATTATAAACAAGAGATTCTGAAGTTGAAATGCAAAGAAAGATGATTTTTTTGGGTTGTGATTAAGAGAATTTTGCCACATACAACTCTAAAATACATTTTGGTTTCCACATAACTTCTACTTTCCTTTAAGAGTGTACTTTAAATTAAATTAGAAAAAAATTAAAAATTCACACCCTCCTCCCATTATAAATTCAACCCCACATTTTCTGGTTATAATCCCAATCTTTTCCATTTTAAAGAAAGGGACAAAGTGCACTCGAGCGCATACCTGCAATAGCGGGGCGGTAGAACCTCCTAGTCATTATAAAATACCGCCATTCATCTTCATCACCGCCTTCCTCGTGATTTTTTCATTTTACCCCCGTTATCTCCTTTTCCTTTCCTCTTCCCTTTTCTTTATTTTTCTTTGTCCTGTTCTCCACTCTTTTGCCTGCGCGCGGCAGCCTGTAGCCTGAACCCTGACCTTCCTTCCTGCTATTATTACTATGTGCTCTGAATCCGAACCATCCCCCTTTCATGTCTTCCGCTACCCAACAAAGGTGAGACCCTATATATATTCTTCGAGGGTTTTGTGAATTTCCAAGTTTTGTCAATGGTGATGTGATTTCTGTTAAATGGTGTCGTGATTTTTTCTTTTTCTTTTTTGGTTTGGTTTTCTGTTTATGAGCAGGAATTTTGATCCTCCTCATCCTCCCGCCGTTCAGCCGTTTTCGTTGCGGAAAATGAGCTGCAATGGCTGCAGGGTCCTGCGCAAGGGTTGCAGCGACAATTGCATTCTTCGCCAATGTTTGCAGTGGATTGAGAATCCGCAATCGCAAGCCAATGCTACGGTTTTTGTTGCCAAGTTCTTCGGCCGCGCTGGGCTTATGACCTTCATTCAAGGGGTCAATGAGGCCGAACGTCCTGGTAAGATTACGAAAAGGCCTTTGTCTTGCATTGGCAATTTATCATTTATCTTTTAAAATTGTTGTAGAAGAATGGTCCACGCTTCAAATTACTGTAAGCAACCTGACATGGATTTGAACCGCGGACATACCAATGAAAGCTCCGTGGCAATTTACAATGTCTGTATTTTATTGTCAATCTTTCTATTTCTCTATAATGTTGCAGGTTATTTGATGTACAGTCTTGAGATATTTTGAAATTAGGGTTTTACATGAAGAAAGTGAGCTTAAGCCTTATTTCCTCTGATCTTATGCAGTCTGTAGAATTAAAGATAGATATGAGGTTTCTCAGTCCATACATTAGGAATGTATTTCTGGAACAAAATGTATAGCAGATATGTAATCGAAAATTCAGAAAGGAAAGTTGGCTCTAGCTTTATTTTCAGTGATCTTATAGTCTCTAAAACGACAGACTTAAGGTTTTCACAGTCCATAGCATTAAGGAATGCGTTTCTGGGAAAGTCTAGCTTTATTTTCACTCATTCACTGGGGTTTCCAATTTTAAAGATATAAGGTTTTCACAGTTCATACCATTAAGTATGTTTTCACAGTCCATTTTGGGAAGTTGAGCTTTGTATTCACTGATTTCACGGAGTCTCCAAATTTTAAGATAAGCAGTACATAACATTAAATGTATGATAATTTTTCGAGCAAAAATTTCAGATTACACTCCTGGATCCATCATCAAGATGTTTAGGACTGAAAACTTTAACCAGGTTTTCACAAATTCATACCATTATGGAACGAGTTTTTGTGATAAAATCTAGAGCAGATTATTTCATGATGTTTTGGACTGAAATAATAAACATCTCATAATTTAAGGTCTAAGTATTTTACAATCCATAACATTAAGGAATGGATTTTTGGAAGCAAATGTAGAGTAGATCCATTATGGAAATGTTTATGACACGAATCTTAAACATTTCATAATGTTTAGGATTGAAATCTTAAGCATCTCATAGCTAAGAATAAAGTTTTCACAATCCATAACATGATGAATGAATTTTAGGAAGAAAAAGCAGGGCAGATCCATCATCAAGATGTTTAGGACACTAACCTTAAACATCTCATAATTAAACATAATTAAGAATATAAGGTTTCCACAGTCCATATCTATTTTTTTATAACTAAAATGTAAAACAGAATTTCAATCAAAAATCCAGATTACACTCAGTGATCTGTTATCAAGATGTTTAAAACTCGAAACTTATTCTAGTTCGATTTTCAGTGTAAATTCTCACGCATTTAACATTTTAGGGTTTTGTTTTGCAGCTCTGTTCAAATCCCTGTTATACGAAGCTTGTGGAAGAACTGTAAATCCTGTAAATGGAGCCGTGGGTTTACTGTGGACGGGAAATTGGCAAGTTTGCCAGGCGGCAGTCCAGGAGGTTCTTAACGGAGGAAACCTGGAGCGCTCCTCTGCAACCCGAAGTTCTCCGTCAATTGACGCCACCAGAGCTGTCGTTCCCACTTTCCCGTCAATGGACGCCAACGGAAATGCCGTTCCAAGTGTGCCGTCAATTGCCGCTGTCGAGTCTCGAGTGCAAGACGGCAATTCCTCGAAGAATACACTTGACATCCATAGACGGACGGGCATTCCAGAATTTTCTGTCACGGACGGCCAAGGGGGACGGAAAAGATCAAACGGAGACGACGTCGGCAAAATCTACGAGCTGGGCAATTCCGTCATGACGGAATATCGCAGAGTCCGTCAGCGAACGGACGGCGGAAATAACATCGTCGTCAACAACACCAGAGGAAATGAAAACGCCGTTCACAACATTTTGGACGGGAAGAACCAGAACGGGAATTTTATTGACGGGAATATTGACGTCGCGGAAGTCACGTCAACAGCCGGCAGCGAGGAGCGTCATAACAATGACGGCAATTTGGACGGTGACGTGAAACTGGATCTAAGCTTAAATTGCCAGTCGAAGTCCTCCAATGTAAAACACCAGAGGGTGTCGAGTCCGTCAAATACTTCCGTCAACTCTGATTGTTCCGTCAATAGACAACTTCTTGTCCCTATGCCGCATTCGCCCCAGAAACTTCTTGACCTCCTTTGAACAGAGAATTTTCCCGTTAAATAGTCCGTCACTATATCCGTGTCACTTTTGTATGGTAATGGTTTAGGCCTCTTGGGCTATCCTTTGAACTAAATGTCAGACAGGTCGTTAACTGACAGAAAAAGATTCGGCCAGTCAAATGACGGGAAGAAAAGTACACTGTAGGGCGGCGTTGTCAGGATTTAAAAAGTTATACGCGTGGGCCCCGCGCCGTCCACATAAGCTTTTCTCCTCGGCACGCGACGTCTGTATTTGCGCCGCGGCTATCGGATAGATTCTAGGGGCGCCGATTTTGTGGCCCCGGACTGCGCGACACGTGGTATAATAATTCCCTGGAATATTGGCTTTTGGTCAATGTTAAAGGCATATGGTATACCGGAATATACTCTAAATTATTAATACAAATGAGTTGGGTTTTCTCTTTGTTAACGGCTGAAAATAATTTTAGTTTTACTAAGTTGTAAGATTAGATTTTTCTTTCAAGTTGGACGATTTAACTAGCTTGTTTTTTTTTTTTTTTTTTTTTTTGGTTATTTTATTTTATTTTATTTTATATATATATAGTTTTGGTAAATTGTTGGTTTCATTAGTGTCTTTTAAACGATCTTGATATGATTTCGAGGGGAAAAATTGTGGTGATTTAGTTGTCTATACATGCGTGAATGTACGTTTAATGAATGAATTAACTAATGTTTTTAATAATATTTGGTCTATAAAGTGAAGTTATTTAAATTTATTTTGTGAAAAATATATTATATATAATTTTAGATTTCTTAAATTTTGAATCTTGATTGAAAAATAAGTTGTTTTTGTTAATATTTATCTCTAAATTAGGTATTTAAGGAGTCAATTTTCAAAAATATTGGTATATTTGATTCCAATCTTTGTAAGAGTCTTTTATAATGTAAAGTATAACAATTACATGTTCTATTTGTCTCATCTTTTTTAAGTGTGGTTCATGTTGTAGTTTCATACTCATATTGTATACAAACTTCATTTTAAAAAAAATTAGAAATAATATTTCTTAACAATAATCATAAAACAAAGAACATTATAGGAGTTTCTAACTTTCTAATTTCTTTCCCCTATGTTTATAGGTTTCTTTCCCCTAAGGATAGATGTTGAGGATAAGAAGTCAAAAGCAATGGATTCTATTTACCATTCTCCCATTATTAATAAATGTTTACAGTATTTGTGGCAAGCCCCTTACTCTAAATATTATTATGTTAATAACTATCTATGTATAATAGTATTGTACATAATCAATTTTAAGTGTAGCCAATCAATGTGATTATTATATTTTAATATTATTATTATCTAGATACATTAGAAGTTGAAGAGTGAGCTTAAACATGAACTCAACACTTATTTCATGTTTTTCAATGTGTACTTAGAATTAAGTTTAATTTTTTTTATTTTTACAATCCCTTCCCTATGTTTACATTGGGATTAAAAACCAAGGCAAATATCCATTCGAAGTAATTATATTTTTAGCAAAATATTTGCAATTCCTCCATTCAAAGGCAAGGGCTAATTTTGATTGACAACAAACAAATTAGCAAAAAAATTCATTTGTTGATTTTTTGTTAAAATTTCAACATCATTTATATGAAACTTTTCCTTCTTTGTTGATTTTTTCAAAAAAATAGTTTCAAGGTAAATATGTTTGGAACAATAGTTTGAAAAATGGTCAAGACCTAGCAAGGAGAAGGAATTTTGTATCAAGAAAGTAAGGCACCGAGGTTGAAGCTAAAATAAACAACACAACATTGGTTTCACAAGTACCCATGTGGATAAGGGGGTGTAACAATATTGTACACAATCCTAAATATGGACAATAAATGTAATGATATTATTGTACACTAATATTACCTAGATACATTAAAAACCAAATAATCATTTTTAATAGAAAATGGCTATTCAATTTATTTTCATATCTAATTTTTGGGTGAATAAAAATTAAGGTTTTCATTTTTCCATTTCCATTTCATGACCTAACATCATAAATATTGTAATAAAATAACTAAACAAAGATCACTACAACAAAAATCATAAAAATAAAAATAATACAATTTTCAATGTTATTAATCATATCATATAACTTTACTTTATACAAGTAAATCTTTCTTAATAGAGTACGTGGTCAATTATTGACCGAAGGAAATGATATGTGAATATAAAAGATTCGACATTCATTTCTCTCTTCAAATGGTAAATTGATAAGGTTTGGTGATGCATATGATGAAAGGTCAAGTAAAACATGATCTTATTTAAGTGAATGCTCATGGTCCCATCTCAAAAGTTGTCAATCCCTTAAAATTGAATTGTTTATTGTGAAGAGTGAATAGGAGGCAAACACATGGTAGAAATTTGGAGGCTAATGTCTTTTAATGTTCAAATGTCTTGGATACTCATTTCGTATATTGTTTTCCATTTTTGAAAAGGTAGATTCTCATTTTATAATGCTAGATATGAGGTGGCCAAATTTTTATAAATGTATTTTTCACGTTGGGAATATTCCTTACTAAGCGAGATATGCGGATGGGCTTATTGGTTTTTATAAGCGGACGATTAGACTATACTTGAAAAGTTGGAGGAGCGCTAAATATAAATATTTAACCGACACCAAGGAAAATCTAGTATTATACCCATCATTATGACGTTGACGTTTAAAAAAATTAACTCAAATTAAAAAAATGGATCCTTTGCTTTTAATTGGTAATATTTTGATTAAGATGGCCGTTTGCACGTTTTTTACGTTTTTAACCTTAAAATGCTTGCAAATTTGAAATATATTTATCACTTTTAATAGATGAGGATGATGGTCAGATTAAGTGTATTTGTCAACTATCAAGTAAGGTAGAAATTTCGAGAGATATTTATTGCTAGCAATCGCACCTAAGTGGTGTAATGGAGACACCGATAGGAAGGCGTAGAAGAAGATAAAGTTGAAGGGTCACTGGAAACATAACAAGTGGAAGAGGGATGCAACACACAAAAAGAAAGATACACTATATTATTGTTCAAATACAGAGAGAAGACTCTAGATGGATAATGTGATAGTAAACCAAGAGGAAGTAAACTAAGAGAAATAAAGTGTTTCTCGCTATATGTATATAGGACCATTTCCATTGAATAATATGAAATGTGTCTTTTTTGCCATTATATGCTTAGGGCATCCTCCATGCTTGGCCATTCAAAACAAGATATTAGTTGCAAGAGTTTTTCTTTTGAATAAATATTTGACACCGCCTCATTAGTATTCTAGGTTCTAACAATCATAAAATGTGGAGGATTATTACGCTTGTTATTATGAAAATTTGACATTGTGTGGCTTTACGGTATGAGGGGGCAGTTAAAGAAGATGAGAGGACCAAGTATATGGGTAGCCTTATAAAATTTATAAGGAGTTTACCAAAATGCAATCAAAGAATCGGATGTAAGGATTGCATCTATAGTTCATGGCGTTTGGCAAAAGTTGTTGTCATTGAGATCAATGGTCCATACCCTATACATTGTCATTCTTCCTTTTAACAATAAATGACAAAAAAGATTCATTATTATTGCTACTATTCATAAAACCAATTGTCATTTAAACATAAGACTTGAAATTGTATGAAGTTTTTGATACGAGACTTGAAATTGTATGGAGTTTTCATTCCAATGAGGAATATGTAGCTTATTAGAGATGGATGCACACAACTTGCTTGTTATAACTATATAAGCCCAATTATAATCAAATAAAATACCATGCAATTTTTGACATAGAAAGGCACACTATGAAGTTCCTTTATAATTTAATACCAACATTGTCTAGTTGAAAAAATCAAAGAAAATATAAGTATGCTTTATTTATATATATGTACATGGATTTCACAATAAAATTTAAACCACCACTTTCATACACATAAGTCATTTCAAGCTTCTTCTTGAGGCTATTTCTAAGATATTTTTTCCCAACTTTTTTTTCTTAGACTCTTGTGGCACAATTTTTAGCTCACCATCTCTTGATTAAAAGCGGGAGAAGAAGTTCCATTTTTAATTCATTAGGGAAAATCTATTATAGTTAAGGGTAGTTTCTTGCAAAGAACATTATAATATTGGTGGATTGTTTTCACACGCAAGGATATCGATCGAGGTTTTGTAACTTGTCTTGTGACTTTTATGCCTTGACTTGCATGAGATTCTCTTGCAAATTGATTACCTCTTTTTCTCTTTTTATACCTTAAAGAACATTTGTTTGTTTTGGAGGATGTTGATCATGAATGACACCAATCTTTTTTTCTAAACTTCTTGGTATCTCTACAACAAAAATGTTAAAACAAAATGCATGAGTCATGATACAAACATTACATTAACCCTTGGAAGCTTGATATAATGGTGATAAAATTTGATGTTAAAATCTTGTACTAAGATAATAATATGGTAATAGTAGCCACCTAGATTGGCCTCTTCCTCATACATGAATTTTATTCATTTTATTACTTGAACTCATTCAATAAGCATTTTAAAATTTACTTTCATAGTTGATCCAAAAGTCAGGGGTTTTGGGATTAAAGGACATAATAACAATTGTTCTAGATGTAAACAGTAAATCTATCTTTGAAAAGAGATGTATATTATTGCGAAGGCGAGATCACAATATCTATCTCGAGGAGATGTGTGTCCTTCCCTTTCGAGTTACATATACTTATATACCTAATTTTGGAAATATGAGGAGACATCTAGAAGAATGTGGAAGGTCACTGATTTCGAGGGAGATGAGGAGGTTCACCTTCAATGAATTACATATGTGATTTTTTTTGCAAAATTACTACTTTTTAGAAATTACTAAATCTAGACAACACTACAAAAATTGCATTTTGAGGCCTTTAGAAGAGAATTTTGAGGGTCAAAATTTTCCAAAATTTTTTTACACCCCATTCACCATATTCTATGCATTCCAAGCTTTTTGACACATTTTGAACGAAGTCAATCGGAGCTACGGTGTAGAAGTTATGACTCCCAGAAGTTGCCCCACTAGAATTCCTTCTTGGATTGTTGTCTGGATCATTCCTCCCTCCTTCAAAAGCAATGGTCCCCATTGCGCCAAGGAGTCCCATCAAGTGTGGAAATTGTTTCTTGATCTGGTACTCGGTGAGCCACTCACCTTGATGACTGAGCTTTCCTTTCTTGATCACCCGATAGAGCTGAATAGGATGTCCTCTAGTGGTCTTGGTCCAAGTGTCCACAATATGATATTCTTCAATTGGAGAAAAGCTTTTTGGGTTGAGTTTGGATATGTCCAACTGTTTTGTTATGACCGAGGTGTCCAATAGAGGTAGGTGATATGGTTTGAGGAGGTCCACATTAAAGTATTTTCGGTGTTTTGTCCATGCCAAAGTGTCCAATCTGTCTTGCTAAAGTGTGCCTCCCATATCATCTTTTGTTGTTCACCACTGGAACATAGATGTGTCCCATGTGGTAGAGGAGGTTATCTTGTAGATAGAAATCAGGGACATGCTTTCCTCCTTAGAGGGCCTGATATGTATCAGAAAAGTTAGTATTTGTCTTATACGAAGTGCACCAGTTTGGAAGTCTCATGTCCATGAGGTCAAGGATAGTTGTGAGGGCTGCAATTAGAGGGAGGCTCATGAAATCTACTTCTAAATTGGCACTTTGTTGTTAGAAGCACAATGGACTAAGAGGGGGTTAATCGGTACTTTAAAACATTCATTATATTTCATTCATCATTCATTATCATACATGATTCATTTCATTAGGCATTAAACAAGTTAAGCATTGCACATTCAACCATACACAAGAGCACTCAACACAAGGATACAAGATATACGTGGGAAACCCTCAAGGGGAAGAAAACCCACTGAACCTCTGCTTATATTACTCAAAACAAAGGACTCTCATGAATATTACACATCACATGGGAGCGGGAGCGGAAGGTTTTGAATTTGGCTTTGGGCGGGAAAATGAGAAGAGCACAGTGCGAGGATCATAGGGCGAATCCATAGGAGGCAGGGAGGAGGATGCACGGTTCACCACGGAAAGGGACAAGGTGGAGCGGTTAAGGGTCCCTCTATCACATGGGTGAGGCGAGTGGTTAGCCAACCAGTCAAACATGTACCTTCCATCGATCTCAACCCTGTCTGTAATGAAAAAGGTGCTTTCTTAGAAATACCAGAATCTCTCGCTAATCAGGTTCGGTCTTCAATGTGTAACACCATTCTTGCCAAGATTCCCGATAACAGACCTAATATGAAGAGTTCAGGAAATGGGATAGTAGGAAATGGATGCCTAAGGGGGTAATGGAAGTTGTGGCTTATGCTAATGCATTTTTGTGATCCATCTACCCTTGGAGAAGGATTTTTTAAGGATCCTTGTAGGAGGCCCTTGGTTCATGGGGCGTGTTGTGGTTCTGGTTCAAAAATGGGTATCGGGTTTCAATCCTTTGGAGACTGTTATCAAAAATACCCTATCTAGGTCTAGTTACTTGGGCTTCCTTTGGAATACTGGGACCTGGATATTCTTCAAGGGGTAGCTAAGGCCATTGGTGCCTTGGTCATTATTGATTTGATCACATGTGCTAGAACGAGGATTCTTTTTGCATGTTTCTATGTTAATGTAGTTCTGAAACACCTTTACCGAGAAGATATAAGATCAAAGCACCTTAGGGTATTCATACCCAGAAGATTGACTATGAGTTTTCTCCATTTATTTGTTTTTTCTGCTTTAAAGCAAGACATAGTATCAAACCATGTCCCAAAGCCAAAGAGGAGGCTACTCAGAAAGCCATGCTTAAGAAAACTAAGAGTTTAGTAAGGAAGATTTGAAGGGAAAGGGTCAAATGTAGCCAAATGGCAGTGGACTAACGAAGGTCAATCCTGAATGGAGATAGATAAATAAGTCCAAGGATCAAGTACTAGAAGTTCCAGAAAAGACAACTGATGAGGAAGGTCAGGATAAGGACAACAAAAGTGAGGAGACCTAAGAACCTGATAAAAATGAGGATACAATTTTTTTGAGGATTGTCAGGAGGATAGTATAGTGGGTTCAATAGTCCCAGACTCTTTGGAAGCAAGTTTCTTTGCTCAAAGACCAGAAGAAGCTCTACTAGTAAGAAATATGTATCAAATGTTAGATGTAAATTTGGAGGACATCTCCACAGTGGTGGAGGATGCCCACAATAGAACATGAGTTTGTTGAGAAATTGTCAAAAAAGTTGATCCTGATGGTAGTAAGAAGATGGAAGAAGTTGTAAAAGAGAGCTCACTTAAGGTGAGTTCGGATTTTCTCATCCTAAAGACTAGGCCATCCCCAAACGAGAAGCAAACACCACGAACCAGATCAAAGGCGGATGTGGGAGAGAAACAAGGCTTCCCTGGGAAGACCTTCGGAAAGGAAAAAAGGGACAAAGAGACAAAAAAAGACATCATGGAAGGTTGCCAAAAACCATTAATGTTGGGTAAGAAATCCTCTCATCATAAATGATTTGCATTTCTTAGAATATTAGGGGCTTAAATCATCCTAGTAAGCATAGGATTTTGTGGGATTTAAAAGATAAGAGAAACCTGATGTGTTAATGTTACAAGAGACTAAGATGAATGAAACAAGGATGAAGGATTTTTAGGCTTCTTTTGGAAAGATTATGGATTTCACTGTCAGTCTTTTGTTGGTGCCTCGGGAGGATTATTGTGCTTGTGGCAAAAGGATAAAATGGAGGGTTTCCCTCTTATCAACAATCAACATCATATTGTTATTTTCTTTACGGAAGTTAGAACTAGAAATCAATTTATTCTATCTAATGTCTATGCTCCTAACACCTTGTGGGAAGAAGGGAGCTATGGGAGCAGCTAACCACTTTCAGAAGAATGTTTAATGACTTAAATTAGATTATTGGTGGAGACTTTAATACCCCCTCATTTTGAGAAGAAAGGTGGTATTAATGTTTTCACGGAAAGTATGGAGGACTTGGGTAATTTTATGGGTTGGAATGCCTTAATAGATCTGAATCTCAGTGGCTCTAAATACACTTGGTCCAACAGGAGAGAGGGGGACAATTTAATCCAAATAAGATTGGACCGTTTTCTTGTTAATACTCAGTGGGTTCAGAAACATTACACTCTATCCTCCCTTCCTAAGATTGGGTCGGACCATAACCCAATAATCCTCAAAACAAGTGCCAGAGAACATATTGTGGGATGACCCTTCAGGTTTGAAAAGATGTGGAATACTCATCTGGAATTGGAACAAAGAATTAAGGATTGGTGGGACATTGAAGTGAGAGGTAACAATATGTTCAAAGTGACCACCAAGCTTAAAAATATCAAAGTTAATCTAAAAGTTTGGAACAAGGAAATTTTTGGAAACATTTTTCTCCAAAAAAGTAGAATAGCGGAGGATCTTAGGATTCTTGAAGAAAACATGGAACAAGGAGGGTGGAGCCCTGAGGAAAAGTTAAAGAAAATATCCTTCTATCTGATTACCACAATATTCTGCATCGGGAAGAGGTCTACTGGAAGCAAGCAATCGAGAATCACGTGGCTTAAGGAGGGGGATCGAAACACTAAATTTTTTCATATCTCTGCTACTATTAAATCCAATAAACTATGTATTCAAGAGATCAAGAAAGGTAATGGGGATGTGGCCACTGATGATAAAGAAATTGCTTCTACCATAGTTTCCTTCTTCAAAAACCTTTTTGTTGAGGACCTTCTCAATGATGAAGTTACTAGGGAAGAAATCCTTAACCTCTTTGAACCTACTATCAGTCCAGATGAAAATCAGGAACTCATAGCTATCCCTGTTGAAGAGGAGATCAAAGCTATTCTAGATGCTATGGAAGGTGATAAAATCCCTAGCCCGGATGGGTTCTTGGCCTTTTTTTCCAACTTTATTGGGATATTGTTAAGACTGATGTGGTCTCTGATGTTCAAGAATTTTTCCAATCAGGATGCTTACTCAAAAAATCAATCATACCTTTATTTCCCTCATCCCCAAAAAACTTGGAGCTAAAGGAGTGGGGACTTTACACCAATTAGTTTGTGCAACACCATGTACAAGCTCATTTCTAAATTATTAGCTTTCAAACTCAGAGAGACCCTTAGTAACTTCATTTCCCCAACCAAGGGGCCTTTGTGCCTGGTAGACAAATTCTAGATAACATTATCACAATTCATGAAACTATTCATTCTGTGGAACTTTTAGGAAGGGAAGCTATGATTATGAAGTTGGACATGCAAAAATCCTATGACATAATTTCTTGGGATTTTTGTACTCTCTTCTCTCTAAGCTGGGTTATAACTCTCATTTTATTAAAATGATTCAAGCTTGTACTAAAGACCCGAGCTTCTCTATTATCATAAATGGGAAACCCAATGGTTTTTACAAAGCCGAAAGGGGGTGAGACAAGGGGATCCTTTATCCCCCTTTCTATATATAATTGTTGTTGAAACTTTGTGCAAGTTATGCCTTAAAGCCCAGAGAGAAGGAAACATGGTGGGGATTAAGGTGGCCAATGGAATTGAAAATCAATGTCTGCAACAATTTGTTGATGATACGGTCCTTTTGGGCCATCTTGTTGTTCAAGAAGCTAGGACTATCAAAGGAATCACCAAGAAGTATGAGAGAGCTACAGGGCAGAAAATTAACTTTAGGAAAAGCTCTTGTTTCTTCATAAATGTTGAAGAGGATCAACAGAAAAGATTGGCTACCATCCTAGATTGTAACATATAAAATCTTCCTAGATTCCTACTTGGGAATGCCTCTTTGTGGGAGTAAAATCGAGGAAGGAGGATGGAACAAACTCATTGAGAGATTTCATAAGAAGCTTGCCTCTTGGAAAGGTTCTTTACTATCTCAAGCTGGGAAGACTTAACTTTTTCAGTAGTAGTGCAAGGAATTTGATTTATATTATGTCCATTTTTATTCTTCCAAGTAGAGTCAAGAAGGCCATTGAAGGAATACAAAAACATTTCCTTTGGATTGGTTATGAGGATAAAAATAGATTACCTTTGGTTGCTTGGGAAAAGGTTACTCAACCCAAGGACAAGGGTGGTTTGGGTCTAAAGAACATTCAGATTATGAACCATGCCCTCATAGCTAAGGTGGGGTGGAGGCTTCATAAAGAGGTTGGTATCTGGGTGACTATTTGAAAGTGAAATATTTGCTACCCTTTGTGAAATGATGGATTTCTTCAGTGACATGGTGCTTCCGAGAGGCTCTATATTCTGGAACAACTTGTGCCAAACTAGAAAACTATTAATTAAGGGGTGCAAATGGAACCTTGGAGATGGTTCTAAAATAAAATTCTAGGAGGACCCTTGGGTGGAGGATGTTGCCCTTAATTTGAATAGTCCATGGAGTGAGCTTTGGCATTTCTACTCTAATGAGAAGGGAGCTCTTGTGTGCAATTATTGGGATGAGGAACGGAGATGGTCTCCTATCCTTCCCCCTCCTTTCTTTCATGGGGATATTCAACCTTTTCATGAGTTAAACAAGAAACTCAGGGATCTTCATATTCCGCCTGACAGTGTCGAGGATGAGCTAATCTAGAGACTCATAGACACAGGGGAGTATGAGGTAAAATCCGGATATTTGATTAACTTTGATCATTTGGAATCAAATATCGTTTGGAGGAAGGTTTAGAATAAGCATCTTATCCCTAAGATCAACATTTTTTTGGGAAGTCATCAAAGGTAAGGTCCTTACTTGTGGATAGACTCAGACGGAGGGGAATGATCATTATAAATAGATGTGGGTTGTGTAAGGACAATGAAGAATCCATTAGGAACCTATTTTTGGAATGTCCCTTCTCTTTTCAAGTCTTCACCTTGAGGTCCTATGTACCTTCAATGTGTAGTGTGTCCTTTGAGATATGTGGTCCTCTTACCTGAGCAATGGAACTTCAATTTTCAGAATGACATGGTTAAAAAAATGTGGAAGTTGGCTCTGCCTCATGTTTTGTGGGGAATTTGGATTAAACACAATAATAGGATTTTAGGAGCAAATTGGTCGGCTCGAGCAAGGTGTACGAAAAAGTGAAACGTGCTCTTAAGGATAACTCTAGGATCCTTAAATCCAAACAGTCGATTTTCCTGGAGTGGGAAAAGGACATTCTTAGAAAATTAGATGTTGAACCCACCACCACCATTAAGGAAAAAGCAAACCATAATACCAAATAGAATAAACCGCCGGATGGTAGTCACAAGCTCAAACTTTGACGGATCAACCCATGTGAATGATAAAGTGGCTGGCAGAGGGGGTCTTGTTCATGATCATAACTGAAAATGCATGGAGCCTATATGGGCCCATGGGAAATCAATCGAACAACATTCCGAGGCCAGAGCCATGCTTTGGGGTGTTAGATTTTGTCGTGATTTAGGGATTAAAAATATGATTATTGAGGGTGATTCGATGTGTGTCATAAATGCCCTCAAGGATAGCAGAAAATGTGGCTGGAAGCTAAATCATTTGATTATGGAGGCATGTGTCATTCTTGGTTCATTCGATCTAGTGGTCATTCAAGACACTTATCGGACGAGGAATAAACGAAGACGGATGCGTTGCCAGCTGAAAAAGGTATTTCCATGGTGGATTTGGAGAAGTGGATTGGGACACGTATGCCTTGGGGTCAGGTGAACAAACTCATTAATGATGACACAATGTAGGAGGTAGTGTTATGATGACACCCCTAGATCGCATGCTTGGGTTTTCGAAAGGACTTCCTTTTTTTTGGAAAACTAGCCCTACCAATTTCATTTGTTTTTTCCCCAATTTCACCCAATTTATCTCTCGGGTCTTTGAAGGTATTCATATTGCAGGTTTCATGGGGGGTGATAGGGTGAGAATGAAGCCTTCTACTTTTCTCCACCTCAAAAATGACACGGGTCTGTGGAAATTGCTGCATAAAGGAGGTTTTACCAAGTTCATTGGCGACTTAAAGGTAATGACCCTACCTTGTTTGTTGATTTTGTTGAAGCCTGGATGGATGGTGGTTTTGTTTTTTGTGGGGTTCAAATTGATGTTTATGAGAATGCAATTTCTGAGATTATTGGGTTAAAAACTGAAGGCCTCAAAAATTTTAAAGACAAAACCAAGAAAAAACATGAAATTGCTACCTTTTTTGAAGTGGGGAAAAAATCATAGCTTATGATGATGGTATTGCTCACACCTGTCTGCCAGATAGGTGGGCTGATGTTTGCCTATTTATTATGAAGTATCTGACCCTCGAAGGAAAATTTTGAAAAATCTTTACTCATCATTTGTCTATCCTCATTTTTTCCATCGGGACGGATTTATGAGTCTTTCTTATTTTCTCTATTGGTCGCTTCTCTCGACCATTGAGGATTTTAAGAACGATAAGATAGATATTCCCCTCCACTAGGGTCTCATTCTTCTCATGGTTCAAAGAGGTAAACCGACCATCCCCTTATCATCGATGACCAAGATTCGATTAGGAAACCCTCGCTTCTTGCCTTGAAAAAATCGGGAAACAGAAAGATATTGATCCCGATAAGGGTATCACAAATGCCTTGTGTACTCTTAAAAAAGGGATAAGGGATTTGGATGAAAATTCCACTAAAAGGGACCAGAACTTTTCCGAATGGGAGGCTAGATTGATGAGATCTGAGTCCACTGCCGACGCCATTCTCACCATCAACAAAACCTCATTCGGGAGTTGAAAGATTGGTATCAAAGGATCGATACCTAGAATAGAACCATTACGGGTATCCAAGATGATTTTGTAATGTAAGAGCAACAAATTCATAATTTTGCAGGATCACATCACTACTCTTTTGAGGAGGGTAAAAACAAAATGAAGTTTGATTATGAGTTCTTCGATAGTGAGGAGTGAATCTTGGTGACATCTCGGGTATGGTTGCTAAGTTAAATCATAGCATGGATCATAAGGAAGAGCAGTTAAAACCCAGATGAGAAAGAGCGAAGTTAACCACCAAAAAGGGTCATCATTAAAGTGGCTGGCAGGAGAGATGGTGGGCCGACTACAGATCCGTAGCAGGGCTACGAAGAACTAATTGCGTACCTATTGCTGCCCTTTTCTTTTTGTTTGCTTTAACTTGTCTCTATCCCTTTGGGACTTCAAAAAAAATTGTTTAAAATTGCAAACTCTTGTAGTTTGGAATGTTTGTTTGGGGGCTTGTTTTGTCAAGCGGTTTTGACTTTGCCTCCATGGCTCTGTTATAGTTTTTGTCTTTAAAAACTTGCTTCTCTTTGTATGGGGTTTTTTGGTCCCTGGTTTAAAACCAAACCTTTTTAATTTTATCTAAAAAAATATTACATATCACAAGATATTTCTTTAGTGAGACACCAATCCCACAAAGAACACTAGCCCCTATTTTAGTAGGGCATAGACCTAAGGAGCACCAACCCCTAGTTTAGTAGAGCACCAAATCTAAAGGAGGATACAACCCCTAAGATGACCAAGCATAAACTCAACCACCTAAAGATGATGATCACTTAATGATATTGTTTCTTCTATAGCGATTGTGATCTCTTTGTCGACTCTCTTCTCTCAAAGCTTCTCAAGTTGCCCTTTCTCTTCATCTTGACTCAAACATGCACCTAAAGTGCTTGATCAAGTCTAATGACCTAGCTATCCTTATTATTTGGTCTCCTAAGCTTCTTATCATATTCTCGACTTGCCCTTGAGACCTTACAATTCTCTTCACATTCTCCTCTAGCTCACTCAAACCCATGTGCACACATAAAGTCTTCTTTTAAAATAGGTCATGAATGAATGACCTTCTTCGATCACCATCTTCATAACAACATCATGGTAGCATACTTCATAAATTTCAAGGTCTCATCCTCATCATTTCTTCCCTCATAACCTACTCTTTCATGCTCCCAAAAATTTTTACCCTCTCATGTCTCTAACACTCACAAAAGAGCCTTCTTAATTGAATTATATATCTGTCTCTTGAATTCATATCATGTAGGCCAACCTTCATAGAGAATAAATCATCAAAACATAATAAGAAAATAATGAGGTCATCATCTAAATGACCACATAGGTTGTTCATATCATCATCATGTTCAAAACTCTCAATTAGGTCTCCAATAGGCCCATTTGCACCAAAAAGCCATCTTGCCAAAACCAAACCACTTTGAGCCTACATGTCCATCACCAAAGCATTGAATCACTTCAAGAACATCAACAAGGACCTCATCATACATCCACCATACGTGGAAAGCTCTACATCATCACTTCAAGCCATGAAACCATCCCAAGAACATGTTTGTTCTTGTGCACCAAACCCTAGACCTCAAAGATGAGGCTCAATACCACATCAAATGACCTCAACCATGCAAGTATTATATATCACTAGAAATATCTTGATGTCAGATACATCACCATGTTCTCATACATCCATAAATCAGACATTAGATGCCTAAAAATCTTACGTAAATAGATCGCTCAAAAGCGTTTTTCATCCCCAAAAACCAGTCTTCAAAGATAGGGAACACTTTGCATTTTAGGACCTCAACCATGACCTGAAACTATCATAGACATGTAATAAAACTCACATGCTTCCATAAATGGTAATTTAGTCAATAGTCTCAATGGAATTTTTTTCCACAAATTGGGAAACTCCATAAAAAACATTTTAAAGTGGGGCCCACACACAACCAAGACCTCTAAAATACATCAATAGAAATATGGAAGAGTCATCTACATCATCAAATCATCACATTATCAAAATGAATCATTTATGGACTGTACAATCATTTTCTCTCAAGTCGCTTTCAACCTAGGGTTTTGAATTCATTACAGAGTAGTTTTGGTGTTAAATATGGTTCATAAAAATGTGACTACCAAATGAACTCATTATTTTAAATATGTCTTCTTAGTTCCATGTAAAAACATACCCCAAGAGCTCAAACTTCCATGCTCAACTCACACATGTGGGTGAGCATCTAAAGTTGACCTATTAAGCTGTATTTTCTTTCTAAGAGCTCAGTAGAGCCAAAAATGACTTTTCTTGCATTATCTTCACTCTGCTTACCCAAAATTTTTCCCAAAATACTATAAAAACCTCCTTTATGCATTCCAACACTCATCCATGCTTGTAACCTCCGAAAATCTCCACATCATGGTTTACCCCTCGAAAAATTACCTTGTCTTCATAGTTCTTGCTTTAGAGGACCTTGTACCTACATTATAAACATGTTCCATGACCTTGGAATTCTTCCACACATGATATGCAATGTAAAATCACTCCTATCATGCTTGTACCCACTTGTTATGCCTCATTTTACATCTACCATCTCATCCTTCTTGCACTAGTTCAATAACAAGACCTAGAATGACTTGTTTCACCACATGACTCAAGAGAACCGACCTTGAAAACCTCTTCCAAACTCATTAAAACTTCGAAACATCAAACTAAACATGTTATACACCATGGAAACCTATGAAAAACTTTGGAACTCACTCTCATCACCTAGTTGCTTGACCATGCCTCAAGAACCATGCACACCAATTAGACACTATGTTCTGTTGATGTGGAATCACAACACCCCCAGAATGGCCTGAGTTTGAATGGGGCATTCGGTGTGATTGCACAACATGGAGCTATCTTGAGTGTGGGACATTGTGAAACGAGATAGCTCTCCGGAGAAGGCTAGTTCTTGCTCCTAACCTACTTGCCACTAACTACTCCTAATGCAAGTGAACTACGTACTAATCCTAATCTAATGCTTCCAAGGGGACATGGATGAAGGATTTCATGAAAGAAACCTACACTACGAGTGGTGATACACTAGAAAATGAGTGCTAATCACTTCCTCCCGCCTTTAAAACAATGAAGGAATGAAACTAGGAAGGGTGGTCTTGCACCACAAACTAGATTGCATTCAATACATCATTCCCAGAATGAGCACAACACACCAAACCTGTAATGAACAAGAAGTATACACAGATCCTACAAGTACAAAGAGAGGTAAGATGCAAACAATAAAACTATAAAGGCTAGACAAGATGCAACACAAATATAGTTTTTATTGCTCCATATAGAATTTACACAGTACAATGTTGTAGCAGGGAGGCATGAAGCCATTACAAAGTGTTTGGGGAAGGCTTAGAGATCCAAGAAGACATGGGGTACATGGGAGAAGAAGGTGATCAATAACCTTTTTGTGCAATGTGCAGAAATTTATTTTAGGAGAGTAGAGAGAGAAAGAAAACCTGAAATTTCTCCAAAACCCATAAAAATCCATTGTTTATTTTACAATGAGTGCTTGAAGATTTCCATATCTCTACTCCATTAATGATTTTCCTTGTGTTAGAAGGAACTAGCTATGATTGCACCTCTGGTCTAGTCTAGCTCCTATAGCTTCATGATGACCATACTTTTACCAACCTCCATTAATGAATTTTTCCTACCATTGTATTTCTCTCTTTTTGGAGATGCAAAAACCCCAAAATCTAAAATTTGATGATCCCATACTATAGATCCCGAAACCACCTTTCCAATGACTGTAAATTTGTAAGAAATGGTTGAGTACATTGGGAGATATACCATTTTCATCCTAGATGTTTGACTAGATTTTCCTTCATTTATCTCCTAAGAACTAGATTTGGTCATCACCATTAAAATCTACACCGAATGACCTTTTCGTAAAGTATAAATTTTCTAAAAATGGTTAAGAATTGTGAAATTTATCTAGTTTAAAACTAGGGCTTGATTTGGGGTTTAGGCTTCCACCGAGCTAGATTTTCCCACCATCAAGCTCACTTCGCCATCACCGAGCTCCTCTCTTTGCGTTGCACACCAATCCCAACTCATCCTCAACTTGACGGAAATTGTAACCTTACGCCTACTTGCTCTACCCACCAATTTGGCTCGGAAACCAAGGGATAGATCGACATGTGCGTGTTTAATTGTGCAGGCGGGAATGTTATAATGCTTGGGCTTTTGGGTCTAAGCTCTTGGAAAACCCGCCGTGCTCATTTCGGGCCTTAACCACCCAAACCACCGAATGACATGACCCCCCAAAGTCCAAAATTTGGACTTCGGGGACCTCCCATTTCGTAACTCGATCCGACCCCACTTCGGTCTTAGCTCGCCCCAACTTTGAAATGTCTCCTCCGTTGACCTCGAAAGGGGTTTGACCCCGAACTCACCTGCCATGCCACATCGTCCTCACCCTTTCGGGTTTGAGCTTTTAGTCTTTCGGGGTGAGCTTGTTTTTTACATTTTTTTTTCTTTGAGATCTCCAAAACCTTTGACTCCCAAAGTCCGAAGACTTGGGGTTCAGCTTCCACTTTCCACCGGCTCACACATCGCACCGAGTTACCCAAATGTGTTCATTCTTCACCGCCATCAAGAGCACATCGAGCCCATCTCCCTCGTGTTCCATGACTATCTACTTGGTTCGAAACCGAGTTCCTTGTTGTGTCTCGACCATGTCGAGCTCGCCACACGGTCCCCTGTGAAACCCTCGACTCCATAGCTCGTCTGGGTGAGCTATTTTCCTTAGTGTCCTTGACCGAGTTGAATCGCTTCCAACCGAGTTCATTTAACCCTTTGACCCTATCCCTTATTCACCTTAATCGTTCCCAAGCCCTAGCCGATGTAACCATCTACCTTATCTCCGCACGTCAAGCTCATGGCTCGCCCACCGCCTAGTGGCCTTGAACTTGTCTCGATGGCTTGGTATGAGTTCCTTTTCTAGGTGTGAGTTTTCCTATGCCAAGCTTGTCTTCATAACCTTTGAAACAACATTTGTTCCATTATGGGCTCCAAAGCTAAGTTGGCCTTCAACACTTGTCGTCCTCCAATATTGAACCCCGTTGAGGTGAGTGCTTGTGTTATTGCAGCAAGCCCACCTTATCACCGTGAATCCACCCCGACCATCGAGCCATTCTTTTGCATAAGGCCAACTAAACCCATTCCTCCTTCATCACGAACCCAACTAGGCTTGCCAAACTACTTGGCGACCTTCCTTTCAACTCGCGACCTCCAAACAATTTCCCCACTTCTTTGAGCTACTCACCCGAGTAGCTCGGTGAGCTCATTTCAGTTCGATGGGTCTATATGAGGTCTAATGAAGATTTTTGATCCTTGAAGCTCATTTTTGGATTTTTCTTGGAATTTCCTCATGCCCGGGGCTGTGTATGGAGAAATTTTAGGCTTGGTCATAATTTAATTCATTTTGTTCATTTTGGCTCGATGTGGGCCCAAGTTGGCTAATTTTTCCTGGGGAAAAAATTGTTAACAATTACAACAATACTTCATGACTCCTTTTGACATCAATGTGACACTTGAAATTAATGACAACTAAGATCCTATGTCCAACATTCCCTTCTTATGTTTTATTTTCAGGTGGAACTATTGCAGGTAGTTGGCCCACTTCTGGTGTCTTTTGTTCCTTAGCTTGCTCTATGTCTGAAGGAACTCCAATGGCCCGTGGTTTGTGTGGATGAAAATCTCCTTTCCCAAAATGTAGTGCTTCCATTATTTGTAGGCTTAGACGATGGCATAAAGCTCCTTATCATATGTTGGGTACTTCCTGATCATGTCATTGAATGTTTCACTATGATATGCAACAAGGTGGCCATGTTGCATGATAACAACTCCCATGGCATACTCAGATGCATTTGTCATCAATTCAAAAGGTTGATGTAGGTCAAGTAAGGAGAGAACAAGGGTTGAGCATAATATTTCTTTCAAACTTTCAAATGCTCTTTGTTGCACCTCCCCCCATCGGAATGTATCCTTGTTTCCTCCTTTAGTCACTTGGTTCAGTGGCCAAGAAATATGTGAAAATCCCAAGACAAACCGGTGATAGAAATTGGCAAGACCCAAGAAGCTACAAAGTTCTGTAAGAGTCTTTGGAGTAGGCCATTTCGAATAACCTAGATCTTCTCTGGGTCAACATGGAATCCTTCATCCACAACGTATCCTAGGTATTGAACCTTCCTCATCCCAAATGTGCATTTTCTAGATTTGCATACAACTTGTGCTTTCAAAGGGTTTGAGTACTTCTCAAACATGTTATAGATGTTTCTCCCATGCCTGACTATAGATGAGTATATCATCTAAGTAGAAAACCACGAAGGAATTGGTGTAGGGTCAGGATGTCATCCATCATCCTCATGAATGTTACAGGATCATTAGTTAGGTTGAAAGGCATGACCAACCATTCGAATAGACCTTCCTGAGACTTAAATGCAGTCTTCCAAACATTTGTGGGCTCAATGGGAATTTGGTGATAGCCAGATTTGAGATCAATTTTGGTGAAGAATTTTGCACCACGAGTTGGTCCAAAAATCATCAATCCTTGGAAGGGGGTAGTGATTCTTCACAGTAATTTTGTTTAAGGCCCAATATTCAATGTAAAGTCTCCACATTCCATCTTTCTTTGGTGCTAATACAATTAGACTTCCATAGGGTGAAGAGCTTGGCCTAATATTTCCCTTTTGAATCAACTCTTAGAGTTACCTCTTGATCTCATCATTTTCAAGGACTGACCTACGATACACAAGACTATTGGGTAAAGGAGCCCAAGACCAAATCAATAACATGTTTTACCTCACACTGAAGTGGCACTCCTATGGGTGACTGGAATAGATCATCATACTCAACTATGATTTGGTTCATCTACTTCTTTTTTTGCATTGAATGTGTGGTCATGGTAGCAACAACAACTTTCTTGGTGGTTTGTGGCCTAATCATCAGGATGAAAAACTACTTTGTTTTTGCCACTGTTTCTTATATTGTTTTGAATCGATGAGGGAAACATAGTTGGGGGATGACCTCGGGTATATGATAGCGCCAACTCCCAATGCTAACAACGACTCTTTGAGGTCGTGACTCATAGATTCTATGTCTGTCCCACATGAATGGTTGGCCCAAGAGCACATGACAAACATGAATGAAATAACATCCCATAGGACTTCATGATTGAAGGGTTTTATTACATATGGGAGGATACATTGTTGTGTGATACTAAGATCTCTTCTTGGGTTCAACCACTTAATACTATATGGTTGTGGATGCAACTTTACAGACAGATTCAGACTTCTCACAACATTAGTAGAAATAAAATTCTTTATACTTTCACTATCAAGAATAAATGGCAGAGGCCTACCCTTTACCCAAAGCTTGGATTGAAATAACCTTTCCTTTTCATCCATATTCTTGACTTGCGAGGTGGAAATGATCACATCGGTTCAACATCTACAATTTCATCTTCTTCATCTTTGATCTCATGGTGCGTCATAGGAGGAGTAGTGGGTGTTGAAGATGGTGACTCTGTGAGTAAGGACTTGACGACTTGACATTCATTCCTGGAATGGCTATTAGTATTGTGGAGGTTTCACAACTTCCTGCCTTCTCCTTGTGTTGCTCATTTCTTTGTGACTCTCCCTAACCTAGGGTTTGACCTTCCTTATCATTTCCCCAAAGGTTGGTTCTTTGTATTTTTATTTATATGATTTTGTTCAATCTTGATCGTGAACTTATACACATTGCCAATGGTATGAAATTAAAATAGGTCCATGTCCTTCCATATGTACCATTGTAGGCCACTGCGATACTTGAGGATCTTGTGTTTCTCTGTGTCTTGAATGCCCAATCTTGTCTGAGAAAATGAAATGTATCAGTATAATCTTGAATTGACTGGTCCTTACCTTGGCGGATTTGTTTCCATCGTATGTACAAATCATCATAGGATCTAATAGGGTATTATTCTTCCTTTATGGCATCCACAAAATCATCCCATGTGGGTTCCTCTTCAATGCCTAGTTCGTCCTTATTGAGTCCATTCTTATACACCCCCACCAATTTTTTATAGAAAGTGATGATTTCAGAAGAGAAAATGTTATTTTCTCTTTGTCAGTGAACTTATTGATAGAAAAGTAGGAGGATAATTGGTCCAACCAATTTTCTACTGCATCAAAATTTATTTTACCCTAAAAATAGGAATATCAAAATTTACTTGAACCTTGAAGGGTTTCGGGGCACTGAAGGGTTGACTAACAAAGAGGCATGATTTCCCATTTGTAGATGTTGAAGGATTTGGGTGAATTGTTGTAACATCTACTCCTTTTGCTCCATGAGAGCTTCATTCACCATTCACTTGAGAGGATCATTTGCCTTGGTGTTGTCTGCCATTTGAGGTCACCTATAACGAGCAATCAAGTATTTTGAAGGATCTTGCATGGACCACCCAAGCTTCTTATATCTCGACCTCATTCTGGGAATCATACACTCTCAAGACAACTTTTCTTTGATACCACTGATCCAAAACTTAAGGGTTTTTGGGATTAAAGGACATAATAACAATTGTGCCAGATGTAAATAGTAAATCTATCTTTGAAAAGAGATGTATATTATTTAGAAGACTAAGATTACAATAGCTATCTCTGCAAGGAGATGTGTGTCCTTCCCTTTTGGGTTACATATACTTATATACCTACTTTTGGAAATATGAAGAGACATATAGAATAATGTGGAAGGTCACCAATCTCGAGGGAGACGAGGTGGTTCACCTTCCATGAATTACATATGCGAAAATTTCACGAAATTACTATTTTTAGACAACACTACAAAAATTGCATTTTGAGGCCTTTAGAAGTGGATTTCGGGGGTCAAAATTTTCTGAATAATTTTTTCACCCCTTCACCATATTATACACATTCTAATCTTTCCGACGCATTTTGAATGAAATCAATTGGAGCTACGGTCAGCGAAGTTATGACTCATGGAAGTTTGCTTCTTGGATTGTTTGTCTGGATCAATAGTGGTCTGTTAATAAAATATTTTCCATTTATTTGTAGAGTTTTCTAATCCATTTTAATAGTGGATTGTTAATAAAATATCTATATAATTCACTCAAAGCAAGTCAATTTAGTTATGTTCTAATCCATTTTTATGGTGGCTATTGGAATCCATATATTCATTGGTATTTAGGTTAACTATTAGTATTGTATCTTTCCTTGCCTCTTGATAGAATAGTATAGGGGTATAGTAGTATCTCGTGCGGATGGGTTATTAATCCATGTAATTACTCAATAAGAAACCCTATTTTCAAATGCATTACCATTTTTTAAAGTTGTATGCTAATTTTTTTTTAACTACAATAACATGATTACTCAATGTTGATAAATAGATTAAAAATTAGAGTGCTCCAACAACATCACATATTTTTACATGTGACTTAGACATTGTTATAGGAATCAAATGCCCTCTTGTTATACTCATATTTGAAAGCAACAACCAAACTGAAAGCAATAGGGTTTAAAATGACATGAATATGTTTAATTTGATAATGGTGCACATATTTGGCGGCACTAATATGACAAAGTTTCGAGTAAGTTTGTGGGATAATGTACATGTCCTACACATGTGACATCCTTCTTAGAATTGTGCATTGCGATCAATGTAAAGAGAAAGAATGTGTTTGTAAGTTATGGTGGCATGGTCATGCTAGGACATCAGGGAGAGGGCATACCATGGTTAATTCTTTAGTATGTAAGGGTACACCATTATGGATGTCTCCTAAAGAAGTGAAATAGGTGGAGTAGGGGTTTTACATGGATTGAATTTTTAGCATTGCTCAAACATCTACATCTACATCATCAATCTAGCAATTTATAATCTGTAAATTACAAATTGAAACTCAAGTTAATGCATTAGCATGACATTCTCGTGGTCTGCTCATGTTTATGTCATGTGATTAGTCCTTATGAATCCACTATAAAGAAATCTTCTTTGCCTTCTTCATTATCAAATCCTTTTTAGGGCTTCTTCAAACTTAGCTCTAACCTCTCCTTCTTCTCAATTCATACTATTTTCTTAGAATTTCCCCAACTCTAGTTTCAATATTAATATTAGTAATGGAGAAAAAATGAAAAGATAGGACACACATTGACATACTCACATGCATCCATCTTTTATTAAACATAAAATAGTTATATAGTTATATATTAACTAGCAATTAATTAATTAATGTTTAATATTTTTTTCCTTAATAGAAGAGGAAATCTTTTATTTATTAATGAGGTGAACCACCCCATGCACAAATTTTCCATGCAATTTCTTGGATACACGAGATGACCCTTTTTAGTAGTAGGGAAAATATTCAATTTTTTGCTTAGGGTTTTGAAGAGCCAACATTTGACTCAAAAACACTAAATAGAAAGCAATGTATTTTATAATAAAGAAATGTTGGTAAGGAAACACTTTATAATCAACACAAACAACTAAACCCTGAAATATTCTTTACTCACATAAGCCCTCAACGAATGTCTAGATTTTAAGGAAATGGATGCAACAAATAACAATTTATTGAAGCCAAGAATACCATACAAGAAGGATAACAATCACTATGATGGGTAGAAAGCAATGAGATGTGAGGCGACCATATTATAATTTTTACATTAGAATGTCAATTCTATATATTAATTTTAGCAAGAAATGATAATGTCAAATAGAAAATGAAGTGATTCCGGTTGGAATCCAAAATTCACATTACAAGTGTTTCTTTAATCAACTAAGAGTTTATTCATGACCCAAAACCCATAAAAGTGTTTGAATACAATTTTATTTTATTGGTATTGTTATACAATTTTGTATTTTGCATTTTTAGGAAGCATTTTTTGGATCATCAATTTTATTAAGTTTCCCTAAATTGTTGTCAAATGACATTAATTTAGGATATCTAAACTAGTTCGCGTTATGAGCTTTACAATGTATATTAGAGTTTCATATTTTGATCAATGGGTAAGGTGTTACAACCCACGATAAGGTGTATCAATGATATATTAGTTTTTCAATACTCCACACAAAATATTGTCCCAAACTACAACTGAATCAAGAAAAGAGTAATCAACAAGTTATTAGATGAATTTGAAATTCGGTAAATGAATGGCATAAATAATGTGATAGATTATTTGTCTCAAATACTGAGTTTGTTGGTAATATTTGTATCCAAACACAAACATAGAGGAGATATTGGACCGAGTACGCCCAAGGACAAGTGAGTTGCTACTATCCTACGAGATCTAGAGGAGGACATGTAGATTATAACAATACACATTTTTCAAATGATATGGTTTTCCATTAGAACCACATATTTCTTGTACTTGATTCTATGTTCAATGAAAATTCTTCCCGAATCTCACCCTCCATCTACCATCGATCATACCGAGTTCTTTAAGATTTACTAAAAAATAAGTAAATTCTTTTGGAAGGAGTTAAAAAGATATGGAGAACTTTATCTCATTATGTGGGGCTTAAAAGGAATAAAATTGAGGTTATTAAAAGACCAAGTATGCTTCATTCATCTCCAATTCTCAATCGACGTGGGAGTCAATTAGTATAAATTTCATTTATTTTGTCTAAAGGTTATATTATATAGGAGACGCAATAATGGATCCAAAAAGCTGAAAACATAGAAAATATTGTAACACAAAACACCTGAAAAAAATAAGAATGTTTATTATTCAACAAAATACACCATTGTTCCTCATATGGGAATAAAAATAAACAGCTTATAAAAGTTTATCCTCACCTATAAAATATATGGGACAACCTTAGAACGAATAGGAGACATCTTCACATATTATGGAGATGAGAAATAATCTCACCTAGCTCCTAAATAAAATATATAGGAGTTGCAAGAACTCATGCAACAATAGTTTATTCAAACAAACATAAATTAAGCTCCTTAAATGAAGATTACTAGTGTGAATACCATAATAAACTAGTTAGGAAATGGCTTAAACTAGGATACTTTGAACAATTCACACTAACACCCTCCTTAAGTCAAGGATGAGGAGTAAAAATAGAAAGAATGGGTCTCGACCAATATGCTTGATAAGGTGCCCAATATGAATATGAAAAAAGAAGTAATAAATTCATATAGAATCCCCGAAAGTACAACCTCCTTAACCCCAATTTATGCTTGTAATTGAATTTAATGAGGAGAAGCCAAGGGATTGGTGAAGTTATCAACAACCTCCTTAGTTGTAGCTATAAACACCAAACAAACAACTCCATCCTGAATCAATTGTTGATGAAGTGCATGTGAATATCAATATGTTTGGTTTAATAATGCTCTATAGGGTTGTGTGCAATTTCAACAACACTCTTATTATCACACAAAATCAAAGTGGGACCTTTGTGGAAATCCAAACTCACCATGTAACTACCGAATCTAGAGCACCTCTTGTCTAGATTTAAAAGGACCTCTATACTTTGCCTCAGTGGAAGAAAATACATCTATAGTCTACTTTTTACATGCCCATGCAATTGGACTTGAGCCAAGGAGAAAGAAGAAACTATAAGTATATTGAGATGTATCAAAACATCCACCCCAATACGAATACCTCAATGTCGAAGATCCTAGTGGTGTGTACTAAATTCTAAAATTCAACGTGCCCCCGAATATAGTGCAAAATGTGCTAGGGTGCTAGCTAGTGGTTCTCATGAGGTTCATTATAAAAATGAGAAATGAGCTTTACAAAAAAGTTATATCAAGATGAGTATGGGTCAAATAAATAATACTTCCTACCAACCTGTCTACAAAAAGTAGTATCAACCAACTTAGATTTACAATAAGTAGTGAACTCAATACCCGATTGATATGGCATGGGAGTTGGCTTACACTCAACCATGTAAAATCAATGTAGTAGATTCATCGCATAATTTTGTTGCCTAATGGAAATCCCATCGGGACACCAATGAACCTAAAGAACAAAAAAGTAGTGTAACAATCCTAGATCTCTCATGTCAAAATGTGCCTTCAATTTGAGTTGGATATCTTCAATCATAGGATTTGAGTCACGTGTGAGGATGAGATCATCAAGCTATAATATTATTAGGAAATTACTATTGTGAACATTATATAGTTTGATAATATTTATGTAGTGGTAAATATTGTTTTATATGTAAGTTTGGTTTTGTAAACAACCTACGTAATTAGATTGAATATAATATGAGTTGTTAAAACAACTTCAGCATTTCTTTACCGACTAGTTATAAGATCCTTAATAGGATTCCTATTTTATATGACATGTTTAGTCCTATATATGTATTATGTTGCTCGTGAATCATAATAAGAGTTTGAACGTTATCTTGTTCTTAAAAAACTCGTACCAAACTTCAAATAACAATATTAAAATATCCTCACCTTCTTTTAGGATGTTGATGAACTAAAATTAACCTAATACTAAAGGGAAGAAGTAATGATAGTTAATCTAATCTAGGAGGACATAAAACACTATAGATAAATACTCTAAAGTAGTATGAAATGACTTAAATAATTAAAACTAATAGAAATAAACCCTAATGTGTAAGAGAAGGGTTAGGAAAGAACTCAATCGGTTGTGGATGTCGTCATGCAGGTGTCACAGTCCTGGTAGGAAATCCAGTAAGTAGGAACATGATCACACAAAGGTCCGAAAAGGGTGGATCTAGAATATCTGAGTAGACTGAAGCACTAAGAGGGTACTGGGGTGCCCTGGTATGGACGAATAGGCACCTTGGTCTCTAAAAAGCTCGGAACTTGGTTCTTTTTGGGTCGAAGATGCTTTGTAACCTTTGTTTCCTGCTGTCACACTAGATTCACCGAACTCGCATCAATGTGACAAATATAGCAAGATGATGTTGAAGACCTGTAAGAGACAAAAGAAGTATCAAAACCCTAAAAATAAAAGATGCAAATGAATGGGTTGGACTCACCTCGCCTAAAGCACAACAATGGGCTTACTAAACTGAGTGATGCACTACATTTCAGACCCAAATGTAGTTCTAGTGTGTGTGTGCATGTCGTGTCCTAGGTGCTCTTGTGCAGTCACACTTTGTGAAGTAATGAGAAATAACTAAATGTAGAAAATGTAATAGTATGTGTGCATGGAATATAATAGAATCCCTCCCCCTATGCAGTGTGTGTTGATGTAGATCTCCCAGCCTTGATGCATGGAGCTATGTGGATGCAAGTGATGCAATGGATGTAACTCTAGATGGAGTGATAGTAGTAGATGGTGCTAGGACCCTCATTATGGTCTCATAACTTTATATTTATAGGGTTTTTGCTCTAATTTCATAATTACTCCCAACATAGCCGATTAGGAAAAAGATAAGGATGAAAAACAACTAGAAAGAACCCAAAAAGTGGAGGGAAAGTAGAAAATGGATCGGGGGCGCCCAATATAGGACTAGGTGCCCGGTTTAGACTAAAATGATGGGAAAGTGCCGAAATAGATGGGCGTGTGTAGCTTTTTTGTAGTGTGTGTAGTGTACTGCATGGTTAGTAAGGTGTGTGCCATAGTGGAATGTTTTTGTTATTGTTTGTTGTCCCCAATTTGACTGCTTGTTTCTCATACAACCGGACTGCAAGGAGAAAATGATCAATTAGTCAAATATATATGTATGTAAAAATGCTATGTAAAATACACATGTGCATATAAATGTGTAAAATACGCAAAAACAAAAGTGTAAATGGAACATGTGCACCTAATCCATGTCGAAAGAAAGGGTGTAGAAGGATATCTTGTATTGCTGCGAGTTTTTTTGGTGATCTCACGCCACCCTAGGTGAAGAAGTGTAGGGAGGAAATGCTCTGTGTCCTCCAACCTTTGACCGCTTCTGCTGAAATATGTGTGAATATATTCTGATGCCACTAGTTGAAGTAGTGTAGATAGACACTCCCACCGTAACCTCTAATCCTGTAACTGCTTCCTAGAAATGCTAAGGACACCATGTCTTGTAAAAGCCGTTGTGTATGGGGTTCATAGATAGGTCTGAACCCACTCATTGTATGTAAAACCAAAATGTCAAGGGAGGAAAGTGCAGTGTACTAAACTTGTGTAAATGCATTATGTTATTATGTAAACCCTAACATGATGCCCCCCTCTTTGGGGGTGCATGCGAAATCGTCATGATAGGAGAATGCGGCCCCAAAAGAGGACCTAACACACTATGAACTCGATGCCACTAGTTGAAGTAGTGTAGAGAGACACTCCCACTGTAACCTCTAATCCTGTAACTGCTTCCCAGAAATGCTAAGGACACCATGTCTTGTAAAAGCCGTTGTGTATGGGGTTCATAGATTGGTCTAAACCCACTCATTGTATGTAAAACCACAATGCCAAGGGAGGAAAGTGCAGTGTCGAACTTGTGTAAATGCTTTGTGTTATTATGTAAACCCTAACATGATGCCCCCTCTTTGGGGAGCATGCGATGTCAGCTTGATAGGAGAATGCGGCCCCAAAAGAGGACCTACCACACTATGAATCTGTAACTCGCCCTGCGGGGAAAGGGGATGTGCTTGGTAGAAACCAAGGCACACACAAACAAGGATGTTAGCCAAAACAAGTGTTAGTCCGAAAACTCATTTATGTAATAAGAGAAGTGTAAAATATGTAGATAATGTAGAAAACTACTAAGCACACAATAGTGTAAACACACAAGAAACAAGTAAGCCGCATAAAAGGGTTGCGCAAACATGTGACATCACTCATGATGTCACAAGACACACAAGGCCGTGATGGCCACAAACAACAAATGAGTGTGCACACAAAGCATAAGGTAAAGCCCACGGAGACAAAGAAGCGAGACAAGTAGAAACAAACAAACAAGTAGTCATGGAAACATGTAATCTGCAAAACAAGTGTTGCACATGGAACACCCGTTAGCATGTTAGAGCAATAACCAATATTTCAAAGTGTGTATGATCAAGTAATGTAAGATGCTAAGTACAAAATGAAACAATAACACCTATATGAGATGAATGTGGATGCCCCCAATGACCAATATAGGAAGGGTAGAAGGCGAGCATCCATGCCGCATGTAAGAGTCATGTATCTGCGATCACACTAAACAAAGGCGTGAATGCACATGTGTGGATGATATAGATAATGACATATAAGAAATCAATCTAACATGTGTAGTAAAGTGAACATGTAAAACACTAATAAACAAGAGTAAATGCCCCCAAGACAATGCAATATGTTGTGGATGAATGGAATGGAATGCAAGATGGAATGATAGGAGCCGTGCTCCCCCGAGTGGATGGAATTGTATGCAATGAGGTTCATTTTGTTTTCCCCTCAGTAGTCAAGAACGAACCATAAACAAGAGTGCGTCATCGAGAAATAGTCAAGTAGTGTTTGTTGTGTCGGCGTGTTGCGATGCATGTGTGTATATGTAGTGGTGATGAGATGTGACATGTGGAAAGGATGTGCATGAACTCTATATCCAAAGCATATATCATGACTTGTTGAACGAATGAATGATGATTTAACCCTAAGTGTATATCACTATAAGATGAAAGGAATAGGTGACGATTTAGCCTAAAGTGTATGCCACTACACGATGAAAGGAGGGAGTCGTGATGTAACCTAAGGTGTATACCACTACAAGATGATATAATGGAGGTGGTGATTTAGCCTAAAGTGTATACCACTACTAGATGAAATTAAAGTGAGTGACGATTTAGCCTAAAGCATATGTCACTAGCCTAGGAATGTCGCATGGTGAGTGTAAGGTCCATTTGATTTGTAAACCCTTGGCAGTCGAGTATGGACCAAGGAACTAAAGTGCATCATAGGGTAGTGAGTGCAGCACGTAGAAGACAATGTAACATGTATGATGAAACTAGATGACCATGTGATGAGTAGGATTTGTAAATGCACGGTGTGGGCAATGCAATGTAGGATGTGTAGGTGTGTATCTTGTATAGTATGTAAAACGCTTGTAATAGGTATAGGATGTACCATACACAATATGTAAAATGCAATAATAGGTATAGATAGAAATGGAATATGTAATGATAAAATGTAAATCTAGACTCATATGTAATGTAACCTAGCGTAGTATGTAGGATATATGTAGAAATGTGCAGTGTATGATGTGACTATGTATAGGTTATGCATGGATAGCCTAATAATGTATGTAGTGTGTATGATGAGGACTAGTATAATGTAGAATGTAGGGATAAAATGTAAAACTAGACTCATATGTAATGAATACTAGTATAGTATATAGAAAATGTATGATATGAAAATGTGCAATGTATAATGTGACTATATATGTAGATAGCCTAGTAATGAATAACATATGATGCAAAACATGTAGATGATAGAAATATTGACAATCTAGTAAAAATGTGTGATGTATGAATGCATAAATGTCAAAAGGTTGTAGACAAAATTGTAGAATATATTGTGTTGGACACGCAATGTGTGATGCCTAGAGTGTGGTGTGTGGGGTTTAGTGTAATGGTAATCCCTCAACAGTCAAGTGTGAACCAAAGCACAAGAGTGTGTCATCGAGTAATAATGGTGCTATGACATGTGATATGGTATGCCTATAAGAAAGGACGATAGATGATAAGTATAAAAGGTGTGATGTGATACTATGTGACTAAGCTAAAAAATTAGAGGGGTGGGTGTGTGTGTAATGTGCTATGCCCCCCCGCGGTGGTTAACTAGCCAATAAGAGTGAAGGTTGAAGATCCTAAGCGATGAAGGCTGCGAAGATGAAAGTGTAGGACCATGATTTAAAAGTGGTGACATGTAAGATAAACGTTGTGTTGGTGAATGAAGTCTATATACATGTGAGGGATGAGTATAAGATAAATATCGTGGTGTAAAAAAATGTATCGGTGATGGAGATCGACGTGATGTGGTATGCGAAGGTGATGAGAAACCACGTAGAATGAATTGAGGTGGCGATCGATGCCGAGACGCAGATGAATTGTCCTAGGAATAGGCCTATGCCAATGTGTAGGACTAGTGAAATGATTTGGTCATGTAGATGACACTCGAGTAGGTGAACTAGAGTAGATTGCACTTTTAATAACATAGAATGAGACGTGTTAGAAGAGGTGGATGACACAGTTGATACGAGGAGATGATGATAACAGAGGAGATGGAAGAACACCATTAATAGAAATGACTTGGGATTTGTGAATGAATTTAAGTCGCAAGTGATTCATAGATATGATAGATTGAGAGTGAAAAATCCAATTAAGGCCTAGAAGTAGGTCACATCCCTCAACTGTGTTTCCAACAAGGAAAGGGAGAAGCATGATAAGAGGGCCAACTATGACATGTAGCTTAACAACACCAAAGGGTTTGTGAAATGGATACTCAATTTACGATGGAGGGTAACCAATAGCACGAAGGAGCAACATAGAATAGGCATTAATGGGCCATGATGGATCAACCTTAGTATTGTTGATAGAGGTCGAGCCGATAGATGTGTGGATGTGTAAATGATTAGATGTAAATGTAGTGTGATAATCACATTGGAAAAAGAAATGATTGGTGGAGAAATGTTGGTGTGAGCAACTAAAAAATAGAGAGCTCCCGATTCTAGAGGTGACATCGCGTGATATGCATGATTAACTAAGGATCCATGGTTTGTTTGTGGCATTGTTGAGATTCATTATTAAAGAGCTTGAGTTTACCTTTTTCATTAGAGGGAGTAGAGATCATAGATTCTAGGAATTCAAGCTTATTTTTGTCAATTAGATCTTGATAATTGTTCGAGTTTTAGGAATTTATTTGTAGAATGTCCCACACAACGATGATAATCACAATGGAAGTTTTCATTGTAATTCCTACCTTTGGGTCGTGATGGGTCTAACTCGAGTGGTGGAGGAAGGGTAATAAGGTTGTTGTCGAGAAGTTGCTTTAATATAAGATGTGGAGCCATTGGAAGGTTGTTAAATGTGCATCTAGGTTGTTGTGATTGAACTTCTTTAGAGGGAGTAACTATGTTAATGGTGATTTTAGCATTGGTTGGATTAGATGTAGATGGTTTGAATGGTGCCTTATTTTGAAAATGAGTGGAGGATGAGGTTTTTTCCGATACTTAATCTTTCCGATAGATAAAAGTTTAGACTCATGAAGCTTAAGAGTATGGAAAAGTTGATCAAATGAAGGAGAGGCCTCAAAGAGAACACTTTCTTGGAGAGGTGGTAAAATACTCTGGATAAATAGGTCCTGAAGCTTAGAATTGGCAAGTACATTTGTCATTTTAGCGAGATTGTTCTTATATCATAAAACGTAGTTAGCGAATTATTCACTGGATCCCTATTTAAGTTGTGCTAGTTGAGCATAAGAAATCTTAGAGCTGATGTTAATGGAGAAATGTGTAAGGAAGGCATCGGCTAGATGTGTGAATGAATTAACTGAGTGGACAAGTAAGTCATAGAACCAACGCATGGCATAGTCATGGAGATTATGAGGAAATATTTTAGCTAAGAGAATATGATCATTGGTGAAATCTAGACAAGCAACATGAAAGGCTCGAAGATGCTCCTGTGGTCACCATGCCCATTGAAAATGGGTAACTTAGGGGTAGCAAAAATAGGAGGAAGTGAATAAGTAGAGATGGTGGGTGCAAATGGAGTATGCAATAACAAGGTAGAATCTAAAGAGGGAGATGTAGTCGAAGTAGCCTGTTGCAACTTACAAATTTGAGCTTGAAGATCGTGATAAAGAGAGGTGAAATCTTGATTACCAACAAGAGGAGACTTTCCTTTCATGAGAAACTAAAGGAGGTGTAAAATTATTGGTAGGAGTAGGGAAAGAATCCGGAACAATAGAGATAGGTGGAAGAGTAGTAGAAGCGGGCGGTTGAGTGGCACAATAGTTGGTATAACCACAGAAGGATTGAGTTCTACCAAATTAGTAGCTTCCTCATGAGCCACATGTAGAAGAAAGTATAGATCTTGAGGGTGTGAAAAAAAAAGTGATCATTGATGGCCTTAAGGTGAGCTTCAGTAAATTCCTCATGCGATTGAGCCATAAAAAATAAAAAAGAAACCCTAGCTAAGTAAGAAAGAGGAGTCTAGAAGCGTATATGGTTAGGTTCACCAAAATGATTAACTAAAATTAACATAATACTAAAGGGAAGAAGTAATGATAGTTAATCTAATCTAGGAGGACATAAAACATGTAAATAAATACTCTAAAGTAGTATGAAATGACTAAATAATTAAAACTAATGGAAATAAACCCTAATGTGCAAGAGGAGGGTTAGGAAAGAACTCACTAGTTGTGGATGATTTGTCGTAGGTGTCACATGTATGGCAAGAAATTCGAGAAGTAGGAATGACCACACAGAGGTCTCGAAAAGGGTGGATCTGGAAGATCTCGAGCAGACTGAAGTGCCCAAGAGGGACTAGCGTGCCCTAATATGGCATAATAGGTGATCTGGTCTTGAAAAATCTTGAAACCCGGTTCTTTATGGGTTAGAAGATGCTCTGTAACCTTCGATGTATGTCACACTAGATTCCCGAACTACACCAAATGTGCCGAATATAGCAATATGATGTTGAATACCTGCAAGAGATAAAAGAAGTATAAAAAGACTAAAAAAATAAAAGATGCAAATGAATGGGTCAGACTAACCTTAGCTGCCACAATAGTGGGATTACTAAGCGAGTGTTGCACTACATTTCAGACTCAAATGTAGTTGTGTGTGTGTGTGTGTGTGCACGTGTGTGTGTGTGTGCTCTGTGTGTGTGTGCATGTCCTTTGTGAAATACACTTTGTGAAATAGCGAGAAATAACTAAATGTAGAAAATGTAATAGCATGTGTGCATGGAATAGAATAAAATCCCCCCTATGAAGTGTGTGTTGATGCAGATCTCCTAGCCTTGATGCATGTAACTATGTGGATGGAAGTGATGTAATGGATGCAAACTCTAGATGGAGTAATAGTAGTAGATGATGATAGAAACCTCATTATGGTCTCATAACTTTATATTTATAGGGTTCTTTTGCTTTAATTTCGTAATTAATCCTAACATGGCCGAATAGGAAAAAAATATGGATGAAAAATGCTTTTAAAGAGCCCAAAAAGTGATGGGAAATTAGAAAATGGATTGGGGTGCCTCGGGTAGGACCAGGGTACCTTGGTTTAGGCTAAAATGACGAGAAATTTATGAAACAGATGGGCATGCATATAAAAATGTGCAGGAAAGATGAAATAAAAGGTAAAACAAGATGACTAAAATGTGGCATTAATTAGTACTTTCTTTACTTAAGAACCTTCTAAATAATAGTATGAGATCGGGTTAAATAATGCCTAAAGTGCATGATTTTGTGACTACTGAGATGTAAACATTGTGATCGAATGAGAATGGTAGAATCTAGCCTTCAACAAAAACTATCCATCTTCCTATACCAAGTGTTAGGAGCTTGTTTGAGTCTATATAGAGAATGGTGGAGTTTACATATTAATGAACTATCCCGCACGAAGCCCCGAGGTTTATTCATGTAAATATCCTCCCGGAGATTGCTATTCAAAAAGGCAATATTTACATCCAACTAGTATATCTTTGGCCACCCAGTGTAATGTAATGAGGGAGAAAATAAGTTGAACATGATGTATCTTTTCAACATGAGAAATATAAAAGTAATCCACCCCTTCAACTTGTGAGAATTTCTTAAATATAAGATGAGCCTTGTACTTATCTACAAAACCATGTGTTGCATATTTGGTTTTATAGACCCACTTACAATGCATGAGTCTTCTTCCTTTAGGAAAATACACTAGCTACCATGTGTTATTATTCATGAGTGAAGAATATTCTTCTTACATAACAAATTCCCATTGATTTATCTATCACCTCATAAAATAAAATTGGTTCATAAGAAATAGCTTCGCTTAGAAGAGCCACACCGGATGTATGAGCATGAGTGCGAGCATTCAATATTTGATCTTGCATGGTAGATTGAACTTGGTTAGGCATGGGTGTGGATGAGGAGGAGGTGAGTCGGATCCAAAACAAAGTCAACATCATAATCAAGAAGAAATACCTACCGATAAGATGTACGAGGTGGAAATGGAAAAGACTTAACAATGTGTTTTAAAGGAGTATTTATTCTGAGCAACATGAACATCTCGGCAAAATAAGATATAATGCGTAACTAGACTAATGAGGTTGTAAGCCTTCACATGCTCATAGTGACAAAAAGATATGTTCTTGGATTTTCTTCTCCATAAATTTCCACTTGCCATCAAGATTAAAGGCCCGTGATTTACTTCAAGACATGAAAACCTAATACATTAGGTGTTTTACCTAACCATACTTCTTCAGAGTCGCACCCTACACTAATTTATGTGTGATTCGATTCTAAATATAATTTACACAATTCACCACTTCTACCTAGAACTCACACTGCTACACAAAGTGTGAATAACATCATTTTGGCTCGATTTCGTGTTGGAAATTGACATTTTGGGCATTTTTGGTCATGTTTATTTGATGAAATCACATCAAAAATCATGACCTGCAAATGACGTAAATAAAACATGACTAAACATTTTTATCGTCAAGTTTACACAAATTTAGCACCATATTTACGCCACCTTTATGCCTAATTTGCACTACCCCGCAATGACACAAAGATCCCAACATTATCGCAAAAGCATGGTGCAAATGTGAAGCAAAAAGTGCTTGATTTATTTTAAAAATAATATATTTACTCAGTAATTGCAAATTTTATAAGTATGAATTAATTATTATTATTATTATTATTTACAAAAATTAAACATTATATACTAAAATATTATTTACATTGTATTAATATTAAGAATTTATAAAATATCCAAATATTATTAATAATAAAAAGGAAAATGATTTAATTCAAAATGAGTTTTACAATAATATATACCAATGTAATTCGAGGAACAATAAGAGGCCCATTCAAAATTACAAAACATATAAATGTAAAACTACATCCTAAATATCCTAGAGATTCTTCCTACTCTTCTTGGTTCCGATCTTGATCATTATTGTCCTCATCATCCTATTTATCATCATCATCATCATCCTTCTCTTCATCCTCCCAACTTTATTTACCACGACAAAACATAAAGATAAAATTTTAAAAGTGTTTAATTTTAATTTATGATTTGTATGTACAACAAATTCAACACTACATGTCTTACCGACAAACTAATTATCTCAAACCCACTAATTAAAAGATTTTGTTTTCCATCCCAAGTGTTTTAATGTCGCACACTCTTTCTTTGTTATGTGCTTCTTGTATCACTCTTCATATGAACACAATTATATGATGAAATTACATATATTTATAATTTTTATAATTTTTAAATAATTTTTTTAATAAAAAACAAAACAATAGATCTTTAAAAATAACTTATATAAAACTTACAAATTTATTAGTGGTCTCTTCTAAGTTTTGTTGGCCCAAACAATGAGTCACCAACAACCCTTTTTGACTCTAGCTTCATACCCCTTAAGTGCATTATTTTTGATACCTACATCAGTTGCAATATGTATTAAATATTTAATCAATCACCATATTATATAATTACCATTGAATTGTGATCGTAGACCATATTTGTCTTTTATAAGACTTGAATGGCTATGGAAACATAAAATATCAAATTAAAGAAAACATGTTTATCAACCAAACTGCAATGTTCTACATAGTCTTCTCTATAATGCAAAGGTCAACATATATCATTACTTTTGTTAACCAACCTACAACCCATTAGTGTCCTTTGTTAGCCACTTGTCATGTAAATCGAACGAAGCATCTTTCTCTATTTGGGGAGGTCGAAGACATCTCCTCTCGTCATCTATTTCCTCGTACTAAGCCTAAAAATTATAAATATAAATAATTATTTAAAAACAATATATTTTTTCGTAAAAACTATATTCACACAAAATTACTCTCAAATTCATCTTTATTCTTGTAAATGCTTATGATGCAAATTTTCCAATCAGCTTTGGGTCATAGCGGGTCTTCCCAAACTCAATTATAGTTATATCAACCAACCTTCTCCATATCTCAAGTGGGATTTGCAACCACTCTAGATGATAATATGAATGAATCAATTTTTGTGTTCGGTCAACTATCATTTTTATATACCTACAACCAAAAAAATTTAAATCACTTAAAATGACATTTAAAATATATGAAAAGAACTTAAACTAATAAAATGATAAACGAAATAAATCAAAATATTTTGGCTAAAATAAAATATATTAAAATACTTACTTGCCCTGAATATCCATTAATATCATCATGTCATCATTTACATAGAAGTATATTTTGATGTCCCTTGTACTCGAGGTGTCTATAATTATTACGAACAAAATGACAGGGTCTATCAATGTTTGTTGCCAAATGGGGCGAGAGTGCATTATCATCCCCCTTAATTCACTTAGAGTAGGTCATTCATATTATTTGGGGGTAGTATCTCGACGTTCCATTTTTATTTTATTTTTATTTCTAGAAGGATAAGAGGGACCCGCCTCTAATGATGATTTGCAAAAAAAATCGACTCATTACAATAGAATTTATTAAAATCACTCTAAATACTAAATGGAATATTTATACCTCGTGGGGAATCCCTCATCTTATGACTTACCATCTTCCTCATGCCGATCGATAAGGCATGTAGACCTCTCACAATCAAGGTGTATTATAATTGCTTTATTACAAGAAAAATCTTATGTTAAAAAATAAACTATAAATCGATACCTTCTTGGAAGGGATTCCCGAGTGGAGACAAAGGATTTTTACTCGCTCAACCATCATCATCCTCCCATCAACATATATGGGAAGTAAACTTGTGATATATAAGTGGTATTAGAATTTTTCAATGAAATTATATAATTTTAAATTAAAAATAAATTATAAGTGTATACCTTTGTGCCTAGTCCCTAGAGGTCAAGGACTTCCACTCATAAAAATGTGGTAGTCTTTATTAGACTGCTCCTAAAGATCTCTATAACTAGTAGACCTTTATTTATGAAGATGTATACTTATAATTATTAAATGTGAAAAAATATTATTAAAATACAAAATACACTATAAACTTAGACCTTCGTGGTGGGTGTGTAGAGGTCGATGAGCATGGAATCATTAAAGAACATCGAGGCAACACATGGGATTCATTTAAATCCTCATTCGTGTTATATTGTGCCAAAGAACGATCTCTATAGCCGCCATAGGTGAAGGATTCAAACATACTTCTAAATAGATGTACTCTCTAATATCAAAATCAAAATCATAGAATGCATTGATTTCTAGATATGTACAAATTTTGATGCTAAAAATAACATAAATGGATTTGATAGAAAAACAACGATTTCAAAAATCATTATGTTACTAGGAAAATAGCTTAGAAATGATGTCAGATATAATCAAATTCGATTTAATACCATATTCAATAAGTTTAAAATGAAATGAAGAGCCTCTTATATGTTTCCCATCCTACAATAGATTATAATAAACTAGTATACTAATTATTGTATTTTTGTTATATATCTAGGCATGGATGTTTTAGTTAAATGACACATGTTATTGAATGTTGTTATCTTCATTTATGCTTATATCTAAAATATCGTGGATTAGTTATTAGTTATTGATTGTACTCATGTATTGATACCTCAACTATATTAGAGATTGAAAAAATTACGTTTACCTTGAGTGTGTATGGTGGTGACAGTAATCCAAGAAAGGATTTGGTACTACATCAATCATGACATTATTGAATGTAGCTAATTAAGGTTAGGAGCAATCATCTGTTGGACGTTTGAGATGTGCACCCAAGAGACTAACTCCAATTTTGAGGGATTTCAATATCTCATTATTAAAAATGGGAATATCTTCAATGTATGGGACACTTATCTCGCTTGAGGTAGACCTTTGTAGAAGGCTAACTTTCTATCCTAACTACTTGATGCTAGTCACTACTCTATTCTCATATACTAGTTTAGGAGAAAATGAATGAGAAAACATGAAATAAAAAAGTGATACTCCAAGGAGAAAGGGGATCACCATCACGATATGAGTTGGCAAGTGAAAGGAAAAAACATGAACCCAAAGGGAAGATATGAGCCACAAATAGATCATGGATCTAAATCTAACTCTCATTCTCAACCTTTAAGAGACACAATGAAAGAAAGTCACAAAAATTCCACACATAATAAATTACAAAGATAACATAGAGGTAAGTGACAATTAACACATAACAAAGGGCGAGTGTGAGCCACAATCATATATGTATTAACAACTAGTATATACATATTATTATATCAACAAAATCCAAGATGTTCATTCATTCACATATATCTAAACCATAAGTCATAGGCACTCGTAAATCTTAGCACCCAAAAGAGTACAATAACCTTTATTTCAAAGAAGAGGAACTGCTGGGGCTCAAAATTGCACCCATCCTAGATCAGGATGAACTGGGGCTTTGAGGAAACATGGAATTGTCTCCAATTTGGGGGACTTGTGCTTGAGACAGACCTCCGAAGAAGGTCGGCTTCCTCTACCTATTTCTATTGCTAAGACTACTCCTAGGAAAGGAAATGTAGCTACCTATCACTACTCTATGATTCCAAGGGACCATGATGAGAAGGAGATGCATGGAAATGAATACCTAAACTAAGGGGATGTGATAACACCAGAAAGGGGGATGAACCTCTCAGTTGAGTGAAAATGAGGGAAAATGTACACAAAGAGGATAGATAGATGTGGAACATACTAGAACAACACTCACATACCCGTTTTCAAGGATCTCAAAGAAAAGGAACCTGCAAGAGACATGAAATAATACACATCAAACAAACAATGCAAGGGAAGGACAAAAAGATGCAATAAAATATGAAATAGGGTAGAGAATAGCCACAAAATTAGATTTTATTACTTCCAAGAGATGCAAAGTTGATTAAAATGGTGGATTAGGTAGGTATCAAAATGTAGTTAACCAGATCTCGAGGCCTACAACTCAAAATTCAAAGGAACAATACTATCAAAAATGTACTTAGCAAACTAAAAGGGTCTAACCTTTTACAATGAGCAATATTCAACAATTTATAGAAGAATGAGAGAGAAGGAAGGGGAGAAAGAGAGGGAAACTTGGATTCAAATTTCCAACCACCAATAACATGTAATAAATGTCTACAAATGCACTTGTAGTAGTGTCGATCCACTTCCCCATGTCACTCTAAATTTTGGAAGAAGAAAAGAAGCAAGATCTAATGAAATTTGGGTGGTCGAGTTGACTGGTTATGAGTATTAATGGCATGTGTCACATTTCTCTATTTTCTACCCATCAAACCGCCAAAATCTGATTTTGATTGGTCTAGAGTGTAGCCCACTTTAGTATATTTCAAACAAGATCAAAAGCACATGAATCCGATCTCAATGGGAAACACTATGATAATTTGAAGTTCACAGTATAAGCTAAACACACAAGACACGTGTCACAACTTGGTCGGCTTAAGGATTTGGCTGATTGTTTGTGTTTTGTCTTTTTCTACCATGTATCATGCATTCATTTGATGCGAGGATTCACCATCAGCTGACATGTCCCGATAGGTTGTGTGTTGGGAACTTCATCTTAAAATTTAACATATGGCTCCTAATAACCAACGCAAGAGATTACACTGGCACCCGCAAGGGAAATAAGTGCAAGAGGAAAGAATGAAGAAGTCTATGAGTGCACACAAGAGGGCACGTGAGGATTGACAAGAAAAGATGCATATTTGCAAAGGTATACAAATATGCTGCGGGCACGAGCGCACAATACAAAGACGTGCGAAGTTGGAAAGTGAAGGGAAAAATGTGCTTCTCACCAGGGGATGTGCGGGACTAAGGAAAAAGAGCATGCACGGGAAATCCTTCTAGGGACTTAGTGGAAATGGAAGGTAAGCCCACAAATGTGCGTGAGAGGTGCAAAAACTGTTGAATGACAACATATGCACAAATATTGTGCACGTGGGGAAAATGGAAGGAGATAGAGGAATGGAGGAATAAAGTGGGAGTGTGCAAAAAGTGGGGGTTAAGGAAAACATAAGGAAGAAATGGGAAGGGCGTGTAAGGGTGCATGCGAATAGAGGGCATGCAGGGTGCACGTAAAGCACTATAGCCATGCCAATGTGCCAAATTATAAGACCAAGAGCACGTGTAACTTAGAAACTTGATGTCGAGCCAAACGAGATTACAAGTTGTCTAAATAACATGGGTAGTTATTTTAGACAATAGTTTAGTGACTTTTGGGGCCATCTTCTTGCTAGATGAAAGAAATCGGTGGCCTCAAGCATCCATTTGGCATGGAGTTACCTTAAAAACATGAAATTCTGATCTCTAACTTAAAGAACACCCCTGATGTCACTTGAAGACATTGTTTCACTGACTCAAGAACTATTACTCTCATGTGAAGATTTTCTGATTAGAATTTTAAAATAGTGAAAACTATTGATACCGCCTAACTATTGGAAATTTAATCGAACTATCATCCTGGAAGCAAAAAGAACACGTGTAAGGGAGTACATGAGAGGAAAGAACTATGTACAAAAAGACAATGTGCGCAGATTGCACTTGGAGGAATTGAAACTACTCTAATATGTACATAATGCGAGAGGAACTCAATGGAAGTGTTTGAGATGAATGCCATTGACTAGGATAGAAAGTGCATCCGCACCAAGGTGAGATAACTCAAAAGAATTAGCCTTCTTACAAAAACAAATGATATATGGGCCACTCCAAAGTGCATCAAACTTTGAATGGTGCCCTAGTTTGGCTCTATCAATGTCCCATTTTAAAACTAGATCACCGACTTTCAAAGCCCGAGGCCTAGCCTTTTATAAAACCACTTTTTTAATCTTTGATGCCGTTCGATTTGATCATGACAGAGTTTCTCATTTCTTCAAGCTCAACCAACTATGTCATTCTTATTTATCTTTGGTCTTTGTCCTCAAACTCCACTTGTTGGGCTAGCTCTAATGAAGGTAATTCAAGTGATAAAGGAATCACAACCTCTTTACCATAAACAATATTGAAAGGTGAAGTACCAATTACCTTCTTCACCGTGATTTTGTTTGCCTAGAGCATGCACGAGACCATTGTATGACACTTCCTTTGGTGATGGTCAATGTATGCTTCATGATTCTGATTAGGTTATTATTAGTTGACTTACCAAACCGTTACTTGAGGGTAGTAGTTGGAAGAAGTATTCAAATAGATTCCAAGACTAAGAGCCCAATCAGAAATTCTTGTACTCCAAGGAAGGCTTTTACATTATTAGAGATAATGGTCTGAGGAACAAAACTTAGTTACAATGCCTTCGAGAAAGTCAAGGATGACAGATGTATTGATTCTTGAGTGCGACAACTTCGTCTATTTGGTGAAATAATCCATAGTTGTCAACACAAAATTGTGGCTAGTGCTTGAGGGTGGGTTAATCACACCTACAAAGTCAAGACCCCATCTGCGTAAAAAGGCTAATCCACTCGGATTGGAGAGGGGATGACCGCCAATTTATTTTTGCCAATAAATAAAGTGCATTATTTACAAATTCTGACCCATTTTTGCTCGTCTCGCAAAGAGGGTAGGCCAAAAGTATCATGCCTTAATGATCTTCATTGTTGTTACTTTGAGAGAAGTGTCCACTAGATAATCCATCATGAAATTCTCTGCTAACAATGTTTAACCTCGCGCACCATTAATACATCTCAACAACATGCCATTAATGTTTCTCTTGAATAAAATGCCATCAATCAACACATATGGAATAGATAGCAGCCTCGATGTCATTTATTTTCTTTGGTCGAGATCATGAGGGTATGCCCCAGAAGAGCAAAATGTTACCATGTCCTCCATCCAGGTACACCCATTAGGATCTTCATTCGCTCGTGTTTGGTGTGCGGAGGATCTTTATCTAGAAACAATGAAGTCTCATGATCATTTTGCAAATCCTCAGCAATCTTCCTGCAGAGTGCATTACCTCTAACTAGCTTAGTGGCTTTGATAGTCACATCATATTCCATGATTTTGGTCACCCGCCTTTCTCTCTTCTCACTGATTTCTTCTCCCATGATGAATTCTTCCACACCAGAGTGTGAAACTAGCACCTTGACATGATTTGTGGCGAGGATACTCTTGAATTTCTTGAGAGTGCGCATGATGGAGAAGACCATTATTCTATGTGGCTATATTTAAATTCATAATATTTTAGTGTGTGACTAAAGAAATCCACTAACGCTACCCAATCCTTGTTTATTTTATTGTGTCAAGACATCGGCAACACTAGCATCAGATCCATAAACATAAAGGATGAAATCATTGGAGTAATCTGGATTGATGAGTTTTAGGGCACGAGCAATTTCTTGCTTGATCTTGTTGAAGCTTTCCTTTCCTTATGTTATCCATTTGAAAACTATTTCCTTCTTGAGCATAAAGGTGATGGGCCTTTCGAATCCTATAAAGTTAGGAATGAACCTCCTAAAAAATTGATTTTGCCTAGGAATGATCGTATTTCAAGAGAACTCAACTTGATTTTGGATAAAATGGACAATCGCATGTCATTGTAAAACATTTCTAGTTGGTTTTATTGTTTGGAATGGATGGTTTGACCACCACGATGTGCTATGCATTTCCTGGAAAATCCTTAGCAGTGAGAACTATGAACCAAGGGCTACCATATGATCTCGCTTCTTTACTCAATTTTCTTGGCACCACCTACATATTAAGATGTTCAAAGCTCTCCAAGAGGTCCCAAACTCTATGTTTATAATCTTTTGAGGAGCTTATTATTTATTACACACTTGTTTGTGACTTGGTGGATAACCAACTCAAAGTTTTCGAAGATCTCGCAATGCCTTGCTTTGCTCTTAGTAATAAGAATGCAATAATGCACAACAAACAAACAATGAAATGGAAGGGAAAAGTATGCAATAAAATACGAACTAATGTAGAGAATAAGCAACAAATAAGATTGATTTCTTCCAAAAGATGCATATTCGATTACATGTGGTTGATGAGGCAGTATCCACCGCAAGGAACTGCATTTGAGGCCTGCACTCAAAATTCCAAGGAACAATGCACCTAACAAACTAAGAAGGTCTAACCATTTACAATGAGCAATGTTCAACAATATGTAGAAGAATCAAATAGAAGAAAGGGGAGAAAGAGAGGAAACTCAAATTAAAACTTCCAACCACAAAAACAAGTAATAATTGTCTACAAATGTGCCTACAATAGTGTCAAATCCACCTCCCCATGCCAGTTTAACTTGTGGAAGAAGAAAAGAGGCAAGATCTAATCAAATCTCGATGGTTGAGTTGATCAAGTTATGAGCATTAATGGATTATGTCACATTTATCTATTTTCCACCAACCAAAATCCCACCAAAAATTGATTTAGAATGCCCTAGAGTATAACCCATGTTAGTAGCTTTTCAACAAGATCAAAATCACATGAATTTGATCTTTGCAGATAAGTTATGACTATTTGAAGTTTGCTATAAAGATAAGTCGAACATGCAAGACACATGTCATGACATGGTCGGTTGAATGATTCAACCGAGTTTTTGTGTTTTGTCTTTTTCTGCAATATATTATGCATTCATTTGATGTGAGGATTCGGTGCGTAGTTGACATGTCTTGATAGGTTGCGTGTTGGGCACTTCATTTGAAAAGTTAACACGTGGCTCTCAATGACTAGTGCAGAGATTGTACTTAGCATGCACACAAGAGGAAAATGTGTGAGATGAAAGAATGTGGAGGTTTGTGAGCACGTGTAAGAGGGAGCACAAGGAGTGAGAAGAAAAGGTACATATCTGCGGCAGTTATACAAGTATGCAGCGGGTGTAGGCACGCAAGACAAAGATGTGCGAAGGTGGAAAATGAAGGGGAAGTTGAGTCCACGTGAGGGGATGTAGGACTTAGGAAATATGGGCATGCATGAGAAATAATTTCATGGACTTAGTGGAAATGGAAGGCAGCCCACAGATGCATATGAGAGGATGTAAAAATGTTGGAATGAAAGCAAATGCAAAAAGATTACGCGTATGGGGAAAATGGAAGGAGATAGAGGAAAGGAGAAAGAAAGTGGAGTGCATGAAGAAACTAGGGGGAAGGAAAAACACACGGAATAAATGGGAAGGGCGCGTAAGGGTGCACGCAAAGAAATGCAACCATGCAAATGTGCCAAAGTATAATACCAAGAGCGTGCGTAGCTTGGAAACTTGATGTTAGAGACAAAATGAGACTACAAGTTGTCTAAATAACTAGTGTGGTTATTTTTGACAACAAGAACCATTTTTACAATAGATTGAATTACTACTTAGAGAAAAATTAGAGAGAAGGGGGAGGGATAATAAAGAGAGATGAGTATGATGTGGAATGTGTTAAAGTATATTCTCTTCTTATCCTTATCTCCTCTAAAAGGATCAAGAAGCTCTAGAAGATGCTCAACTAAGAATATCCACCCCAAATCGACCTTTCAAGTATATTCTAGGGACTCAACCGACATCATGATGATCCATACCCATGAATTATAGTTTCTAAAAGTTCTCAAACAACCTTATCTATAAACCCTCATGTGTTTGCCAACAAGTATTTGTTTTTTAGTGATTTTATGCCTTCATAAGCAAGAAATAAGTAAATATTTTGTTTGGGAGTTGATCCCCGAGATATCATTGATGAATTCCCATGAGATTAAGAAGATGATCAAGAATAAGTTGCCACTTACTCAAATATCATATTTTCCCTTTTGGGACCAATGTGAAGGTCTATCTTTTAATCAACTTGTTTAACTCCCCTATATGCGTTTGGTGGGGCCATGAAGGTAATATTAGCTCAAAATCATCTTCTAGAAGAAGATGAAAGAACCGTAACCATCGTAGACCGCCAGAACCATTTGATATGTTTATTGAGCCATAGACACTCAAAGATTCTCAATTTTTTTCTCAAATCCTTCGAACCATTCTCTTTGAAACTAGGTTGTTTGTGTAGCTCTCTCAATAACACATAATGGTCCCATCTACTTGCCAATTAGATGTATTTAGCGTAATTTATCAATGAAAACCAAGCCTCTATTTGTGCCTTTTCCCTAGTTGTGATATCCCCTAACTCTATTTTAAATTAGGAGAAAACATGAAATTTAAGCTAATGAAATGAATAGTGTAAAAATCCCATATTTCATCATTTTGTGCCATGTGTTTCAATAAGGGCTTCGGTACTTTGCAAGGTGAGGGAGAAATGTCTTGAATCTTGAGATGGTGCATGTCACCGATTTCCACTGTGTCTCCTTACTTTTCCATGCATCATCTATTGGCACTATGCAAGGTTTGAAGTGAGAAACAAGGGCCCAAGACATTATTGTGTGCCAATGGATGTCATGTTTCACTTGTGTTACGTGTCATCAATGATGCTTTGGAATTTTTGGAATGGAGACTAATACTTGAAAGAATTTTGTTTACCAATGACTTCCACATGTGTCTAGAAAATATCACATATCATCCATCAAATCTTTGTAGAGTTTGAAGTGAGAAACTTTAACCTCGAGACAATCCTAAGACAATATTGAATCCAATGTCATTGTGCATCCTCCCTACCACTTGTCTTCAAGGCCTAAAACCTGTAAAGTATAGAACTTTTAAGGCGAAGACTTAATGTTTGTGGAAGTGTCGAATATCGATGCTTCACATTTTTCATGCTTCCTTCATAGGCATCAAATCAATGAAAAAGTGATGAAGTTTGAGACTCCGTGGGATAAGGGAAGGTTGACGAGTTATATATGTTAACTTAATCCACTTGTCAAACAACCTTCACTAAAGTAGTGAAAACCACGAAAAGTGATCAAATTTGACCATATTTAATTTATTAAACTTGACATGATTGCTTCAATGTAAAACTAAGGGATTTAAACATCATTTGAACGCTTCAAGGTTAAACTCCACTAAATTGGCATGTATGCAATTTGTAACAATGGGAAATTTTAAGGATTTAAATTTGGCAACAACATCATAGTGATCGTTGTTCCTAGTTGTTGTTAGTAGTATTAATTATGTGTGATTTCAAAATTTAACACTCTAAATCCTTCCTTAACACTTCACCCTTCCACATAGGGCTTTTAGAAGCCTATGTGTAACCTTGTAAGAGTGGAAGAAAGTGAAAATAAGTGGTACAAATGGCCAAAATTGAGTAGACATGAAAAACCTCATGAAAATATGTGCAAACCAACTCGTATAACTCAATTATGACTAAATCTAGAAGCCTTGACTATTGGTGTAAGGTTAGGAAGATATTTTGGTGTCATTTATGAGTGGTACCTAATTTGGAGGAAACATCACTCTTAATACCCTACTGTATGATCTACAAGAGGCTGAATAATATCTACCACATTTTGAGTAATAACCTTCTGGATATCAAGAGACATATTTGTAGCAGTATTCTGTACATGACTTTCTATTCTTTTTACAGACTGATTTACATCATCTATTTTTGAATTTAACAATCTAAGAGCACCTGATACATCTCCTTTTTGGTTTAGCTCAATGGCTTTTAAAGTCTTTTCCATTTCAGCTAATATAGACTCCTGTGACTGTAATCTATCATGGACATTTTTTACAGCTTTATTTGTCCAATTTAGCATTTTTGATGACTCAGAGGGGTCTATTTGTCTATCTACAGATCTCGGTACCAGAAAACAACTTTTTGGGTCTGGTTAGAAGACAGAATTTTAGAAGCTGTCTAATGATGGAAAAGATGAAGAACTAGGAGATACTGACGCCATGCTAATGGTTGGACCATTAGATGGAACATATTTTTGTTTTATGAGTTGTTCACAATCATTGCACCACAAGTAATCAGTGTTAGGATCATGAACAAGACTATTATGACTGCACAAAAATACTTGCTCTTTTGCAGGCTTATTAGATGATGACTCTCCAAGAGAGAAGACTGAACTATCAGACTTTATAGAACTAGATCTGGGAAGTCTGGATAGAGAACTTTACTTCTAAAAGATAAAGTAACATTATTTTTGGATTCATTTACAACAGTAGCATTCTCAAGCTTTGGCTGGCTGGTCTGCAAATTTTTGGACAATGTCCATTCCTTTGGCACCTTGATCTGTGACCATGAAATCAACTCTGGTTCTATCTTTTGACTTTCAACATTTACGTGACTCACCACGCTGCTGCCCTTGGATATACCATGTTTGACTGCAGGATACATGGTATTGACAAGACGATATATGACTTTATAGTGAATGGCTAATGGACAGGCACCGGGTTTCATATTCAAACCAGTTGTTGCTAGATGAAGCTTTAAGACTTCTTTTAACAGATCATCTTTGGTTAGACTAACAGGATAGTTAGGATAAACCTCAAAGGAAATCGGACCATTATGAAGACTAGTTTGATCAGAAAGTAAACAAAGAATCCTTAAAGTTATCAAATCTAAGATCCATTAAACAACAAAGGACTGAAGCATTTAGACCACGACGGAACAGAGGGGTTATTCCTATCTTGTACACAACCTATATGAGCAAACTTATAAGTACTCTGTTTCTTAAGAGATTTTATATCACTGGGATCAATCAAAGGGATATTATATTCACATGAAGAAGTTTGAGATACTTGGATTACAGAGACTCGGGTTTTAAAGGTAGTAGCAGCTATTAAATGGAAAGCAGAAATTTTTGCATAGACTTGGTCATACGGGATCTTTGGCAATTTCCAAGCAGGTAAAGGATCAGACTCTTCTTGTATATCTATAGCAGAATTTACAGGGAAGACTTTAGAAAGACTTACAAGATCTTGTTCAAGATCTCCATGAGAAAGGTTATCGCGATCTTCAGATGCCATTTTAAATCACATCGACAAGTAACTTTCAGCCGGACTTACGGTATCGGGCTTCAACCTAGACTGCGCATCGGCCAACACCAGTGACTTACTTGCAGGGAGCCTCGCCTCTTAGCCTGGCTTACGGTGTATCAACTTGCTTCACAGATAGAAATGGAAATACGCAATAGAACTTTCAAGATGGAAAATCAGAAACAAAACTTGCAATTCTTCTTTATAAATTCAAGATCCTTTACAAATCTGTATTACAGAGAATCGACTCTGATACCACTTCAAACAAAGCCTCCAAAATATTATACATACAAAGTAAGATACTTAGCAAATGAAACTAAAACTTACAGAATTTCTTGACTCTAGAACTTCACTTGCATACAAATGATCCTACTATGAGATTAAGATATGTAGAATCTTTTCCTGCATACTTTGCTACAGAGTATAAAAATCCATGCATGGGAAAAATCCAGATGAATTGAGTTTTGGTGCAATTAATCAGATTATTGATGAAACTAATGCAAGGCTTTGCAGAGAAAAGTATGAAAGAAAGGAGGCCATAAAAGCTGAGAAGACACTTGGCCATAAGTTTTGCCAGATGTTTGATAGTGACCCATTCGGCTGTGATACACAAAAGTCCCATAAAAAGAAGGTATGTAAAGATTGTTCTTCTTTTTTAAAGGGGAAGGGTCAGAGGAAGTTTAAAAAGTATAAAAAATATGATAAGTCTTCTGCATATAAAAAGCCATATAGAAAGTATGTTTTCCGAAAAAGAAGTATGTGGGAAAAGAAAGAAGTTTGTTCCTACTTGTTTTATATGTAAAGGAAAACATTATGCCACTGATTGTCCTCAGAAAAATTCAGAGAAAGGAAAAGCTAAAGTAAATACTCTTGCCACCAAGGGTATTACAGAAGATAATTATTGTCTAATCGGTGATTCTGATAGTTATTCCTCGATATCTCTTATCAATCTCTTGATGAGGATTTTCATATTAATATTGTACAACATACTGACTCTGATAGTGATAGTACTTGTTCTGGATATGATTCTTTACCATCATTTGTGAATATGGTGGTTTCTGTAAATATGAATGCTAACTTTCCGCATCCATTGATGCCCTATCTTCTGAACTTCTTCTCAAACAGTTATAGCTCAGACAAAGTGAGTATGAAGACTGTCCCCCATGGGACACGGCAAGAAAGATATTTCTTCAAAATAAAGTCAGAGAATTGGAAAACAAATATTTCCAACAATCAAGAATAGAGCAAGAAAGAAAGATCAGAAATGCAGAAGAAGAAGAAGAATTATTTTGTCAAGAAGAGCCATATTCTCCAGTCCCAACAAGACCTCCATTCCAAGGAAGGATTCACAAAGACAAACTCCTTATAGAGGGAGAGGATGAGGAGATATAAGAAGAGGTGGGAGAGGAACTCTTCCACAAAGAAGTTTTCCATTCCTTTTCCCTAAGAAAAGGAAACAAAAGAATATCAGGAACCTGCTAGAAGCACAAAAATCCTGATTCTGAGACATTAAAGAGCCTGGAGAAGAAAAAGAATTGAATTTCTCCATAAGGTTATAGCAAAAGCCACCAATGAGTATAAAAACTCATTGAAGAAGAAGAAAGAGACAAGAAAGAAGCAGAAGCTGATGAAGATCTAGAAGAAGCCTATCAACAAATTCTTCTACAAGAAGCACAAGAAGGAGCTTCAAAGAATCGAACCAAATTCAGAGGTATGCACTGTTAAGTGTACCCAAAATCCTTTCATATCTATCACTATTTGCATTCCTAATATAAAGCCCTACTCATTAGATGCAATGATAGATACTGGTGCAGATATTAGCATGATCAGATCTAGAGCAATACCTCCTGACTGCTGGAATGAAACCTATTTGAAAATACATTTTGACAAAAAGAAGTTGTCTCTAGATATGTGGCCTATGTTCCTGTTAGGATAGAAGGATATACTAGAACTCTGAAGTTCTATCAGCATGACATGATATCCTATGACTGCCTAATAGGTGTAGATGCTTTACAGGATTGTGGAACCTTTAGTTTCAGCAAAGACTATATTTCCTTGTTCAATCCTGATGTAAAAATTCCTAGAAAGTATACTTTTCAGACAATAGTTCCTCTGTCTGAACATAGGAAAGAATCCAACCATGATTGGATTCATAAATCTATTTCTCTTTGTAAATCTAATATTGATGACATTGTTTCAAAGATCAAAAAGATCTTTGCTCTGACAATCCACATGCTTTTATTTCTAGAAAAAAGCATGTCTGCTCTCTTGATTTACAAATTTTGAAGGACAAAGAAGGCAATGAAATTGTGCCTAAATTCAAAGCACACCACAGAGGCATGATTCCTCTCTGAGAGAAAAGAATGCCATGAAGAGATCAAGAAAGTTTTTGCAAGGTGGTTTCATTCAAGAATCAAATTCTCCATGGGCATGTGCAGCTTTCTACGTCAATAAAAGAAGTGAGCAGTTGAGACAGAAAGAAAAGGCTAGTTGTTGATTACAAGCCTTTAAATAAATTTGTTTCTGCAGTTCAACATCCTATTCCTGCAAAGGATGATTTGCTTGCCCGAATCAAAGGATCGAAAGTCTACAACAAGTTTGATTTGAAAAGTGGATTCTGGCAGATCTTCCGAAACCTGAAGATACTTACAAAACTGCTTTTATTGTTCCTGGAGGTCAGTATGAATGGAAGGTTCTTCCATTTGGTTTAAAAACTGCACCTTCAATCTTTCAAAAGAAAATGGATTCTATATTTGGTGATCTTTCAGAATTTTATTAGTATATATTGATGATATACTAATATTTTCAAAGTCTCCAAAAGATCATCTTGAGCATTTAGAAAAAATTATGATACAGTTTATAATAATGGTTTGTGCCTATCTCCTACAAAAATGGAGATATTCAAGGATGAAATGGATTTCTAGGCATCAAGATCAAAGATGGATCCATTGAAATGCAAAAGCATGTAGTATCCAAAATCCAAGAATTCCCAGATGAAATTAAAGAAAAGAACAATTACAGAGATTTCTTGGATGTGTTAACTATGTTGCAGGATTTTACAAGAATATTACGCAGATAGAATTCTCCTGAACAAAAGATTGAAAAAGAATGCTCCGGCTGGACTGAAGACATGACACAAGATGTCAAAAGAATAAAGAAACAGGTCTTGGACCTGCCCTCTATGTCTTTGCCTGGACAAGGAATAAAGATCATTGAGACTGATGCCAGTGAAAATTATTGGGGTGCCATCCTAAAGGAAAGAACAAAAGAAGGAAAAGAAAAGGTATGTAGATATGCTTCTGGTTCTTTTCAAGGATCTGAGTTGAAATATCATTCAACTCATAAAGAAATTCTTGCTGCCAAGAAAGCTATCAAAGCTTTCTTATTTTTCATTCAAAATGAGCATTTTATTTTGAGATCGGATCTAAAAGATTTCAAGGCTAGACTAAATAGTGGTGATCCAACAAATAAGACTGCATTTAATAGAATGCAGAGATGGGGATTATGGTTCGACAATTTCAGTTTTGATGTCGAACATATAAAAGGAAAAGATAATTCTCTCGCTGATTTTGCAAGCAGAGAATTAAATCAAACCAGGAATGTTAATGTTACTCAAATCTTTCATGAATTTGTAGAAAGTATCTGGAAGACTGAAACTTGTCAGAATTATTTAGAATCTAAGAAAAGGTGTGACAATACTATGTCTTGGGAAGCACAACATTTGCTTCTATCCAGAGGAATCATTTCAGTTTCACCCTATCAGATGACAGAGGTTACCTGCAGATTTGTGGATCCAGAGGTACCTACTTCTGAGTTTCATACAAAGTACAAGACCCTATGGTTTTCTGCACTCTACATTGGCAATGGCAACATTCCAGATATGTTGAACCTGCTAATGATAACAAGGCCAATGAAGGATTAAGATTAAGACAATTGGTCCCTAGACCAAACACTCTGTGGAGATTTGAGTTTTCCAGACTCTGGCCAGAAGGACATCCGTTGGAAAATGACATATGGAACCGGCCAAGTATTCCTGGTGATAGGCAATACATTGCTAACCATTTCAAATATTTTCTTTTAAAGTATTTGCCTACTAAAATTTCTGACAGTCCTTTATTAAATGTTTCTCCAGACACTGCCAGAAATATCTTGATTAATTGTAAAATAAATTGGTATGTTAAGGTTCATTATTATTTGAGGACTAATATTTTTCAGGGACATCATGCAAATCCAAATGGTCAATTATGGAGAAGGATTATTCTCCACCACACCATGAATATACATCCTCCTGCTCCTGGCCATTTCCTGAGGATTCCAGACCAGTACATTTTCCCAACAAGGCGTCATCTCAACAGAAATGAAGATGGAACTGCTTCTCTATCTAGAGAATGGTATGAATGCCACAAATAGAATCTCCAACTACCAGAAAGAATTTTTTTGATTTCATTATAGTTAGTTTGAAGAATGACGTAGGAGGTCCTAATCCCCATAAAGAGTTATTTTTTTTTGTTTTAATGGTATCAAATTCTAGTGGTATTATGTCGTCATTCCTTATGTTTTGGAATTAGCTTGCCCATTCTCTATTTTTATAATTATCTAAAATATAGAGGGTTCTTTGGGTTTACAAAATTTAACCTAGAGTTTATATTTTTTTCCTATTGTTTACATACATTATCCTAGGGTTTTTTAAATTTGATTAGGGTTTACATGATTTCCATTAAAATCCATACTAGAGTTTACACAACTTTTCCTAAGATTTGCATTTTACTTCCTAGGTTCACATACATTATTAATCAAATTTAGATAAACAATTGCATGCCTATAATATGGGATTCGTCACTTACTCTTCTACTTCCAAATAGTGGAGCATTTTCTTGCCTTGAAGGTTTTGATTTTGGTATATGTCTACATAAGTTTGTTATTTTTTCTTTGTTGTCCTCTACATTATCTTTTTTTCCTTTATCCTCTTCCTTTTTTGTCTTTTTATTTTTCCTCTCCTTTTGTTTTCCTTTATTTTTATGTTGATAAACACACTTTATTTAATTTGATATTTTATGTTGTTTAGTTGTCATTCAAGTCTTATAAAATACAAATATGGTCTACGATCAAAATGCAATGGTACTCATATAACATGGTGATTGATTAAAAATTTAATACATATTGCAATTGATGTAGGTATCAAAAGTAATGTGCTTAAGGGGTATGAAGTAAGAGTCCAAAAAGGGTTGTTGGTGACTCGTTTGGGACGACAAATCTATTTTTTTTTAGTATACGTCATTTTATCATATAATTGCATTTGTATGACAAGTGTTATAAGAAGTGCACAACAATGAAAGTGCATGCGATATTAAAAGACTTAGGATGGGCCCAAGATAATTATTTTGTACTAGTAAGACACTTGTAGTGTTGAATTTTTGTAAAAAAACAAACTATAAACTAAAATTAAATATTGTTAAAATTTTATCATTAATTTTTAGTAGGGTAAAATTTTTTGGAGGATGAAGCGGATGTTGACTGAGGATGAGGATGACGAGGACATCAAAGAGGATGATGGGAAGTGCATGATGAAGAGGAGGAGGAGGAGGACAAGGAGGATTGAGATCAATAAGAGCATGAAGGCTGTGAAGATCGGGAGAGGAGGATGAGACCGATCAATGGGATATTTAGGATGTAGTTTTACATCTATTTGTTTTGTAATTTGAAAAGGACATCTTAACACTCCTTCAAAATTACAATCGTTATATACCACTTGTAAAAGAAATTTTAGATTGAAATATTGTCTTTTTATCAATAATAATTTTGATATTTTACAAACTCTCAAAGTGTAGAATGTCCTAGTGATAATACAATGTAAACATTATTTTATTATATAATATTTAATTCTTACAAATAATTACAAATAGTATAATTATTCGTAATTATACCATTTGTAATTATGATTAATTATATATCTTTTTTATTTAAAAATATTAAATGGTTTCTAGGTCACATTTGCGCCACCCTTGTTGATAAGGTGTTGTGCCTTGTATTGTTATTAGGTGGTGCAAAAGAAGATGCATATGCGGTGAAAATATGACGCTAATGTTATGCAAAAGTGATGCCAATTCGAAAAAACTAAAAATTTCTAGTGACGTATCATTTTCGGTCACTTTTGCGATGTGATTGATGCAAGAAACATGATGAAAACACCCAAAGGGTTAAATTCCAATGAAAAAAATGAGTCAAAATGGCATTATTTTTACATTGTGTAGTAGTGTTTCTTATTTATACAATACACATCTATTAATGATTCCTACGTCCTTCTTAACATGTAGTGTTGAGACCTCACATATGACTAGTGTGGGTTTAAGAATGGAGTAAGACACATTTCCTCTCTTAATTATTACCACTATCACCAAGTTTTGTAAATGGAACAAGAAGTATTAAAATTATAAAAATGTAGTTTTCTCAACACTTGCATATATTAATATATCATTCACAACCATTTAATTCTATTTTATCATTTGCATAATTTCCATAACATTCATCCACATTTATAAAAGAAACATTCCTAACCATTCAAAGTGCATGAAACTATTTGTGGGAAACTATTCAAAGTGCCATGCTTAGTGGGATCCTCGCTACTATTACCTATTTGGGGAATGATAAAAGAGAAGTATGACCATATCGCAGATTGGATGCTTCGGACTCAACACACATAACCACATCGGGCGTTGTTTACCTTGTTGCAAACAATACAGTCTAGAATTGAAAGAGCATCCAAAAATATACTCACTTAGGTGTGGACGGGATTCATTGAAGATGTTGTTCTTTTGTGATCTTTTTGCTGTGACTTTACTACTTTTTTGTGGTTTTGTTGCAGTCTGTGTCCTTTTTTTGCTTCTAGTTATAACTAACTCTTGGTTACTTTTGGAAATATTGTTCTATCTGAATTTTGATCCTTTTTTGTTTAATCTTCATAGTTATATCAGATGGTGAGCACTTTTTGTAGCAACAGGTATATTCCCTTTAAAACTATTTACGAATACTAATAAAAATCGCATGATGAATTCTTCTCCCATGATGAATTCTTCCACACCAGAGTGTGAAACTATCACCTTGACATGATTTGTGGCAAGGATACTCTTGAATTTCTTGAGAGTGTGTATGATGGAGAAGACTGTCTTTCTATGTGAATATATTTAAATTCATAATATTTTAGTGTCCGACTAAATAAATCCATCTTTGCAGTCCTTGTTTATTTTCTTGTGTCAAGACATCGGCAACACTAGTATCGAGATCCATAAACATAAAGGATGAAATCATTGGAGTAATCCCCGAATTGATGGTTTAGAGAGCACAAGCAATTTCTTGCTTGATCTTGTTGAAGCTTTCCTTTCCTTCGTTATCCATTTGAAAAATATTTCCTTCTTGAGCATAAAGGTGATGGACCTTACGAATCCTATAAAGTTAGGAATGAACCTCCTAAAAAATTGATTTTGCCTAGGAATGATTGCATGTTTGAAGAGAACTCAACTTGATTTTGTATAAAATGGACAATCTGCATGTCATTTTCAAACAATTTCTAGCTGGTTTTATTGTTTGGAATGGATGGTTTGACCACCATTACGATGTGCTATGCATTTCCACTCGGAAAAAATCTTAGCAGTGAGAACTTTGAACCAAGGGATACCATATGATCTCGCTTCTTTGCTCAATTTTCTTGGCACCACCTACATATTAAGAGCTTCAAAGCTCTCCAAGAGGTCCCAAACTCTATGTTTATAAGCTTTTGAGGAGCTTATTATTTATTACACACTTGTTTGCGACTTGGTGGATAACCAACTCGAGTGTTTCGAAGATCTCCGATGCCTTGCTTTGTTCTCAACAATAAGAATGCAATGATGCACAACAAACAAACAATGCAATGGAAGGGAAAAATATGCAATAAAATACGAACTAATGAGAGAATAAGCAACAAATAAGATTGTATTTCTTCCAAAAGATGCATAGTCGATTACAATGGTTGATGAGGCGGGTATCCACTGCAGTGAACTAGATCCGAGGCTTGTAACTCAAAATTCCAAGGAACAATGCACCTAGCAAACTAAGAAGGTCTAACCTTTACAATGAGCAATGTTCAACAATATGTAGAAGAATCAAATAGAAGAAAGGGGAGAAAGAGAGGGAAACTCAAATTAAAACTTCCAACCACAAAAAATAAGTAATAATGTCTTCAAATGTGTCTATAGTAGTGTCAAATCCACCTCCCATGCAGTTTAACTTGTGGAAGAAGAAAAGAGGCAAGATCTAATCAAATCTCGTGTGGTAAGTCGGCTAGGTTATGAACATTAATGGCCTATGTCACATTTATCTATTTTCAACCCACCAAAATCACACCGAAATTTAATTTAGAATGGCCTGAAGAGTATAACCCACGTTAGTAGCTTTTCAACAAGATCAAAATCACATGAATTCGATCGTTGCGGTAGAAGTTATGACTATTTGAAGTTTGCGGTACAAGTGAACATGCAAGACACATGTCATGACATGGTCTGGTTGAATGATTGATTGAGTTTTTGTGTTTTGTCTTTTCTGCAATATATTATGCATTCATTTGATGTGAGGATTCGGGCGCGATTGACATGTCCCGATAGGTTGCGTGTTGGGCACTTCATTTGAAAAGTTAACACGTGGCTCTCAATGACTAGTGCGGGGAGATTGTACTTGGCACACACACAAGAGGAAAATGTGTGAGATGAAAGAATGTGGAGGTTTGTGAGCACGTGTAAGAGGGAGCACAAGGAGTGAGAGAAGAAAAGGTACATATACGCAAGTTATACAAGTATGCAAGCGGGTGTAGGCACGCAAGACAAAGTTGTGCGAAGGTGGAAAAGCGAAGGGGAAGTTGAGTCCATGTGAGGGGATGCATGAGACTTAGGAAATAGGGGCATGCGTGAGAAATAATGTCGTGACTTAGCGGAAATGGAAGGCAGGCCCATAGATGCACGTGAGAGGATGTAAAAAATGTTGGAATGAAAGCAAATGAAAAAGATTACGCGCATACACGGGGGAAAATGGAAGGAGATAGAGGAATGGAGAAAGCAAGTGGGAGTGCATAGAAGAAACTAGGGGAAGGAAAAACACAAGGAATAAATGGGAAGGGCGCGTAAGGGTGGATACGCAAAGAACTACTGACCATGGAAATGTGCCAAAGTATAATACCAAGAGCATGCGTAGCTTGGAAACTTGATGTTAGAGACAAAACGAGACTACAAGTTGTCTAAATAACTAGGGTGGTTATTTTGGACAACATGAACCATTTTACAATAGATTGAATTACTACTTAGAGAAAAATTGAAGAGAAGGGGAGGGATAATAAAGAGAGAAGGGTATGATGTGGAATGTGTTAAAGTATATCTCTCTTCTCATCCTTATCTCCTCTAAAAGGATCGAAGCTCTAGAAGATGCTTAACTAAGAATATCTCCCCAAATCCACCTTTGAAGTATATTCTAGGGACTCAACCGGCATCATGATGATCCATACCCATGAATTATAGTTTATGAAAGTCTCAAACAACCTTATCTATAAACCATCATGTGTTTTCCAACAAGTATTTGTTTTTAGTGATTTTATGCCTTCATATGCAAGAAATAAGTAAATATTTTTTTGGGAGTTGATCCCTGAGATATCATTGATGAATTCCCATGAGATTAAGTAGATGATTGAAGAATAAGTTGCCACTTACTCAAATATCATATTTTTCCCTTTGGGACCAATGTGAAGGTCTATCTTTTAATCAACTTGTTTAACTCCCCTATATGCATTTGGTGGGGCCATGAAGGTAATATTAGCTCAAAATCATCTTCTAGATGAAGATGAAAAAAACGAACCATCAGAGACTACTTTTGTAACCATTTGATATGTTTATTGAGCCATAGACACTCAAAGATTGTCAATTTTTTCTCAAATCCTTGAACCATTCTCTTTGAAACTAGGCTCTTTGTGTAGCTCTCTCAATAACACATATAATGGTCCCATCTACTTGCAATTAGATGTATTTAGTGTAATTTATCAATGAAAAACCAAGCCTGTTTGTGCCTTTTCCCTAGTTGTGATATCCCCTAACTCTATTTTAAATTAAGAGAAACCATGAAATTTAAGCTAATGAAATGAACAACGTAAAAAATCCCATATTTCATCATTTTGTGCCATGTGTTTCAATCGGGGCTTTGGTACTTTGCAAGGTGAGGGAGAAAGGTCTTGAATCTTGAGATGGGTGTAGGTCACCGGTTTCCCTTGTATCTCCTTACTTTTCCATGCATCATCTATTGGCACTATGCAAGGTTTGAAGTGAGAAACAAGGGCCGAGACATTATTGTGCACCCGATGGATGTCATGTTTCACTTGTGTTACTTGTCATCAATCGATGCTTTGGAATTTTTGGAATGGAGACTAATACTTGAAAGAATTTTTTTACCAATGACTTCCACACATGTGTAGAAAATATCACATATCATCCATCGAATCTTTGTAGAGTTTGAAGCGAGAAACTTTAACCTTGAGAAAATCCTAAGACAATATTGAATCCAATGTCATTGTGCATCCTCCCTACCACTTGTCTTGCGATCTAAAAGCGTAAAGTGTAGAACTTTAAGGTGAAGACTTAAGGTTTATGGAAGTGTCGAATATCGATGCTTCACATTTTCATGCTTCCATCATAGGCATTGAAATCAATGAAAAAAGTGATGAAGTTTGAGACTTTGTGGGATGAGGGAAGGTTGATGAGTTATATATGTTAACTTAATTCACTTGTCAAACAACCTTCTTGAAATAGTGAAAACCACAAAAAGTGATCAAATTTGACCATATTTCAATTTATTAAACTTGACATGACTGCTTGATGTAAAACTAAGGGATTTAAACATCATTTGAACATTTCAAGGTTAAACTCCACTAAATTGGCATGTATGCAATTTGTAACAATTGGGAAATTTTAAGAATTTAAATTTGGCAACATCATAGTGATCGTTGTTCCTAGTTGTTGTTAGTAGTATTAATTATGTGTGATTTCAAAATTTAACACTCTAAATCCTTCCTTAACACTTCACCCTTCCACATAGGTCTTTTAGAAGGCTATGTGTAACCTTGTAAGAGTGGAAGAAAGTGAAAATAAGTGGTACAAATGGCCAAAATTGAATAGACATGAAGAGCCTCATGAAAATATGTGCAAACCAACTCTTACAACTCATTTATGACTAAATCTAGAAGCCTTGACTATTGGGGTAAGCTTAGGAAGATATTTTGGTGTCATTTATGGCATTAAAGACCTCCATAATGATATAGAGGTTGGAAAAAATGAATAAGTGGAAAGAAATCTTTGGTGTGTCATACCTTTGTAAATGCATTAAGCGCATTTGGTTGAAATTCGTGACATGTTAAGTATTTTGTGATATATAAAAAGCCATAGGGAAGGGACTAGTGTGACTTACCCATAGTGTAAAAGGATTGGAGGTTTCCTTATAAGTAAAGGAGAAACCATACACCTACCACTTTTGGTGATTCCAAAATTGGATTTTAAGAAAACTTAATGGGAAGAAAATAGGAGCTAAGGATGAGATCTTAGGATTTTGAAGTAGCAAACCTTGTATGAGTGGTTTAAGCAAACAATAACCAATTATAGGATCTCTCCTATTTCAATTTTATATTTCCTATTTTTAGCTCTTTTGTTTCTATAAAGAGTTGCATTATTAGAAGCCATTAAATATTACTACATGTGATTATTCCCTAGTATTCTTTTCATTTCATTATAGTTAGTTTGAAGAATGGCATAGGGAGGTCCTAATCCCCATAAAGAGTTTTTTTTTTTGTTTTAATGGTATCAAATTCTAGTGGTATTATGCCGTCATTCCTTATGTTTTGGAATTAGCTTGCCCATTCCCTATTTTTATAATTATCTAAAATATAGAGGGTTCTTTGGGTTTACAAAATTTAACCTAGAGTTTATATTTTTTCCTATTGTTTACATACGTTATCCTAGGGTTTTTAAATTTAATTAGGGTTTACATGATTTCCATTAAAATCCATACTAGAGTTTACACAATTTTTCCTAAGATTTGCATTTTACTTCCTAGGGTTCACATACATTATTAATCAAATTTAGATAAACAATTGCATGCCTTTGATATGGGATTCATCACGTACTCTTCTACTTCCAAATAGTGGAGCATTTTCTTGCCTTGAAGGTTTTGATTTTGGTATATGTCTACATAAGTTTGTTATTTTTTCTTTGTTGTCCTCTACATTATCTTTTTTTCCTTTATCCTCTTCCTTTTTGTCTTTTTATTTTTCCCTCTCCTTTTTGTTTTCCTTTATTCTTTATGTTGATAAACACACTTTATTTAATTTGATATTTTATGTTGTGTAGTTGTCATTCAAGTCTTATAAAATACAAATATGGTCTACGATCACAATGCAATGGTACTCATATAACATGGTGATTGATTAGAAACTTAATACACATTGCAATTGATGTAGGTATCAAAAGTAATGTGCTTAAGGGGGTATGAAGGAAGAGTCAAAAGGGTTGTTGGTGACTCCTCGTTTGGGGACGACAAATCTATGTTTTTAGTATATGTTATTTTATCATATAATTGCATTTGTATGACAAGTGTTATAAGAAGTGCACAACAATGAAAGTGCATGCGATATTAAAAGACTTAGGATGGGCCCAAGATAATTATTTTGTACTAGTAAGACACTTGTAGTGTTGATTTTTGTAAAAAACAAACTATAAACTAAAATTAAATATTGTTAAAATTTTATCATTAATTTTTAGTAGGGTAAAAAATTTTGGAGGATGAAGCGGATGTTGACAAGGATGAGGATGCGAGGACATCAAAGAGGATGATGGGGTGCATGATGAAGAGGAGGAGGAGGAGGACAAGGAGGATTGAGATCAATAAGAGCATGAAGAGTGTGAAGATCGGGGAGAGGAGGATGGGACCGATCAATGGGATATTTAGGATGTAGTTTTACATCTATTTGTTTTGTAATTTGAAAAGGACATCTTAACACTCCTTCAAAATTACAACTTTGTTATATACCCTTTGTAAAAGAAATTTTAGATTGAAATATTGTCTTTTTATCAATAATAATTTTGATATTTTACAAACTCTCGGTGTAGAATGTCCTAGTGATAATACAATGTAAACATTATTTTATTATATAATATTTAATTGTTGTAAATAATTACAAATAGTATAATTATTCATAATTATACCATTTGTAATTATGATTAATTATATATCTTTTTATTAAAAATATCAAATGGTTTCTAGGTCACATTTGCGCCACCCTTGTTGTAAGGTTACGGGCCTTGCGTTGTTATTAGGTGGTGCAAAGAAGATGCATATGCGGTGAAAATATGACGCTAATGTTATGCAAAAGTAATGCCAATTGAAACAACTAAAAATTTCTAATGACGTATCATTTATGTCACTTTTTGCAAGGTGATTGTATGTAAGAAACATGATGAAAAACACCCAAAAGGTTAAATTCCAATGAAAAAATGAGTCAAAATGGAATTATTTTTACATTGTGTAGTAGTGTTTCTTATGTATACAATACACATCTATTAATGATTCCTACATCCTTCTTAACGTGTAGTGTTGAGCCCTCACATATGACTAGTGTGGGTTTAAGAATGGAGTAAGACACATTTCCTCTCTTAATTATTACCTCTATCACCAAGTTTTGCAAATGGAACAAGAAGTATTAAAATTATAAAAAATGTAGTTTTCTCAACACTTGCATATATTAATATATCATTCACAACCATTTAATTCTATTTTATCATTTGCATAATTTCCATAACATTCATCCACATTTATAAAAAAGAAATATTCCTAACCATTCAAAGTGCATGAAACTATTTGTGGGAAACCATTCAAAGTGCCATGCTTAGTGGGATCCCTTCTACTATTGGGGGAATGATAAAGAGAGAAGTCGACCATATCACGAGTTGGATGCTTGATTCAACGCACATAACCACACTGCTTGGCATTGTTTACCTTGCTACAAACAATCTAGTCTAGAATTGAAAGAGCATCCAAGAAATAGACTCACTTGGGTTGGAGGATTCGTTGAAGATGTTGTTCTTTTGTGATCTTTTTGTTGTGACTTTGCTACTTTTTTGCGGTTTTGTTGCGGTCTGTGTCCTTTTTTTGCTTCTAGTTGTAACTAACTCTTGGTTACTTTTGGAAATATTGTTCTATCTAGGATTTTGATCCTTTTTGTTTAATCTTCATAGTTATATCAGGCTGGTGAGCCCTTTTTGTAACAGGGTATAGTCCCTTTAAAACTATTTACCAATAATAATAAAAGTGCATGAAACAAAAACTATTTTTTTAAAATCAATGAATGCTAAAGAGTGTCAAGGCAAAAAATATGTGTGTGTGTGACATGTTTATTACATTTCCATAACTCTAAAGGGTAGGTGTGATCTAAGAACTCCTTTATGAGTCAAAAATACAAAAAAAGATATATACAATAAAACTAATTAATAAAAGGCCTAAAAACCCTTCGAGAATCCTAAAAGGTAGTGGATCAAGGGCTTTATTGTGGATCCTTTGTCACTTTCTACTTTGACCAACCTCCATGTACTTGATTAATGAGAGTGAACATAACGACCCCTACCTTGATAACCCCTCAACAACATCCCCCGATAGTTTGAAACCTATTGTCACAGAGTTTTATTATGTGTATGAAGTGTCTGTTGCATTATATGTAATAAAGATAGATTGTTTGTGTCATGCCACCCTGGGAGAAAATATTTAATTATGATGACCCACCTATTTTAGACACCCTAGATTCACTAGAAGAGCATAGTGAGTCACACTAGAAGGAAATGTGAACAAGTCAAGGGTAATATGTTGTATGATTTTCTCCACTCGAAGTGGTGTGTGTGATCAACACACACACACACTGAATTAGACAAATCATACTAAAAAATAACCAAGATAGATTTATTACATGGAAAAGGGAATCAAGAAAATACTCATTAAGGTCACCTAATGTTAGTAAAGGTCATTCTCAATGTGATCCTTTGGGTCCTCCTCACTTCCCTTTCTTTGGGACTCATATCCTCTTTCATTTCGCTCTCAATCTAAGGGGATCCTTCCTACCCTCACCTCACTCGGGGTACCTATCTCGGGAACATGTAGGAAAACCTATCGGTACCCAGAACTGCATGTCTCCACAGTAGTCTCTACATGTTTCTATCCCTAACCTCCTTGGTCCCTCTATAAAATATTTACACACCGGGGAGGGATCAACATATGAATCCCAAACTATAATAGCACTGTGTTAATGTGTGTGACTCTCTCCATCCTCCTTTATTAGTAAATTATGTGGTACTTGAGGAATTAGCTAAGAATACCCCTCTCCTACCTAGAGACCAAGCATGTGACATATAAATGTTCCATCATGTCAATAGTAGTCAATGTGCTCACCGTCGAGGTGCGACCTTGATGGATGTTATATCTACCCACCTCACCACCCATATAATGACTAGATATGCAACCTCTATACCCCCATGGTAGGGGATAACCCTCTCATAAACCCAAAACATAACCAAAGTGGGGTGACTAGATGAAAATGAGCTACATTTGAAATTTGATATAACTTATGATAGGTAGTGGCCAAGGTATCTTGTACCCATGCATATATTTTTCCATAATCCTTTATGCTCTGCATAATAGGTTCAAGAAATATAAAAACATATCCTTTTCCTTATTGTCAATCAAACACGAGGCCAAAATTACCAATAATGACCTTGCACGGGTTTTGGATAGGGGCCTTCTCCACATCAACCAATCTAATACCCTACTTAGTACCCACATCGGGTGTCTCACCATATCCATAATAAGTATCCCTCTATAGGCCTTATATAACAAGCTAAATTATAATTGTTACCCTTTACCTTATAAGCTCGACACTTTGAGAATCCTATAAACATTTAATGATGTGATGGTCTACTCTCTGTGGACTTGAGGGAATCAAAAATTACTCGAGAAACATCCCAATATGTTAAGAAATCAAAAATTAGTCCGCTCGCTTGCAGGAGTGACATGCCTCCTATGTGCCACTCTCTATAGCCTTTCACTCTCTAGATGGCCATTCTATTCCCATTCAAAAGAGGCATAAATCAAGCTAGCATTTAATACTCTCTATCCCTACTCCATCTAACGTAACCCCTATATCACAAATAAAGGCACAATATTAGACCCATCTATAAAAATATGCGAGAGACAATAAGTAAAATCAATCAAGTAAAAATTTGTACTCTATAGATTTCAATCATGTAACAATCGCGATGGTTGTGTCACCATTGATAATATGACCTTACACGACATAAAATTCCAAAACTCAAAACAAAAATATACAAAATATAAATTTACACAACTATTCCCATCCCCTAACGAAAAATTCAACTACAATTTTACAAAAAACCATCCCCTAGTTCACCTTTCAAGTAAAAACCTAAAACCTTAGGGAAAAGGGAAGAACACTAATAACTCACCAATCCATGAGGTTCACCAACTACCACTAGATCCATTTTCATCATATGTGATCACCATTTGATTTGACTATCTCTACGTGTGTAGAATGATTACTAAAAATTGAAGCCCCCGATGTAGCAAACTCTCGAATAATAAATGATTCCAAAAATAGTAATGGGTATACATTTATATTATGTTTGAAATAAAAATAATGTATTTTCGCTATTTTAGCACTTGTGTGACTTTTGTAACACTAACAGGATATGTCAGGTGGTATTTTATCCCTTGCAAAGATGGTAGGTAATCTCGTATTATTGTTTTAACTATTGCTGATTTTGTTATAGTATCTTCACTTTATTCTTGTCTTGATTGCAAGTGACAAAATTTCTCAACTGGATTTTCCTCACTACAGAAGTGGTCCAGGTAATTTATAACTTTCCTTTTTTGGAATCTTCCATATTTGAAATTCATGTTATGACCGATTAATGACATAAATGCTATCCTAAGGGGGAAATATGTGTGCACCATGTTGGTGAAATAATTATTTGTAGGGAAAATTATTGGTTTCCACCAATGGTCATAGGGCTAGGCCCCTCCTTCTTGGGTATGGGGAGTTTCCCATTTATTGAATGCAAACTAAATAAAACTATAAGGTGGCTATTAGGGGTGTCCATTAGGCTAGAGATTACACAAGAATAATCCAATAAACTTGTGGAAAAGTGCTTGTACAATGCACAAGGGAGGAATTTTCTTGGTAAGAGGTTAGGGGAGTGAGAAAATAAAAGAGAGGGGGCTAATATTATGAGTAGGCACTTGTAGATTCTCACCAATATTAACTAGAGTAGGTCCACATTCAATAGGAAGAAATCAACCATGTAAGAAATAACAAGACTAATAAATCAGAGACACAAATTTCTAAGGATTCATCAATCAAAGACACAAAGTTCCTTCTTGGTTGTACAAGATTAAAATGCTTGCAAAGTTATAAAGTAGAGAGAGTAGAAGAACATTGTTAGTGTAGGATATTCATTTTCCTTATATTTGTTTATTTACTTGGAGCTTTCCTACACTCATGGGATATGCTTGCTTAGGTGTACCAGTTATGTTGAGTTATCTTACCAGTTGTGTTGAGTTAGCTTACTAGTTGTGTGGAGTCAACTCTACTTCTAATATTAGTTAGTGAGAGTTATTCACCACTGATATGGGAGGAGGTTACACATTCACCTCCTATATATACATGAATTGCATCAGTCTATCCTATGGAGTATTGAGTTGGAGCTATTTTTGTGTTATTGCAATTATCTCTCTTGTATTTTCATAATTTGTAGTCTTGTATGCTTTCTTTGTTTTGTCTTAGAACAATTCATGTCTCACATCATTCACCTGTGCATTCTTTGAACCAACAAATCCATTTCACTTCTTCGATAAACATAAGAAAGGAGATAGAATAATGTATCTTTTGCATGTAGTAGTAGTGATAAATTCCAACAACCGACAACAATCAACAAATGCTAACCCCTTTGGAATGGAGAAGCCATCCCAATTTATAGATTATAAAAATGTCTCTTCCTCTCCCCAATGCGACTTTTCATCTCACCACCACTTGGGAGCTTTCAAATTCCTTAGGAATGAAATTAAGTCCTTTTATTATTTTTGAAAAGGGAATTTTACAATGCAACATAAGGCCACTTAAGTGAATAAGACAAAAGAGTGAAAAATTACATTCCTAATGAAGAAATAGAATATTAGAGAGAGAGGGAGGAGGAGAGAGAAGTGAGAATCCGAGACGGGGAGCCTATGTTGATGAAGAGCATGCTTTGAATGAATATCAAGAGGATGCTCCAAGTGAAACTCTTTATCTTTGACCTCCTGTTGAATCAAAACATTGTGGTTACAATTTTCTTCTTCTTTGAAATGCGAACACACTCCAAAAATTGAATAATTGTTCAAAATGCTACTAAGAGAATTGCATTGTGTGAACATGAAATGATTGTTTGTTCTTGCAAACGGGATGATCATCTTTGAACAAAAGGTCGAAGTTAGGATATGAAGAACATCACATTACTCTTATTGAATTCGAGATTCACCTCCATAACAAAATGTCTCCTTTTGAATGGAATCAACCTCAAGATGCTCCAACATATTCTTGCTCACCTATTACTAATTGGAAAAGGTCTTCTTTTCCATATAGAAGAATTAATCTTGATCTCAACTAAAAGTGTGTATTATGAAACCTTGATTCTGCCAATCATCATGATGTCCTGCAATAGTCTCAATCACATCTAGGTGCTCTTTCATGATATGGGAGAAGGTTACACATTCACCTCCTATATGGACATGAATTGCATCGATCTATTATATGGAGTATTGAGTTGGCACTATTTCTATGTTATCATAATTATCTCTCATGTATTTTCATAATTTGTAGTCTTGTATGCTTTGTTTATTTTGTCTTAGAACAATTCATGTCTCCCATCATTTACTTGTGCATTCTTTGAACCAAAAAATCCATGACGCTTGTCCGATTAAAATGAGAAAGGAAATAGAATAATGTATCTTTTTGCATGTAGTAGTAGTGATAAAGTCCAACAACTAACAATAATCAACAAATTCTAACCCCTTTGGAATGGAGAAGCCATCCCAATTTATAGATTATAAAAATGTCTCTTCCTCTCCCCCATGTGACTTTTCATCTCACTACCACTTGTGACCTTTCAAATTCCTTAGGAATGAAATTAAGTCCTTTTCTTATTTTTAAAAAGGGAATTTTACAATGCAAAGAAGGCCACTTAAGTGAATAAGACAAAAGAGTGAAAAATTACATTCCCAATAAAGAAATAGAATGTTAGAGAGAGAGAGTGGGAGAGAGAGAGAAGTGAGAATCCAAAGACGGGGAGCCTCTGTTGATGAAGAGCATGCTTTCGATGGATATTAAGAGGATGATCCAAGTGAAACTCTTTATCTCTGACATCTTGTTGAATCAAAACATTACGGTTACAATCTTCTTCTTCTTTGAAATGTGAATACACTCCAAAACATTGAATAAGTGTTCAAAACACTACTAAGTGACTTACATTGTGTGAACCTGAGATGATTGTTCATTCTTGGAAACATGATGATCCTCTTTGAACACAAGGTGAAGTTAGGATATGAAGATCATCACCTTACTCCTATTGAATTCAAGATTCACCTCCATGAAAAAGATGTCTCCTTTTTGAATGGAATCAACCTCAAGATGCTCAAACATTTTCTTGATCATCTATTACTCATTGGAAAAGGTCTTCTTTTCTAGATAGAAGAATTACTCTCATTCTCAATTGAAAGTGTGTATTGTGAAACCTTGAGTGCATCAAGTTATCATGGTGTCCTGCAATAGTCTCAATCACATCTAGGTGTTCTTTCATTAGCGTAAGTGACTTATCATCCTTTTTTCTTGACTAATTTTCTCGACACTTAATTTTTTTAGTAAGCTTTAATATAGGAAGTCTATTTTTAGTTACCAGTTGCTCAATTTGACACTTTTGAGTTTTTCTTGATGTGCAAGGAGCAATGAAAACTCAAAGAATGCACTGTTTATGGTACTTACTATTTATAGATTGTGAAGCTTAGGAAGGCTTACCATTTTTAGAAGTGGGTTTTCTGGTGTCGGAATGGACCGTGAATATTATTAAAAGTTTTTTTATTTCACAAGGAGGATTTGCTTCATTTTAAAGAGGATTTCAATTTCCAGAACTCCATAGATATGAAAAATGAGTTTTTATATTGGGAAAATTTGTATGGACATTAAAAATAATGTATAAAATCATTGGATGCGTAATGTTGGAATCATTTGATAGGTGTTTATGAGAAGGATTCTTTGTTAAAATCTTGTACAAATCGGATAAGGGGTTTGAGAGATATGAACAACTTATAGCTGAATAACTTATTTTTAGTAGCATAAAAATAAGGGGAGTGAGTTTGGGAGGAAAAAATTATAGCTTTAAAACTTAAAAATGGTTAAGTATTTTAATATGATTTTTTTTATCTCACTTGCACACATTAACTCAAGTTTGACTCAAATAGGATTAACCAAGGTTAAATGAGAGTTGGTGCGGAGTTCGCACCCTAAAATAGGGAGAAAGGGAAAAGGGGGATAAGAGGGGCTCCCAAATGTTTTTTTCTTTAGATCATGTCAAGTGTCATCTTGTGGTTTCATGAGAGTGAGATGCGAGGGCTTGAAACTAGCTCTCGGGGCTCACCGGTTGTTTTGCATATGTCTAGGGGCTAATTGAGAAAAAGGAGCGCAATTTTTTGCACCTCTTGTCCATTTACACCTTGGGAAAAGTGAAAGGGAATAGACATATCTCAAAAATTTCCCATGGTTGCATGCATGCATCATGAGGAGGGGGAAATGATTTCAAGTTAGTTTTGAGTTTGGACTCCTATGACTCCAAACACTTCAAGTTAATGTTTTTAAGTGACGAAAACATGAAAATGGAAGGGAGAATTTTTTTGTCCCTTTTCAAGTTTGGATATGTGAAATGTGCCAAATTACCTTGAAAAATGCACCAAGGCAGTCCAAAACATGAGGAAGGGGCCTATTTTTACATTATGCTCACCTAACCAGTCAAGTCATAAGTTTTAAGTAACAAAAACATAACATGCATAAGGGGAGCACAATTTGGTGTCCCTCATGTCCCTTTTCACCTTGGGAAAATTGTAAGACAGACACACCACGGAAAGGTGCACACAATTTTGTAAGTGATGTTGATGTCATCATCCCAACATGAAATTAGAACATGTAGCTTGCCTTTTCTACCTTGGGAATGAATGTTGGAGTTTAAATGAGAAATATTATATGATTTTGACTCCAAATAATATAATGATTGCATTACCACAAATTTTAATTCTTGATTATTCTTTCAATTTTAGTTATGACACCATTCACCCTTTTAGCACGAAGGAGAAACAACAATGACTTGAGCTATCACGGAAGATATTGAAGATTTAGACAAATATTGATGTATCCATCATGTGGAGGATTCAATAGATTTCCATTGACTATTTTTTAGCTCCAAAATCCTCCTAGAACTCCTGAATCTTCGAACAAGGTGACTTTCTCCATTGGAGCCTTCATTCCTTATGCCCAAAATGACCCAGTTTTTCTTAACTTGTTCCTAACATCAATTTCCTCCACATATTTTCCCTAAAATGCCTTAGGTCAGCTCATTGCTCTCATGTACAACTCCCGGATGTCTTGAGTCTTCCCGTTAGATTTCGGAGGATGTTCACATGCTGTAATATGGCTAAAAATAGAAATTTAGTGCTTCAGAGAGCACTATTCCACCTTAGATCTTAGTCTTATTATGAAATCAACTTAGATCCATTCCCCTACACATGAAACACACTTAAAAATGATGTTAGCATGTTCTTCTTATCCGAGAATAAGGATGGCACATATCGGAGGGTTGCGTGTGTTGGATATTATATCATGGTGTTGTCATTGATGTCAAGTGGCATTGATGTCAAAGGTAGTCTTGAGTGCATATTTTTTTCTAGGTGGCATAGGTGTTTGCATGATGTGTCATTCATCAAATAAGATGAAGGTTGATTGGTAGTGTGATCAAGTGTGTCATGGTGTATATGCATGTTCTTGGTCCATGGTCAAACAAATAGGTGTTGTGAATGGGCTTCCGGAGTTGTATGATGGTTGGTATAATATTTAATATGTTCAATATGATGTGTCAGAGGTGTTAATGAGTTTGTAAGATGTTGACAAGGTTAGTTCACTTGAGACATGAGTTGAGACTAGGCATTCTTGGCCTAATCCTAGACCTAGTGCACAATAGATGACATGGGTGCATGAATTATGATGCAAGGAAGAATTGTATGGGCATGTGAGGTGTGTTTTGAGGTTACATAGTGTAGACACATAAATTCCACTTTTGCAATCTTATTTCTAATCACTCTTATTCTTCCCAATTCCGTTATAATTAGTTCTCTTTGCTAATTAACTAATGTTTCTAACCACTTTGCCAGTTAACAAACACTTGTTGATCACCAAACCTCTTTCACATTCAGGATGCCACTTTATGGCAAATCGTAAGACAAAATCCTCTTCAAAAAAAAGACAATTAGTTTATAGGCTAATTAAGCCTATTTTGCCCTTGATTTGGTCAATATACCCTAGTATTGACTCAAACCCCTCTTCCAACCACTCAAAATCACCCCATTCACCTCTATAACGTCTCAAGCAAGCTTCAAAAGCTTATCCTAGCCTCTAGTTGACCCTAAGTGGTTGATTAAGGCTCCACACCTCTTAATCACTTGGTAATTCACTAATTGTGATTAGCAAGGCCTAATCATGATTAGCAATTCTAATCTAATTTGGGGCTTTTAGTCCCACATGCACCAAAATACAAGTTTCTCCCAAAAGGAAAACTATAAAAAGGGTGCACCTCATTCCTTTATACTTTACACCATGCTTTGATTTGCATCTCATATAATAAATATGATATATAACCAAGTTCAATCCTTGCTTAAAGCCTTCAATGGGGTTAGTAGATGGATATCCAAAATGACCAAGTAGTCATTTGGAGAGGCCATTTCACCTTGTTTGGAGTAGCAACCATAACCATTTGATTTCCCTCTTAGGTCTATTTAGGCCCATGTTAGGTAATTCAAGCATATTAGTAGGCATGTTTAGTTAGATTTTGTATTGTTTTCATACTAGTTAAACATTCTTTTAAGCTTCTATCTTAATGTTACATTCCTAGACTTAGAACCTTGGCTAGATGGATGGAAATGGTGTTATATTTCCTTGTTTAGTCATGTAATTTTCTTTGTAAAGTTTAGGGTGCTTTCATTTGGCATGCTTGGTGGGACAATACCCATTGCATTCCATTTTAAAGCTTTTTAACTTAGTTTAAAGTTTTTCATTTCAAAGTTTTAGATTAGTTTCAAGTTTCCTAGATTAATTTCAAAGTTTTCTAGTTTACTTTCAAGCTTTCTAGTGTACTTTTAAGCTTTTTAGATTAGTTTCTCAAGATTTTTAGATTAATTTCAAAGTTTTAGAGTAATTTTCAAAGTTTTAGATCAATTTTCATTTTTAAAAGTTGTTTCAACTAGATTAGTGGTAGAAGTTGTGTTTTCTTGCTTTTTATAGGATATAAGGAGGCGAAGCCCTATCAAAATTTCCAAGAAATCCCAAAGATTGGACCTTTTTCAAAAAAAAATTGCTTCAAAACTCATATTTTTGACCATCTATAGGAAAAAGGCGCATGTGCATGACTATGAGTGCATGTGCCTCACTGGAAGCACCTGTGCATCATTGACTATGTGAAAGATGATAGAGGGCACACATGTGCATGCTGTGAGTTCATGCATGATGAGTGCATGAGTGTGTGCACTAGTAGGGGTGCTGTGCATCAAGGTAAAATTTTCTCAAAATTCAAAACTTCAATTTTATGATTCTATCAGTTTTAAGGGTTTTTAGATGTTGTTTTTGTCAAATTATTGATTTTAGAGCAATATTCCTAACAAAATTGTCCTAGGGTTTGATAAAGGATTTTTGAGTAAATTGGGTTAGGGTTTGAGGAGTGATTGTGTTTTCATACTTTGATTGAGTTTGGAATAGAGTTGTGTATGCTCTTCTCTTGCACCTAGTGTGATCTTGAGAACCAAAAGCACCTCTAAACCATTCTTTTTGCTTCTTGGGAGTAAGTAGGAACAATTATCATTCATTTTGTGCTTAAGAGAATAAACCTTCATCTTTTTTTGCATGTGCTTAATCTTTTAGTTTAAGAGTTTTTCACTTAATAAAGAAATCAAGGCTAAAATTTGTGTATGCTCTTCCCTTGCACCTAGTGTGATCTTGGGAATCAAAAGAAATTTTAGTCTTTCATTAAGAAGCACTTGGATTAATTGGGAATAAACCTTTTTTTACAAAGTTTGATGGTAGTTAGTTGATTTACAAGCATTTTTATTTGTTATTTTCTTATGATATTGTGAATCTATTTTAAAACTACTAACCATGTTGTGAAGGACCTAACGCTAGTCAAAGAAAGGAGGACTTAAACAATTTTTCTAACTACATGTGTGATTGTAGGTTTCCAAAAGGAGTACGAAAAAAAACCACATTAAGTCTAAAAGATAAAAATACACCACAATCATCACATTGTATTTGCAGGTTTTGGTTAAGAGCTACGGCTCATCCGCTCAACTAGGACATAACCCCTTTGGCATAAGCCTTAAGCTACAACAATGGGGGTGGTCCTAGGAACCCTAAAGTAGTTCACGCAAGAGGGAACCTTGTGAATGAAACAGGAAAGTGCTCCACACTACCGACTTGTCTAGTATGCCTTGGTGAGATTAACATCAAAGATATCCGTATCATGACCCCAGTGAAAGTATAATTGAACGCACTTTGGTGCTCATTATACTGAAGGGGGTAAAGTAAAGCCGAGATACTCCTTGGGAAACCTTGGTAAATTGAGCTCGCTCTAGATATCTTGTGACACCTAGAGAGAGAACCACCTAGGAAGCTTGTGGCTTGGAGCCATTGTTTTTGTCTTAGATAGTATACTTGAGAGCTCTCACAAAGTGATAACTTTGTTAGATTCAAACTCTTGTTTTTCGAACAAGGAAATAATCTCTTAAAGTTGAAATTGCATGATTTTCATCACGAAATCTACTTAGTGTCATTTTGTCCTAGTTTTTCACTTGTCCTAAGACAAGGTGAAACTCTGCCAAAATAACACCAAGTTTATTTCAACACCACTTGGTCTACACCCTTGTTTTCTTGTTCCCATTTTTTGGACAAAAGGAAACAACATATACAAATACCACTAGATATCACGTGTCCACCACTTTTGTATTCTACTTGTGTGACTAGGTTGCAATGCCGGAGCACAAGTGTTGAAAGTGTGCATGGTATGTACTCACGATCTAGTAGGCCCCCTTGTCTCAAAAACCCATATTTGAGACTTATTATCATCGTAGTTAGGTGATTTCATCCTTGTCTTCTTTTGAGTTGTTACACTGCCCACATTGTAGCCATATAATTGAGATATTTATGTCTTATTTCCATTGTGAAATTAGGCCTAAATCTCTATATTGTAGAGTTACGTTGTTCACACGCATAACAATTTCTTGTTATACTTAGACGTAGTTTTTACATCCTAACTTTGTCTTGAGTTTTTGAGTGTTGAGGATACATTGTTAGCATCATGATAACATCATTTTGACACTAGAAATCTTGCTTTCTTGAAAGCTTGGTTCACGTGTCCAAATAGTGTCGTTACGTTGCTCACATTGTTATCATCCATTTTACGAGACTTGGACTTTGTTAGTATTTAGAAACTGGTTTTTAGTATATCTTGTTAGAAGATCTGCGTCAACATTCTCTTATCATTTAGGCCTTGTTTGTTGTAAACTTGACCTAATTGGTGATGTTGTGTTGTCACTATTTGGTTTCAAACCTATCTAGATAAAATCTTAGAGAATAAACTATTTGGTGTAACTAAATTTTGAGTGTTGTACATCATTGTATTATTCTAAGGAAAACTTGTGTCATATATTACCTTGTTAGGGTAGCTTGTTTGTTATTCTTTAATTCATACATTCATTTTGACCTATCAATTTTGTGGTTATTCTATAGTCACCTTGTTTTAACAACTTAGGGTCATTACGTTGCACAAATTTGACTAAGGTCCCTTTTTAGTAAACCTAAGTGGAAATTATTTGCATTGTATTTCCTATCTCAAGTATGCCTACTATGAGGATGGGATCTCGAAGATTAGGA